>PVJC01000086.1:0-175572 GCA_004026665.1 Murina feae | reverse complement strand
GCTCCGAGCCTCAGATGCGGCTGGGGGCAGGTCTCCAGTGGTGACACACACACACACATACACACACAAGGCGCCTGGCAGACTGGGGCCATCATAGGACATCCACTGAGGGGTCCCAGACTGTGAGAGGGCACAGGCCGGGCTGAGGGACTCCCTCCACCCCGAGTGCACAAATTTTTGTGCACCGGGCCCCTAGTGTATAATATATAGATAGATCCCCTGTGCCGATTACTGCAAAACAACACAAGAATTGACCCAGCCAACAAGACTTCTGTAGTGGTCTGACCGGCATGGCTCAGTGGTTGAGCACTGACCTATGAACCAGGAGATCAGGCTCCATTCCTGGTTAGGGCACATGCCCGGGTTGCGGGCTCAGTCCCCATTGTGGGGCATGCAGGAGGCAGCTGATCCATGATTCTCTTTCATCATTGATGTTTCCATCTCTCTCTCCCTCTCCTTTCTTCTCTAAAATAAAAAACATATTAAAAAAAAAAAAAGAAGAAGACTTCTGGGGTGGAGATGGGGGTGCGGGGGGCGGGGGGGCAAGGAGATTGCAGATGCTTATATTGTCCAATATTTTCTTTTATCCCTGGGAAAATGAGCTGTCACTGAGCACTTGCTGTGTATCCACACTCTCTCATGGCGTGTATAAGGGATCCCTGGAACTTAAATTAAAAAGCTCAGGGCCCAGTTGGGAGATGAGGTACCAGGAGCTAAAAAGCTGTCACCCAAGGCACCCAAGACAGCTCGTGAGGAGAGAGTCCAGGGTCAAGCCAGGCCGGGAGGGACATGTGGGCCAGGGCCACACCTCAGCTGTTGGCACAAACAGCTTTGCAGCTGAGAACTGGGGCTGCCACTTGCTGGCTATGTGACCTTTATAGCAAGGTACTTCCCCTCTCTGTGCCTCATTCTACTTCTTCTGACATTGAGTCGGTAGCACCTACCTCAGGGCATTGCTATGAGAGTTTAATACCTCACACCCTCCATTCTCACGTGGGCTCCACCCCCTCACCCCCCCACGCACACACATTTTGATGATCTGAGGTTGAGATGCAGCGTTCCCAGCCCCTGCTGCCCCTAGAGGATGGGGGTGGGGGTATTGATGAGCCTCTGGTCAGGCCCCTCTCAGCCCTCCCTCCCTCCCCTGCCCACCCCAGCTTACCTAAAGCGCAGATACGGCCTCATCAGCACCGGCTCAGACAGTGAGTCTCCAGCCACCCACTCCGAGTGCCCCAGCCCCTGCCTGCAGCCCCAGGACCTGAGCCTCCTGCAAATCAAGAAGCCCCGAGTGGTGCTGGCACCCGAGGAGAAGGAGGCCCTGAGGAAGGCCTACCAACTGGAGCCCTACCCCTCCCAGCAGACCATCGAGCTCCTCTCCTTTCAGCTCAACCTCAAGACCAACACCGTCATCAACTGGTTCCACAACTACAGGTGGGACGACCCGCTCGGGGGATGGGCAGGGCCTCTGCAGGATCCCCTTCCCCATCCCAGGGCCTGAGGGAGCCCAGCATGGATGGCCTCCGGGAGATGGGGAGACTGTATTGCAAGGGTGTTTAGATTTATAGATAAACCTGGATGTAAATCCCAGCTTCACCATTTCTAGCTGTGAGATCCTGGGCAAGTCATTTCACCTCCCTGAGCCTCAGTCTTCTAACCTGTAAAATGGGGATCATGATGGGATCTACTTCACAGAGTTGTCCTGAGAATTCAATGGGCTAAAATATTTACATAAAATACCTGGCACATAGGATGTAGTGGATGTTGATGTTACTATTGTCACTATCTTCGTTACCACTTCCCCAGCTTACTCTGTGTCTACCTGTGAGAGGGACAGGGAATGGTGCTTGGGGCACAGGCCTGAGGAACCTAACTTCCCACTGAGCCTCACGTTGGAGCCCTGACTAGGCCTCTCCCACTCCCTCTTGGCCTCTCCCACTCCTGAGGTCAGAGGGAAGCCTTCTGGCATCCTCTGGGTTTCCAGTGGCTGCCTCCTCCCACTCACAAGGCCCCAGTGTTGGGAGTCACTGACCTGCAGGGAGCTGGGCTTCCTGCGATTTTGTTGGGATGTTGACCGGATCTGGCAGGTTCATGGAGACGGTAGAGGGGCTTCATAAGGCTGGTTGAGAGCCTTGTGGAGAAGGCTTAATGGGCTTTAAGGGGCCATGTCTGAGGAGCTCCCGCCAAGCTTCCTGAGAAGAAATTGTCTCTGATGTCCATGTGGTGCCAGAGAGGAGAGTCCATCTGCATGTTCAAGGGCAGAAAGAAGGTCTCTTGATTCCCAAGGGAGGAGAGGAAGGAGGAGGCTGGAAGAGAGGAACACTTCAAATCTCTCTCCACAGCCCAGGCATGGGCATCACTTAGGCCCTGAGTTCAAGGCCTGCCTTGGCTGTGTATTCTTGGGCGAGTCACTGAATTTCTCTGAGTCTCATCCCTGTTTTACAGATAAGGAACCTAATACCAACAATACTGAATCAGGGATCAAATGAACCACTTGAGGAGTAAACACTGTGAAATACTGCTTCTTGTCTGGCTCAGACCCACACCCTGCCAAACATCAAACAAAATAGGTTCTTAAAACTGCACATGCTCCTCTCTCTGGAGGATATAGGGATATCTTCGCCCCTTTTGTTCCCCACAGGAACTGAGCACTCCATTATTATCCAAAATATTCATTCAACAAATATTTGCCAAGTGTGTACAGTAAGCCAGGGTCTGGAGAAATGTGTTCAAAGCCAACATTCCTCCCCTTAGGGAGCTTAAAATCATGAATTTCTACAACTTAATAAATGCTGTGAAACAGGAAGGAACAGGGGCCGAGGGAAAAGGAATTCTGCCTCCTGGTGAAGACTTTACAGAAGAGGTGGCACTTGAGCTGGGTTTGAAAGGATGAATGGAATTTACACCAAAGAGCAAAGAGAAGTGCACTCCCCAGAACAACCACTCTCAGAAAGTTGTAGGTGTAGAAGAACACATTATTTCATTTGATAAATGTTTATCGAGCACCTACTCTGTACTAGGCACTGAAGAGAACAAGACAAAGTTCTTCCTCTTAGCATCTCCAGCAGGCCACCAGGAAAGGTCACTCTTAAACAAGCTCTTGTATTAATTAATGTGTCATTACCAACTGCAGTGAGCTCTCAGAAAGGCAAACAATAGGGTGTTCTGAGAGAAAAATTGCCAGAATGGCCCCAGTTATACATTTGGGAGTTGGGGCTTGCAAAGACTAATTTATACTATAGTATGAGTGACTCTTAGCTCCCTATTTATATTTGATCTGCAGTTTGGAAGTACTCACGATGAAGCTGCAGGCTTTGAGCCATCTTAAACCTCCCTCAGATCCTACCTCACTGGAAACTACGATGGCTGCCCCTGGTCCCTGCAGCTTTTCCCGTTAGCAGGGACTGAGGGAGATGGCAGAGTCACTGTAAAGTGGACAAGCCACCTTTGTGCAGGGACGGGACTGAGGCAGGAAGTGAACCAGATGAACCCTCACAGTCCCTCTTAAGCTCAGGATCCTGGAATGGGGCACCATCTCCCACCTCGGAAGGGAGCCAAGGAGGCAGGAGAGTGTAGCGACTTTTAGGTTCAAAACCCAACTGTTCTGCTTTCTGACTCTGATCATGCCTAGCCTAGTGCCTCTCTGAGCTTTATCTCGTTTATTGATGGGAATGATAATGATAACGTCCCCCTCACAAGATTATTATGAAAAATAAATGAGATAATCTGCAAAAAGAGTTGGCCTGGTGCCGGGTACATCTAAGCAGCCATTATTATTATGTTTATAATAATTACAACTCTTATATTACATATCAATAATGTACTTAATTATTAATACAAATGGGCAAGGCTACAGCATTGAAGAAGCTGAGGAAGTCCTATTGTTTGATTACCTTAGATGAAGCATTTGACCTCCCTGGACCTCACTTGCTATTAGGAAAATAATTAGGGCTTAGACCCACGCCTGCCCTTTCCAATGCTCTAAAGCATGATGTATGAGACTAAGTTCCCCTCACAAAGCATGATGTACGAGACTAAGTTCCCCTCACAAAGCATGATGTACGAGACTAAGTTCCCCCTCACAAAGCTGCTGGAGAGAAAATGGGTTCTGGGCTAGAATTCTGGGTACCCAGACTCCATTGCCAGCTCTGCCTGTGCTCTGTGGTGATCTGGACAAGTCACTCTCTGTGCTTCGGTTTCCCCTTCTGGGCTGATGTTGAAGAGTCCCTTCAGGAATGAGGCAGGGAGTTGTTGCCACAAACTAGATCTGGGTTTGACTCTGAGAAATGCTCTAGAACAGCACTGTCCAATAGAAATATAATGCAAGGCACATACGTCATTTAAAATTTTCAAGTAGCCCCATTTACAAATAATAAGAGAAACAGATCAAATTAATTGTGGTATTATATTTTACTTCATCCAATAAATATAATCATTTTAACACTTTAATCAATATAAAAACTTTATTAATGAGCTTTTACTTTTTTATTAAGCTTCCAAAAGCTTGCCTTTCCATCACATACCAATTCTCACTAGCCACATTTCAAGTGCTCAAGAGCCACAGTGGCTGCTATGCTGGATAGTGCAGGTCTAGATCATGGTACTTACTGGGCAAGTCACTCAGCATCTCTGGGCCTTGTTTTGTCCTCTGGGAAGCAGGGGTAGTAATAGCACCCACCTTGCACGGCTGTGGGAGGATTTGCTAAGATGCTGCATGTGAAGGATCTTAGTTCCTACTGAACCCCCAGAGAAGTGGGTGGAGTCAAAATGCCCTTCATGTGGAGTGAGTTCAGGGTTAGCCGGTTCCTCCTCCATCTCCTCGCTCACCATCATCTCTGCCCCAGGTCCCGGATGCGCCGGGAGATGTTGGTGGAGGGGACCCAAGATGAACCAGATCTCGACCCCAGTGGGGGTACTGGCATCCTACCACCAGGCCACTCCCACTCAGACCCCACCCCCCAGAGCCCTGACTCTGAGGCTGAAGACCAGAAGCCTACGGTGAAGGAACTTGAGCTCCAGGAGGGCCCTGAGGCGAGCATCACGCCCCTGACTGCCCAGGATAGGGCTCCAGTGAGGATCAAGCAGGAACAGACTGAGGACAATGCTGAGGAAGAGGCGGGCAGCCAGCTCCAGGACTCCAGGGAGCAGGACAAAAGCCACAGTTCTCCCAAAGAGGTGCCTCCAGACCCTTTGGGTAATGATGGGCTCCCAAAAGTGGCCCCAGGACCTCTTCTTCCAAGTGGGCCAGCCCCAGACTGCCCCTTGCTACAGCTCCCCCAGGAGAGCAGGGCTGGAGAGCAGCTACACCTGGACCCTCTAAGTTTTAAGTCTGCCTCAGAGTCCTCGCGCTGCAGCCTGGAGGTGTCACTGAACTCACCCTCGGCTGCCTCCTCACCAGGCCTCATGATGTCTGTGTCGCCTGTCCCCTCCTCCTCAGCTCCCATCTCCCCATCCCCACCCAGCGCCCCCCCTGCCAAAGTGCCGAGTGCCAGCCCCACTGCCGACACAGCTGGGGCCTTGCACCCCAGTGCCAAGGTGAACCCCAACTTGCAGCGGCGGCACGAGAAGATGGCCAACCTGAACAGCATCATCTACCGGCTAGAGAGGGCTGCCAATCGGGAGGAGGCTTTGGAGTGGGAGTTCTGAAAGCGAGGGCAAGGGGCCATCCTCACTCTCTCACTCTCTTTCCCAGACAGGGCAGGGTACAGGAGGGAGGAACTCAACCACCAAAATGCGGACAGCAATGTTATGCCACTTAGGTTTTTCATTGTAATCCTAGTTCTATAAGTTGTGAGCGAGCAGGTGGGGCAGATGCCTCTGCCTCCTCTTTTTGGCACGCCCGCCCCAGGGAACACCCCCTTCTCTACTCGCCTCTCTGCAGGAGGCAAAGCAAAGTGGCACCACACTTTCACCTGGAAACTCCAAACTCTTTTAGAAAAATAAATAAATATTTATAGACCTCTTTTAGATATTTTAATAAAGGATCCTTTGGAATTTATTCCCAGCCGATGCTGTTTTGATATTATAGAGAGTTATAAAATCAGGATGCTGTCACAACTGTTGCGAAGTATACACTGAAGTTGTGTCATTTTTGCCACTAGATGAGATTAAAAGAAGACAATTGTTCAAAGCCATCACAAAACACTATTAAGACTGACCAAATTTTAGATAACCTTTGAACCGCGGTTTTTTCCCACGTCTGTCTATGAGACACCGCGCACTGCTCCTGCCCTGCCAGAACCCGTGCTGGAAAGAGAAAGTCCGAAAGACTCTAAACGAAAGCCTCAATGCCGTTGAGGACGTGTTTCATTCTGGTGGTCTGTTTTGCAACCTTAATAACACAGAATGTCGTGCCGTTGTAAATGTTGTCGAGATGCGGGCTGTGGCCGACTGCCCTGTCTGAGTTGTAACGTGGTACAAAATGAATTGCCTGCACTCCCTCTAATCAGAAACCTCTGGGCCGCGGAGGTTGGATGTCCAGCTCGTCGGTTGTAGACAGGATGTGTTTCCGGATCCTATGGAAGCAGGTGATTGGAGGGTGGCATTTGAGCCAGGATGATCCCATTCCCCACCTGAGTCATGGCCACAGTCCAGGAAGTCTTCCCCCTTCTTTTCCAGAGCAAGACGGTGGCCGCCATCTTCCCCTTTTTGTGTTTTGAGGAAACAACAGCATTGGTCACCCCACAAGCACCCAGCTCATCTCTCAGCACCAAAAAGTAGATGACCCCAGTTCCTCTTCTCGCCACCTCTCAAGTGGACCCCAGTGCTACTTCTGTGAGGCATCTGCAACTCCAAGTCGATGCAGAACAAGTGAGCAGCAAGACCACCGTAGCCCCGTCTCCACATCCATCCACCCTCCTGCCTTCCACCACATGACTTTTTGGGGAGCAAAGATTCAACTCTCCAATTTCAGAAGCCATTCCTCCAGCATCTTGATGGTTTCTAGAGGGAGAGCCCCCAATCTGGATGGAACAGCCACAATATTGGTTGTTGAATCTCTCTCCTGATTTTACTTCTTATCCTTTTTCAAACTCTGTGGGAAGGTTGAGTTGGGTGCCTCCCTACCTGAATCCAGAATGATGAAGAAGAGGTGGCCATAATCAGTGCCAATCCATTGCCAGGGAGAGAGACGGCTGAAAGCATTTTGAAACCAGGCCAGTGAAAGCTGATGACCAGGAGGGAAGAGTAGAGGGCCGTTCCAGAAATCTCAACTCTCATGCACCCAGCCCAGGCGGCAGTCTCCACGCCAATCCATGAAGAACAGCGCAAACCCTTCGGGAAAGTCTTTTCCACACACCCAGGCTATGCATTGAAGAGTTTTCCACTGTATACATTTTTATCCAGATGAAGGTATTTTTATATGTTGACAATAGGAAACAGTGACCAATTTTCAGAGTCATCAAATCTGGAACCAATAAAACAGCTCCTTTTAGTCACCACTGCCCTGTCACCATGAAGACACCATGGGGAACACACCACTTTTTACTGTTGAAACCCACACACCATTGAAATTCAGGCTTCTACGCAGACTATGATCCTTAGAACATGAAATCTGGCTTTTGTGTGACGGGATTTGATTAAGCACTTAGTATAGTCTTTTGAACACGGAAATCCTGTTGTATTTAAAGCTAGTGGACCCGTGAACAGCTTTGTCGGGGTCATGTCCTATCACAGTGAAAACAAAACAACCCACAAAACAGCTCTATGAGAAATTGATGAACTTTGTTTAAAATTTAAAAAAAAAAAGGAACACGTTCTGTAAATGCGTCGCTCAATACAGAATTGTATAATAAGGTCTGGGTGTCCTGCTTGCTTTATTCTGGGGATGCAAGTCAGGGGGTCAGATCTGGCCCTCAGCGGTGTTTTACAAAATGGTGTTTTTAAAAAACTGTTTTTAAGTAGTTTACCATCATTAAAATATGGGAAATGTCATATAAAAATCGGGATTACCGGCTTCCCTGGAAAACCAGTAAGATCAAGCCACACCGGGCCAACCTTCCAATGTGACAACAGCCAGCTGAGTGGCTACTCCCTTTCAACAGGACGCATGTCCATGATTTGCCTCAGGCCTCACCTGTGCTACCTGTCCGGGTCCTGTGGGTATCTCGTTGGGCAGTTGTGCTATGGACTCAAGCAAAAGAAGATAAAAGAATTGGAATCCATTTTTCCACTCAGCAAGGTGGAAGCAGGTTAGACTCTAGGGCCTAGGACCACGGAGTCAAGATCATGCCCTGCCCCCAAATCAGTGGCCACCAGCCATGGCCCTGAAACCAACCATTTCATAGGCTGTGCCCACCTCAATGGAATGTGTGAGTAGCAGGTGTCCCCAGCCTCCTGAGACCAGCATCACCCCTTTCCCAACTGTATAATTAGGGTCTCAGTTTCCCCAACTGTAAAATGGGAGTGTTGCAACAGCCAGCACAGACAGTCATAAGGAATAGTCATGCATGTAAGACACATGGAACAGCGTGTGGAATGCAAGGGCTCCGTGTTATCAGAAGTGGGGATTGGTTTCTTTCAACCCATGAGGATGAGTCTTTGTGCATCAAGCTGCAGAAGGTTTGTTTTTTCCTAACCAGTAATGTCAGGAGAGTCCCCAAAGTAGCATGAAACATTACTCATCCATGAGCCAAGGCCTCATGGCATCCCAAGACAGGCCTTTCCTCTGTCTGGAAACCTTCCAATTGCCCCAGTTCTTCCACACATCCTTGCAGTGGGAATTAAGTGATTAATTACCTCCCCTTTGGTTAGGATAACTCATTGTTCCAAACCCAGCAGGACAGCCCTTGGGAGGCCCGAGTGCCCCATCAAGCTGGGAAGGGTAGATACAGTTAGAGGTGAAGCCCATTGGCCCTGGAAGTCCCAAGCTAGCCTTTAAGGGTAACAATACAGGTGGGCCCAGCCTTTAGTCAGAGCTGGAGGGGAGAAGTATAAGAGTCAGGAGTTCAGGGCGTAAAGCCAGACCACCTGGTTTCAACTCCAGCTCCGTCTTTTGGAGCCACGTGACCTTAGAGAAATGCCAAAACTGCTCTGTGCATGTTTTCCCAGCTGTGAAGTGGGGAAATGATCGTAAAGGCACCTTTCTTATAAGGTGGTTGAACAGTTCAAATGAAGTAAAGCCAGGGGCTGGCCCTTTGGACCCTCGGTTCATAGCTCTGGAGAAGGTCAGAAGTTAGAAATGCCCAGGATGTGGCCCCATGGTGTAGGGGGGCAGGAGGGCAAGTATATCTGAACACACCTGCCACCTAAGAACCTGTGAAGTAGGTGCTCCTAGGCCATCGGCTTTGGTGTTGGCATTGTGTCTGCAGCTGCAGCCCATCTGATGCGGGAAATATAGCAGAAACACCGAAATGTGGAATTCTGACCTACGGACCATGGGTGAGCAGGGAGTGGAGACACTGGAGAGGAATGAGAATATAGGAAAGGCCTTGCAGGTAGAGGCAGGTTTACACCGGGACAGAAGAGCAGAGAGCTGAGTTAGGGACAATTTGGCAACTATCTATCAGGTGAAGACATATTTCAGGAGCACCTACAATGTGCTCAGAAACACTGGGGACCATGAGAACATGAGTAATGACCCTGGTCCAGGAAGGCGTCCTGGAGGAGGGGACATCTCACCTGACACCTGAAAGACAGTAGGAGTTAGAGGAGAAGGGAAAGGAGGACAGAAGGAATAGCAGGCAGCATGCGGGACAGACGCAGAACATGGGGAAAGAAGTGTAAAGGAGGATGCAATTTGAGATGGAGAGAAAGGGAAGGAGCACAAAGGCCAGATCCCTTGGGGCATGATGGGAAATACGCCTTTTTCCTGAGGGCACTGAGGAGCCGTGAAAGTTTGAGGCAGGAAGTTGCTGTGGTCAGATTTGTACTTTTAAGAGGTTAGGAGGTTTCATCCGCGTAGGGAGACAGTGGGCCAGAGGAAAGTGGCAGGGCCCACTCCCCCCAAAGGCCTTGACCTTCAGGCCTCTGTGGTCCTGGCTTCTTATTTGTCAATGTAAGAAACATCCGAATTTGTAGCGAATTTTTCTTAAAAATTTTATTGATTTCAGAAAGGAAGAGAAAGGGGGAGAGAGAGAGAGAGAGAGAGAGAGAGAGAGAGAGAGAGAGAGAGAGACATTTGTTGTTCCACCCACCCATACTCTCACCAGAACCCACAACTTTGGCAAATTGGGACGACGCTCTAAGCAACCGAGCCACCCCGCCAGGGCAGACCTGTGGAGGATTTTTATAAGTTTGAGTCCCACTGACGACATATGCCAGGGAACAAGATTTCACATGCTTCGAAAAATAAAAGTTCTGCAGCTTTTATGCATTTGAAATTAAGGAAGAAATGTACATGGAGGTGGGAGAAAGGAAGGGATTGGATTACAGGATAGTGTAGGTTATATGCTCTCTTGAGAGTTAATATGTCTGCTATTCCAAAGACGTGTTAACCTAGGTGTACAGAAACAATGGACAGGGCTTGCTTGAAGCAAAGATAAGCCTTTACAAGTGACATGCTATGCCTAGGGCATCACTACCCACCATGACCTGCCTGGTTAGCAATTTGTGATCAGATCGTTCTGTGAGGTTACTTTCCTTAGAACCTTCCACACATCCCTGCCCTCCTTTCCCTCCTAGTTAAGCAACTTTGTGTCAGCAGCTCTGCCCCCATCACTCCTAGTGAATGAAAAAGCAAAACTCACAACCACTGGGGCAACTAGCTAGAGGTCATTCTAAAGGCTCCCCAGCCAAGGCACAGGATGTGTGTTGCTCCAGAAACTGGGCTGCCTGTGCAGGCACCCAGGAGGCCAGAGCCACAACCACCCCCCCCCCACACACACACACACACACACTGCCCTCCGCCTAAACCCAAGAGCAGTGGGTACAAAGGGTCTTTTGCCAAGGTGACTCCTCACTCTGGCGGGTTTCCCCATCTGCCACAATGAGGGGGATTAAACAATTGATCTCTTTAATGCTTCGTGCGACCTTCTTCAGCCTCCAAGGGTATAGTTATTAAAAGCACTGGCTTTGAACTCAGCCCGCCCTGGGTTTGACTCCACGATCTTGTAATCTGCAGTCCTTCGATGAGACTCAGTTTCCTTATCTGTAAAATGGATCTGATCATAATAGTATCTACCTGTACTTGGCCTCTATTGCTGATAACAAATAACTGCCAAAACTTGGTGCCTTAAAACAGTCAACGTCTCTTAACTGGGTCAGGAATTTGGGAGTGGCTTCACTGGGTGCTTCTGGCTTTTGAGGTTAAACCATCAGCTAGGGCTGAGGCCAGGCCTAGGGCTGGAGGATTTGCCTCCAAGATGGCACACTCCCTGGCTGGCTATTGGTGGGCATCTCTGTTCCCCTGCAAGTGGGAGCCCCTCCACAGGGCTGCCTGGGTGTCCTCACAACATGGCAGTTATGAGTGAGCAAGGCGGAGGCTGCAGTGTGCCCTGTGACCTAGAGTTGGAAGCCCACTGTGGCCTCCACAGCACCCTCATGGCCACACAGGCCTTCGCACAGTGTGGGAGGGAACTATACTGGTACGTGAACACCAGGAGTCAGGGATCATCCAAGGGCATCTCAGATGCCTGGTACGTTTCTTTGAAGATTTCATGAGCATTTCTTAATTTGTGGTCCTGAAATCTCGTTTCCAACACTAACCGCAGTTTTGTGGGCCCCAAACTAACCTACTGACCCAGAATGCCTAGTCAGGCAAGCCCAGGGATCTGCAATTTTAAGAAGAATCTCAAGTGATTAGACATCATGGGTCTCAGTAAATGGGAGGCAGTTCTAGCTCATTTTGTTATGTGGCCCCACTGGGTGCTCGGGGCTCTGGGAAGGATGCTAGCAAAACGAGAGAATGGGAGTAGGAACAAACAGTCACTGGTGTCGTGGCGTAGTCGAGAGCTACTGGGTCAAAGGACTGCAGGCCACTTAAAGATATTCGAACCGTTTATTGGGAACCCTGGAGAAATCCAAAGGCAAGATGTTCTGCCAGGCTCTGGGGACTACACAGTCTACCTTGATCCGTCCATCCTCTCTCTAGGGTCGCCTCAGACCTAACTCAATCCATTCCCCCCAATTCAAAATACTCAGGACCCCGACTGCTCAGCTTGTGTCTCGGGACTGAGTCCTGCCCACGCAGCTATAGACAGGAGGAAAGGATCACATGAGCTGAGGGACAGAGGGCAGTGATTGACGTCTCTGTGCCGGGCACTGTGCCAGGCCCTGGGGGCATGGAGTCCCTGCTCTCCAGTGCAGTCTAGAGGCCTGGGTGCGGGGCCTGGGATAGATATCGAGGCCCACAGGGAGAGGAGCAATGACAACAGCCGCCCCTGGACAATGAAGAGAGGGCAGTAGCAGTGGCCCCAATGCCCAAGTGCTTTCAGAGCTGTGCCTGGCAAGGGCAGCCACAGCCACGTCTCCAAGTTTGGGCGCACCGAGCTAGGACAGCCCTGGCCCCTCAGTCAGGAGCAGGTGACTGTTTTGAAATCCTAAGACAACACCAGTTCATGGGCCCACCTTTTAGAAACTCTTCCTCGGAAAATGCAAAACCTGCGGCTGGGCTTAAGCAGTTTATTATTTCACTGCACCGGAAGTTTCCTTTTGGATGCAGCAGTTTTAGAAATCGGGACACGTAGCAGGGCCTTCTGTGTGACAAAGTTTGTAGAAGGTAAAGTGAGGTGATCGGGAAGAGTGGACAGTTGGCACCCAAATCAGCCCCAGAATAGGAACAAAACAGCCCCGTTTGGGAACTTGCGAAGTGTAGGGCCAGAAGCGAGCGCCGGGAGTGCTGCTTTGCCATGTCTGTTCACTCGGTCGAAACGGGGGATGGAAGGCTTCCAGGGAAGTGAGGAGAAGCAGCGGCCCCTTCACTGTCCCGGGGAATCGCACTCTAGCCCTCCTCTTCACCCCGCTGAGCCAACAGCAGCTCTGAAGTTGGTCAACCATAGCCATGCCCCCTTAGAGGGCGCCGCCACAGTCACTCAACCTTATCTATTAGGAAGCCTCTGGCTGCAAATAACAACAACAAAAAACACACGTCTGCCTTAAAGCTTCAAACAAGGCTATTTATCACCTCACATTCCCAGACTGTCCAGAGGTAAGGTTGATTCAGAAGTTCGAGGATATTTTCGGGTGTCAGCAGGGGACACTTTCCTTGGAGTGTCCTATTTCATGATCACAAGATAGCTGCCATGGCTCCAGGCTTCAGACATAACTTCACCCACAGAAAACAATGAGCAGCTCTTCACTGTGTCTCTTTTGGAAGCAGCCACTTCCACTAACATCACACTGGTCAAAATTGGGTCGCACAGCCATTCTTTAGCAGCTAAAGGTTAGCCAATTCCTCCAAGTCAGATGGGAGCAGCACCACTGACGGAACTGACGAATCCGAGGATGGATGGATGTTGGGCAGCCGGCACAGCAGCACCTCTGGCCTCAGCTCAGAAAGTTGCTCCTGAACACATGCAGGATCCCCCAAAGGCTGTTTAGGTGAAGACAGTTTTCTACACTTGGTCATGCTCCTGGGGTGTTTTAGTCCTTAGACACGTCCCCTGGGACAAGAGGAAACACTGACATGAGAGCAGGAGGATACACACCATCTAGGTATGGACCAACTTGTCCTGCCTCCCCACCCCCACCCCCATTTCAGTTAAATTTGTGGAAACTCCAGAGCAGGTGACCCTCCCTCTTGGAGCTGGCTGTCTCTCTCCTGTTTCCCCCATCTGTGCCCTGTGGCAGCTGTGGTCACAAGTGCCACAGGCAGGGCTCTGACTCAGCCTGTGTGGGGAGCCACTTCCCCAGCCCCCGTCTGTCAGCTGTGGTCCCAGGAGAGGTGGAAGGAATTACTCAGCACAGCCTGGGTGCTCACGAGGGACATGAGTCCCCGACATTAATATTTTTCATGTCAGTTGCTCGTCCTCAGTCACATCTTCCTGAATGTGCACGATTATTCCAGGTTGACATGGCATGTGACCCAAGCTCTGAATCCACCATGCTGGTGACCTTGGCCAGCCTCTCCCGTCGATGAATGCCCAGTTAGCCCAGCAAACACGCAGCGCGTCTGAGATAGCAGACAGCGTGAGAGCCCCCACCACCCACCCAGGAGCACCGCAGACATTGCTGCAATTGCAGGGTCTTCCCCTCCGAATTAATGTTGGTGCCAGATCCTAGCCTAGGCCTCCAGGCAGCCCAGGCTCGGACCAGTAAGAGCTAGGTTCTAACTCTTCCACTTGCCATCCTGAGTGCCCTCCCCACAGTCAGGCCTTCAGTCCACAGTTGACTTTCAGACCCTCGCCTTTCCCTCTCTCTTCTCTCCTCTGAGAAATAACCTTGCGACTCCATTTCCCTGTAGTGCTCTGGAAGGCCCTGCCCTTCCTCCACAGGATTCCAGAGGTCCCATCCCTGCTCTACACTTTTCAGCTGTGTGAACCTGGCAGGTTTCTTAGTCTCTGTGAGTCTAGTTTCCTCATCTGTAAAATGGGGCCAGTACCTCCCATAAAAAGTTGTGAGAATGTGCCTGGCAAAGCATCCACCATATGGGGGGGGGGGGAGCGGAGGGAGGCAAGCGGAGGGGGCACTCAGCGCACATTGGTCCAATGTCCTGTAGTGCCTGTTCCTGGCTCTGCCAGGCAAACCAATCCAGGATTTTGATGGGGAAAATGATGCAACCAACCATTACTTAAACTTTTATTTCATTTTAGTCTTTATGATATCCTTCACCCCACCCAACTCTGGAAGCCGCCTGACCCCATCTTGCGCTTTCGGGATGGGGAGCAGAGTGGGGGTAATAACCACTGGCCCCCAGGGAGACCAGGGCACTGTACCTTTAGAGCTTGTAAACCTGCATCAGGACTGGGGCCAGGATTTCATCCCACCAGCTGGGTGTGGCCAGGACACGGGCTCGGGGCAGCTCCTAGAGGCCGGGAGACCCGGAGCCTATGGACAAGAGCCGCCACCCTGACCCCCACTACTCAGGGCTTTGGAAAGAGGGGAACAGGAACTGTACCAAGGCCCAGAGGCACCTGCCACAGCTCAGAGCTGGCCTAGACAAGGCAAAGAACTGGGTGAGATTCTTGAGATGCCTCTGTCTCCAGCCAAGACTCCTGGTCCTCTCCCTGGCTGCCAACTGCCCTCTCTCACCCCCACCCCAGCCAAGCTGAGAGCCAGGCACCCTGTTCCCACCAGCCGACAAGAAACAGAAGTAGTGAAAATGCCAAGTGTTGTTGCTAAAAAACAACACCACCTAAGTAGTAAAAATTAAATTAAAACAGAAGCCCCAGTCCACTGAGCCAGCAGTGATTGCAGACACACAGACAGCCCCGATTCTTCCCGGGGCCTCTGAAGACAGCAGGAAAGGGCCTCGGGACCCCTCTGGAGAATAAAGTTGGGGGGTGTCCTCAGTGCAGGGCACTGAGGACTGTAAACATGACCCAGCTTGAGGCCTAGGGGGGTCCCAGCCCCCTGAGACTCTCCCTGGATGAAGAACAGCCACTGTGCTGATGACAACAGTGAAACAGCCGTTGGCCTCCCCATTGGAATATCGGGGGGGGGGGGAACTGGCCTATGATCGGGGAGGGGATTCCAGAAGCCAAACACAGCTTCCCAAGGGCTGCTTTGCCCTATAGGGTCTGCACCGGGGCCCTTTCTGGGCGGTGAGTCCACTCGTGGCCACCCCACCCTAGTGAAACCTCCTGTGAAGTCAGCTCCAGCCACAGCTGCCCAGCCAGACAGGGCCAGGTCAGACAGCTCCCAAGAGGCCTCGTCCCATGACGGGGGTGGGAGAGCTGGCTCTGGGAGAAGAGACTGGGGATGTGGTTAAGGGCTGTCAGGAGGGCCGGTAAGAGCCACCACGCCAACACAGGCATGGCCCAAGGCCAGAAGGTCGCTACTGCACCAGGAGCTCCACCTCAAGGTCTGGCCGAGGCCCAGGACAAAGCCCTGCCTCCGCCCCACTCCAGGCCAGGAGCCCTTGGGACCAGGCAATCTCACCATACCGGTTACGCATTAAAACCTGCTGCCACCTTCTGCACTTGCTGCTTCTGGAGGCGGGCAGGCAGGAGGCCTGGAGCCAGGCCAGCTTCTCAGGAGCCACTGGAGCAGGAGGTCAGACCCAGGTGAGGCATGTCTCCTGAGCCTTCTCTGTCCGTGTTGAGGCCCCGTCAGGGACCAGGGCTAACTGGGCATTTGCCTTCGTGCCACAGAACCTCGCCAGATCCCAGCCACCGCAGCCAGGACCTGATGCCAGCAGCAGGCCTTCACTGGGTGAATCGGGTTGGGCCTGGGGCTAGAGCTCCTTCAAAACAAGCCCTCAGGCTCCCTGAGGTTCAGCCAGTGACCTCCTCTGAGTCCTAAAGCGCCTTTCAGATTCCAGCATCTTCTCAGAGCTCACGTCCCACACAGAGGCCTCAGTTTCCCTCGGGACTTGACTGTGATGTCCCTCAGGACTGGGCCCTCCAGTCTCAGGCCCGGGCCCGTCGGAGCAGGCTTAGGACTCGAGTCCCTCCAGGACTGGGACCCTGGTGACCTCAGGGCTGGGCCCGGCTCCTGAGCCACTGGCTCCTCAGTGCCCGGACCTCCTGCCCGTACCACTCGTGCAGCTGGAGGAAGGAGGCTGAGTCGAGAGGCCCGTTAGGTGCAGAGGCCCGCCGGCGGGGTGGCAATGGGGGGCGCTCAGGGCCAGACCGGGCACCAGTGCAGGTGCCCGTGGAGGCAGCGGGTGGCTCGGCGGTCCAGACCGCACAGCCGTTCTCCTTGGGCAGGAGGGCGCGGGGTCGGCATGGCGGTGGAGGGCAGCCCCCCGCCCGCATGGCAGCCAGCTGCTGCTCCAGCTCCCGCACCACCAGCCGCAGGTAGTCGAAGCTGGCCCGCGACAGGGCCTTCACCCAGCCCTCCATGGCGGCCTGGCTCTCGGCGGCCAGCACGTAGGTGCGGGCCCGAGCCTCGGCGAAGCGCACGGCGAAGGTGAACTCTTCAGCGGCCTCCACCAGCTCCACGGTGCAGCCCTCCAGGATGATGACGCCCACGGGCTCGCGGCTGGCCACGTCCTCGAAGTAGAAGAGCATGTTCCCGCGCAGCACGAACCAGCGCCGATGGTAGGCCGCGTGCCGGCCGCCCTTCTTGTACAGGAAGCCCGCGTTGTCCACCGGGGCGTCACAGGTCGCGTAGAAGGCCAGGCTGCGCTCGTTCAGCTTCATGGCGGCCTGCAGGGAGCTCAGGGCCTGCCCCACACCGGGTCAGCTGTCACTAGCGTGGCCACTGCTGCCAGGTCACCCCATGCCTCACCCTGACCTCCCAGCCACCCTCCGGCGCCACAGCCCTCAACACCCCTCTTTCGCAAATAAGGAAACTGAGGCTCAGATGGTGGAAGCGACCTGCCCAGGCTCACACAGCTCTCAGGACCAGAGCCAGGACTCAAACCCTGGCCCCAGAGCCAGACTCAATCCTCCTGCATTCCGCGCCCCCCCCCCAAAAAAAATAATGTTGGGGATTCCTACTGCATCCCAAGCACTTTATGCATCTTAACTCATCTTGCAACAAACCTTAGTTGGCAGGGACTAGCCTGATTCCCATTTGACAGATGGGGAAACAAAGCAGAGAGGTTACTCATGCACCCCAGGTCACAAAGCAAGCTGGGTAGAGCTGAAATTGAAACCCGGGCCTCATCCCTGGGGACCAGCTGGGCTGACCTTCTGTGGTCCCCCTCTGGTCCCAGTTTTGATTTCATAACTCAGCTTTGATTTGCCTGAACGGGATATAACAACATGAACAGAACCTATTTCAGAGGGGTGTAGGGACTCGGTTTGGCAAACATTTATTAAGCACCCACTATGTGCCAGGCACTGTTCTAGACACTTGGATACAGTAGTAAACAAGATGAAGAGGGTCACTGCTCCTGTGGTGCTGACATGCTAGCGGCAAGTGAAGAGAGAAGAAAATTAACAAACAGATAGAATGAGTCTGCCCAGTGGTCTGGTTCTCAGTGCTGAGAAAATCTAATACGGAGAAGGGGTCAGGAGTGTTGAGGACAAGAGGAGTGTTTGATTTTACTGGGGGTGAAAGGCTGTACTAAGAAGGTGACTTTGCGCAGATGCCTAAAGGAGGGAAGGGAGGGAGCCTGGGGACAGGCCAGGCAGAGGAAACAGCAAGTGCAAAGGTCCTGGAGTGGGAACTTGCTAAGTGCTTGAGGAACAGCCAGGAGGCCCGTGAAGCTGGAGCAGGAGGAGGAAGGGGAGAGGAGGTGGAAGCAGCCAGACAGACAGAAAAGATCATGGTGAAAAAATCCAGAAAAGGGGCCCTGAGCTTTGGCCCACAGTTAAAGGAAGGGGGTGGGGAGGGAGCATCGTGGACTCAAAGTAGAAGAATCTAACTGGGCACTTGGCTCAGTGATTTGATCAACTTCTCTGAGGAACACATGAAGAAGGGGCAGCACAGGCCAGGAAGGATTTGCCTGGAGGTGAAATGTGGGCCCCTAATGCACCACACCTTCCTTTGGGATTTTCCACAGCCACTGTGAGGACCTACCTTGTGCTCCTGCAATCACAGCCTCACTCTACATAGGACAATAGCTGCGTTTTTCAAGAGACGACGTATGTGAAGTCCCTGGAATGCAGTAGGTGCTCAATTAATGTTTATTCCCCAGCCTGGGCAGTGCTTTACTCAGGGCCTGGAGGAATGAGGTATGGGTGGTAGCTCTCCTGAGAGCAGTTCAACCTGACCCAGGGTGGAAGGAGCAACTGCTCCCAACTGAATCACCTAGGCAGTCAAGGATGGCTTCCTGGAAGAGGCACCACAAGCTGTGATTTCACAGCTCAGGTGAGACTGTCCTGGCCTAGCAGCCAGGCCAAGGCTAGAGGCCCAGAAGGCTCTACCTCCCTGCACTGTGCGACTTCAGACATGGGCTGCCCTTCTCTGAGCCTCAGTTTCTTTCTCTGCAGAATAAGACTCATGCATTTTCCTCAACAGCCCAACTCCATGTGGACCCCAGCCCTCTTTTTCCCAGGAACCACCCCCCCTATCTCTCCCATTTCCCTCCTACCTCTCAGGCCACCGCTCTCTCCCTGCCTTCTGCCCGTTCTGCTCCCAGCTTGCTCTTCTCTGGGTTGAAATGTCAGCTCTGTAGTGTCCAGGCTGTGTGACCGCAGGCAAGCTTTAAGCCTCTCTGGGTCTCTAGTCCCACATCTGTAAAATAGGATCATAAAAGCACCAAAGTCAGGATTTTTGTGACATCAACACAGCGATCACACGCATGGTGCTCAGCAGCAGTAGCTCTTGATGTTCTTCTCACCTCCCCAGGGGCTCCCCTCAGCACTCTGCCTCAGCAAAGGCCTTTGGCTTCTCCCGTCACCCCCACTCTGGCCACTCATCAAGTCCAACTGACCTCCCTCCAACCTCTTCCAAATCGGTGGCCTAATCTCTACCCACTGCCACTCCCCATTCTAGGCCCCCAGCATCTCCAACAACTCCAGTAGCCTTCTCAGTGGTCTCCCTGCCTCTACCTTTGCCTCTTCCCTGTCCATGTTCTTCAGGGTTAGACCCAAACTCCTTCCCAAGCCCCTCCCCTGATCCCATTGAAACCCATTCCCCACAGAAAGAGCCTTTTTAAAACTAAACACAACCATATCCCTCCACCACTCCAAACCCTCCCAGGACTCCCCACTTCTCCCCATATAAAATCCAGTCCTCCCCATGGCCTCCAAGCTCCCTTCCCCTACCTCTGTCCCCCTTGCTCAGGCAGCTTCAGCCACTGTGGACTCCTTGCTGTTCCTCAAACACATCAGGCACATTCCCACCTCAGAGCCTTTGCCCTGGCTGTTCCCTCTGCCTGGGATGCCCTTCCCAGATCTTCTCATGGCTGACACATCCTTTGGTTTCAGCTTGACCATCAGCCCCTCAGGGAAGCAGTCCCTGACCACCCTATATAAGAGACTTTCCTGTCGCTCTCTCATACCCCAAACTGAAATTACCTGGGTCATTTTTGCCTGCTCTAGGGAAGCAGGGTTTGGTGTGTGTTTGGTGTGTGTGTGTGTGTGTGTGTGTGTGTGTGTGTGTGTGTGTGTGTGTTTGGTCTGAATTCCAGTCCCTGGCATGGAGTTGGTGCTCAAATACCTATAGAATAGGTCAGTCATCAATCTCTCAACAGCTCTGCTGAGAAGGTGTCTGTTCCCATCCCACGTTAATCCATGTGGAAACTGAGACCCAGAAAGGTCAAGTAACTTGCCCAAAGGCACAACACGGTGCCCAGAATCGCATGCTCTGGACAACTGGCTCCAAGGGGCTGTTCCTGGGGTCTCCCCACCCCATGAAAGCCAAGATAGACAACTTCCCTCACACTCGGCCGCCCTCTCCTCTCAATGCCCAAAATGGGGCCCGCCTGGCTCAAGGTCACTCGTGACACAGGAACCACTCTGCCCATGGCCCCTGCGTCCAGCCCCAGCAAGAACCAGGGGGCGGGGCAGACACCATAGAGGCACAGTTCCGGCTTATCTCCCCACACTCCTGTTGTTTCTAAGAAGTTCAGAGTCCACTGTAGGCACCGCTGCTGACTCAACAGCCCCTGGCCTGGCAGAGAGCTGTAGGGCGAGCCAGTCAACCTTGCTTGCTAGGGGGCCTGGCCCACTCTGGTCCCCAGGCCACGTTCTCACTTGGACCAGTCCTGGCTGGAGGGTCTTGAGAAAGTCACTTCACCTTGCTAAGCCCCCGTTTCCCCATCTGCCAAGTGGGCTCTGGAGCGGATTCCATGAGCTAAAATCAGGAAAGCCCGATGCCCACCTATGGGAAAGGCATCAAACATATTGCCGCTGTGCGTCGGCACTTTCCCAGCCTCACCTATAAAACGAGAGCATTAACACCCATCCCTCTGGGGAGGGTTCGATAAACGGTCCTGGAGAGCCATTTTGTAAAATGCTTAGCAGGTGGTGAGCACTCAGGAAAGCAATCCAAAAGGAGCTCAAGGTCTCCAGGGACACAGCTGGCCCAGAATCCTGGCCTCTGGAGAAACTGAGGCCTGGCGTTTGGGCACTCAATTCAAGGAAAGAAACCACATCGCAGGTCCTGGGGTTGGATCCAGCTGCCACAAGTGTCCCCTAGCAGTAGGTATATGGGGGGCAGGGTGTGGCGAGTAGAGGCAGAAAGACAAGTGCTGGGCGCCCCGAAGCCAGGGGCACAGGGACCCCAGGAGCCTGCCCCGCTGCCCATCCTAGAGGCTGGGTCTCCAGGTCCGCCCGCTCCGAGCAGCCCTCGGCCCCTTTGTGTGCGTGTGGGGCGCGCGCCCGAGTCCCCTAAGGCAGCCAGGGCCCCAGATGGGTGCTCAACCGCGAGAGGTGGGTGCCAGGTGGAGGGCTTGTCCCCAGAGGTCCCCTTAGGAGCTGGGGGCGGGAGAGCGCACGGAAGGGTCCCGGGTTCGACTCCAGTCCAGGGCACGTACCTCCTCGGCCGAGCTGGCCCGGGCGGCCGGGGCCCCTGCGGGAAAACGACTCCCGAAGCGGCATCGCCAACGGGCAGGTCCCCGGCAGAGGTCTCCCCCGCCGGCCGAGGAACCCCCAGGCCCGCGCGGCCCGCGCCCGGTCCCGCACCCCCCGCGCAGGGCCCCCCGCCAGGCTGGCCTTACCTCGCGGCGCGGCCTAAGGCGGCGGCGGCGGCGGCGGGACGGGAGGCGCGGGGCCGGGGAGCGGCCGGGCCATGGCCCGGGACCCGCGCGCTCGGCGGCGGCGGCGGCGGCGGCGGGGGCGGCGGCAGCGCTTTGTCTCCGGGCGGCGGGGCGGCGCAGCCGCGGGAGCGCGGGGCTCGGATGAGAGGAGGCGGGGACGGGCGGGCGGCCCGCGACCCGGGGGGCGCACCCCTTTAGCCCCCGCGCTCGTCCCGCCCCCGGACTCTCCCCGCCCCTGGGGCTCGTCCCGAAACCGCTCTTAAAGGGGCCGCGACGGGGTCCCCAACTTGAGCGCGGGATCCCAGGGAAGGACAGGGGGAGGGTTCGCCCGGCACAGCGAGGGGTCGGGGGCAGGGCCACTCCCTGAAGCCCCTAGGCCTGGACTCCCAGACCCTCCCCGGCTGGGGTTGCCAGATTTAGGAAATTTAACGCCCAGCTAAATTGAAAAAAAATAACTCTAAGGGCTGAAAATGTGTGACTTGCTGAAAAAAGAAACTGAATCCCGGTCATTTCGGACGTCTGACAGTCACTAGAGGACTGTTGTACATGCGCAGGTGCCTGTCGACGCCTCCCCTTGCCCAGGGGAGGAGGGGAAGTTCTGGGGGACCCCCCGAGCAGTCGCCCCACTCCTCTAGGCCTCAGTTTCCTCTGTGAAATGAAGACGGTCGTGGAATATGAAGTTCATGGCACACAGCAAATGCTCTCAGCAAATAGCAGTTTCTGTTCTTTTTCTTTTACACAAAATAACAAAGTCCACCTCCCTAGATCTGTACTCGCTTCCTGCCCTTGCTGCCTCCTCCTCGCTACCCTCCAGGACTCAATAGCTGCCCAGTCCTGGCCTGAGGGCAGGAGAGCACTAGGACCTGTCAGGGCCATCTCTTCATTCTACAGCCTCTCATAAGTGCCTGCTGTGTCCCAGGCACTGCTCCCGAATCATTCCACACATCAAGGAAGATGAGTTCTAGAAGTGACCTGTGCTAGGAAGACTATTAGCCATGGCAGCCGGGTAGAAAGACTGGGAGTGCAGCCCTAGCCGGTTTGCTCAGTGGGTAGAGCGTTGGCCCTCCAACTACTGGGTTTGAAACAGGCACGTCCCTCCATTGGAGGCTTGATCCCCAGCCCTGGTCCCGCCCTGAGCGGGAGTTGATTGACATATCTCTCTGGCATCACTGTATCTCTCTCTCTCTTTCCCTCTCTCTCTCTTTCTTTCTCTCTCCCTCCCTCCCTCCTTTCACTCGCTCTAAAAAATCAATGGAAAAATATCCTCAGGTGAAGATTAACACAAAAAGAAAAGAAAGACTGGGAGTGCAATTTTAGACAAGGTGGTCAGTCAAGGAAACTTCTCTGAAGAAAGTGAAGGAGGGAGCCATGTAGATATCTGAGGGGAGGGTGTCCCGTCTAGATGTTTGAATGAAGAGGAAGCCAGGAGGCTGGAGTCTACTGAGCAAGTAGAAGAATAATAAGAAATGAGGTCATAGAGTATTGGCAAAGCCAGGTTGCTTAGGGCCTAGTGGATCATGGGAAAGATTTTGCTTTGAAGAGGTGGAGACAGGTACCTGATGACAGCTGATATCAGCTGAGCCCCTGGATCCAGCTCTACCTGATGCTGCATGAATTCCTTCTGCAGGAAAGGCAAGCTATAATTTCCTCAAATCTAGATGCTCACCACATAAAGAAAATGGCCAGCCCTGACCGGTTTGGCTCAGCGGATAGAGCGTCGGCCTGCGGACTCAAGGGTTCCAGGGCCGATTCTGGTCAAGAGCATGTACCTTGGTTGTGGACACAACCCCAGTGGGAGGTGTGCAGGAGGCAGCTGATAGATGTTTCTCTCTCATCAATGTTTCTAACTCTCTATCCCTCTCCTTGCCTCTCTGTAAAAAAAATCAATAAAATATATATATTAAAAAGAAAATGGCCAGCACGTGGGCATTTGGACCGTGGTGTGAGGAGAATTTCCCAGAGCCCCTCTTCCTGGAGTCAAGGGTTGATATAGGTGAAAGGGTAGATGTTGAAGAGCAGGAACCCAGAATGTTGGTTTTTTTATTTATCTTTATTGTTGAAAGTATCACAGATGCCCCCCTTTTTTTGTCATTGTTTTTTCAATTGGGTGAAATTCACATTTAAAAAATTAACCATTTTAGCCCTGACTGTTTTGGCTCAGTGGATAGAGCATCAGCCTGCAGACTCAAGGGTCCCAGGTTCGATTCCGGTCAAAGGACATGTACCTTGGTTGTAGGCACATCCCTAGTGGGGAGTGTGCAGGAGGCAGCTGATTGATGTTTCTAACTTTCTATCCCTCTCCCTTCCTCTCTGTATAAAATCAATAAAATATATATATTTTTTAAAATTAACCATTTTAAAATGAACATAAGTATAATGTGGTAGCTATAGTTGGTAATACTATATTGAATAATTGAAATTTGCTGAGAGTGAAATTTAAATATTCTCTCTCACGCACATACATGCAGATACACAAATAAATATGTGAAATGATGGATGTGTTCATCAGATGGAGCAATCTTTTCCCAGTGTATACGTATTCAAATCATCATGATACACACTTTAAATATCTTACAATCTTATGTCAATTTTACCTCAAAAAGCTGAAAATAAAAAAAAAAGATACAGCTCCCAATTTAGAAATCACCAGCAAAAACATAAATAAATAAATAAGTAAAAGTGGGCAATTCCGTGACATTTAGTACATTCACAATGTGTGAAACCCACTTCTGTCTAAAGCATTTCTGTCACTCCAGAGTAAAACCCCACACCCGTTAGTGGTCACTGCTTTCTTTCTGTGTGGATTTACCTGTTCCGGACATTTTATACGAACACACTCACACAATGTTTGTCCTTTTGTGTCTGGCTTCTTTCACTCGGCATCTCGTGTCCAAGGTTCCCCCCCATCCTGCAGCAGGTCAGTGCCTCCTCCCTGGATGGAGGCGTAACACTCCATTGCACGGATGGACCACATTCTGTCTATCTCTTCATCCACTGATGGACATTAGGTTGCTTTCACGTTTGTTTGTTTGTTTGTTTGTTTTCACCTTTTGACTACTATGAACAGCCAGGCATCTTTGTGGCTGGAACTGTAAAGGCTGGAAAAGAGGCAATGATTCGGGACAGGAAAGGGGAATTTGAGAACCAGAACTGGGTTCGCAGCTACCGTTCCCAAGTTCTGATGATTTTACCTCCAAATCACGTCCTGAGTTGGTCACTTCCCCATTTCCACCGCCACTTCCCCATCCCAGGCCGCCCGTCATATCTCACCAGGTAACCTTCTCTCAGACCTCCCTTCTGCCTCTCCAGTCCCTGAGCCCCCTGAATCCATTCTCCACGGAGGGGTCCCAGTGAAACTTAAATCAACTTATGGCACTTTCTTGCCCAAAACCGTCCCATGGCTCCCCATGTGTCTGGAGCGAGTCCAGACTTCTTCCTGCGAGAGACAAGGCAGTACTGGCCTCTGCTCAGCCACTTCACACAGTTTCCTATCCCCTGCCTCCCTCAGCTTCGTTCCGTTCCCTCCGTTCCCAGAATGCACAGCGTCTGAACCTTTGCACCTGCCAGTCCCTTCCAGGACTCATCCTTCAAAACGTCACTTAGCCATCACCTCTTCCAGGAAGGCATATGACCCCCAACCCCACCTTGCTGAGTTGAGCGCCTCTGTTTCCTCCAATCAATAATTCTTGGAGCCAATATTTAGTGAGCACTACTGTGTCCCAGACACCAGGACACAAGTTAAAAAGACAAACAACTACATGTAGGTTCGTAGCAGCTCTACTTACAATAGCCAAAAGGCGGAAACCACCCAGATCTCCGCCAACGGATGAATGGGTAAATAAAACATGGTACATCCATGCAACGGAATTTACTCAGCCACGAAAAGGGACGAAGCACTGACACATGCTGACACATGTAGGGGAACCTTGAAAACATGATGCTGAGTGAAAGAAGCCAGACACAAAGGCCACATACTGTGTGCTTCCATTTGTATGAAATGTCCAGAATGAGTAAATCCATGGAGACAGAAAGCAGACCCGCGGTTGCCAGGCTGTAGGGGAAGGGAGAATAGGAAGTGGGTGCTTATGGGTAGGGGTGGTTACTTTCGGGTGATGCAGATGTTTTGGTATTAGGTAGAGGTAGGTGGTGGTTGCACAGAATCGTGAATTCGCTTCACAATGGTCAATTTTCTGTCATGTGAATTTCTCCTCAATCATTATTTTTTTAATGAAAGACAAATGATCCTGCCCTCCCTTGCCAGAGGGGAAAAAATAAGAAAGCAACATGCATACAGCACATTAGCTGACGTTAGGTGGCAGAGAGAAAGATAAAGCAAGGGAGGAGCATATGAATTGTGAATGAGCCATTTTCACTAGGAGGGGCCCAGAGAAAGTAGCTTTGGGGAAAGGACCTGAAGGGAACAAGGGCACAAGCCAGAGGGAAAAGCATTCCTGGCGGAGGGAACAGCACATGTAAAGGCTCAGAAGCAAGAAACATGTCACGAAGTCAGTATGACTGGAGCACACAGAGCAAAAGGAGAAGAGAGGGGAGATCAGGGTTGCCTGTGGGCTCTTCTCAGAAGGCTGGAGGTGTGAGGAGGAAGCCACGAAGGAATGAGAAGGCACAGGCAGTGAAGCAGGAGAAAAACCAGGACAGGACAATTGTAGGCAGCGTAACTGGGTTTGAAGACTGTGCCTCACCTGTGACACGTCCCCACCACCCCCAGTTAGAAGGTAGGGCCACAAGGACTCAGAATTCTGTCTGCTTTGCTCACTGCTGTGTCTCCAGCGCTGGCACAGTGCCTGCCAGATAGTAGGTCCTGGATGATGGGGACATGACTCAGGGCTGAGCCAGTTCCTCCCAGGAAGGTACCCACAGGACCTGCCATCTTGCACCCAGACCTCTTTACCGATCCCCCACTCTATTCAGCCCCCAGCAGGGAAACACAGTGGTCCAAGCTTGGGTCTGAGGGAGAGTTTCCTTCCACTGTGGCTGCCCCACCCCAGAAGTGGTTAGGACCAGCCAGCCCCAAGAAGGAACTGAAATTGTCCTCCACCACAGACACCTGGCCCAGGCCACAGGCTGGGAGGGACATGGGGGAGGCGAAGTGATAGGAAGGGCCAGAGTCCCTGGACTTCAAGGGCCCCCTCCTCTGGCACACGTGGGAGAAAACAGGGACCTGTGCACCACCAGCCTGAGACCCAGGCACTGTGTGTGAGCAAGTTGTGCCGAAAGCATGGAGACCTGGAAAGTCTTGCTAGCTCATTCCATAGCGTCCAATGGAGTATTGGAGAGGCCTGCCTTAAAGGATGGCATCGCCAGCTCTTCTCCTCATCCCTTCCACCATTTATGGGTCCTCTCATCCCCCCTCCCCAAACCCCTTCTTCTGTCTTCTGCTGCAGACCTCAATTTCTAAATACTTTCTCCCAAGGAGCAATTTAAACTTCCCCAGAGTTTCACCTGCTCCTTAATAATAACCAATATGGCCCAGCCGGTGTGGCTCAGTGGTTGAGCATTGACCTATAAACCAGGAGGTCACAGTTCAGTTCTCAGTCAGGGCATATGCCTGAGTTGCAGGCTCCATCCCTGATGTAGGGTTTTCGGGAGGCAGCTGATCAAGGATTCTCTGTCATTATTGATGTTTCTATCTCTCCCTCTCCCTTTCTCTCTGAAATCAATTAAAAAAAATATATTTTTAAAAATGTTCTCTGTACCTATGAGTCTGTTTCTGTTCTGGTTGTTTATTTTGTGTGTGTTTTAAATTTAATTGTTGATAAATGTATGTTTATTGCCATTTTATTGTTCATATTTCTTATCTTTTTCTTCTTCTTAAAGAAGACCCTTTAACATTTTATATAATACTGGTTTGGTGGTGATTACACCTTTAGCTCCAACTCAGAGCAACTTGTAACCACACTTTGAGCTGGAAATTAATGGATTTAATGTGCATATTTGGGTTCCAATCCACACTCTGCCATTTTCAAGCTGTGTGACCTCCTGCAAGTCACCTCACCTCTCTGTGCCTTGGTTTCCCCGTCTGTAAAACTGAAGAAATAACCATCTCATCACATAAGATTTTGTGAAGGATTTCAAGAATAACAGGTAACATTTACTAAACACTTACTGTGTGTGTTGCTTCTCATGACAACATCGAGAAATAGGACCAATTACCACCCCCATTTTACAGGTAAAGAAACCAAGACGAAATGGCTTGCCTGAACTTCTGCAGCGAACAAGTGGATTTGAATCCAAGCAGTCTGGAGTGTGAGTCCACACCTTGCTGCCCCTTCAGGTAATAACGTCAAGTCCTCAGAACAGCATCAGCACATGATAGGTACTCAATAACTGTTAGGTGTCATTATCTTCTCCTGCTGACAAGTTTGTTGTTTTGTTCTGTTGCTGCTTACAAATTTTGGTTGGCAATCCAAACATCTTTGAGTAATAGAAAAGTTTAAAAACAGGTTAAGAACATCAAAATATAGGGCTCTTGGGAGAGATTTATAATTTAACCATTTTAGTTTAAAATAAGAATTAAAGACTAAAAAGTGTTGAAGGGTATAACACAGATAAAGTAATGAGTGACTTCACCATAAGGGACAAGCCCTCACTGAGCCTTTAGTGCTTGATACAGAGGAGGCAACAGGGTAGACTTCAGGCCGAGGTCACATTTCAGGTGGTTTTAAAAGATGTAGAGGAATTTTCCAAGCAGAAAAAAAGGGAAAGGGAATATCAGGCAGTGAGAATAGTATGAGCAAAGGTCTGGAAACATAAAATAGGACAAAAAGAAGTCTGGTGTAGGGTATTTGGTGGATATTGGCATGAGATGAGGTCTTTGGGGTTGAGCCTGTGAAGGGGCTTGGAATGTCAGGCTGAGGTGTCTGAAATTTATTTATAAGGCAATGGAGACCATGGAGAGTTGAGAAGAGACATGGCACATTAATTTCCAAGAGATTTGTGCCTGGGAAATTAATAATAATAATAGCATTTATTGAACACTTACATGAATTATTTTACTTAATTTTCACTACAATTCTGTAAGGTAAGTTCTTCCCTTATTCCCATTTTATGGATGAGGGAGCTGAGGCTCAAAGAGCCCAAGTCACTTGCCTTGGGTGACAAGAGCCAGCGCTAAAGACAGAAAGGCAGGCATTAAACCATGCCCCAAATCCGTGCTCTTGGCCTCGATATCTATTTGATGGTGGATTTATAGGCATCAGACCTGGAACCTGGGAGGCTTCCAGGAGACGTGGGGGGAATCCAGGAGCCAGAGGTTCCTGGGAGAGGATGGCTGCAAGGCTGGAAGCTAAGGCCGTCCAGGAAGCCACTCCCCACGCCGCCACCATGCCGCGGCCACTAGGGGGCGCGAGAGCCCCGCGCTAGCCGGCTGCCGCCCGCAGGGCCCGCGGCCTGGGATTCTGGCCAAGCTTGAGCCCGGGAAGTTCGCGCGCCCCATGCTGAACCCAGGCAGAGGCGGAGACCGCTGGAGTAACTAGGTTGTCCGTCCTCTGTGGAGTCATTAGGGCCTTTAATTACCGGGATTGGAAATGAATAATTATCTGTGGGGCCTCAAGCCACTGAGTCACTTCCCCGCAGAAACCAGATTCCCCGGGCGGAAGAGGGGGTGGCTGGCAGCTCTCAGGGCTGGGCTGGGGGCCTGTGGGGTGGGTGTGGTGAGCGCGGCCGCTGGGCCAAGGGCATAATTCTGGAGCCTGAATGTACATCTCTGCCCGGCCGCTCACCAGCCTTGGGATTTGGCAGGTCACGTCACCTCTCTGTGCCTCCGTTTCCTTCTCTGTCAAATGGAGAGAAGTAACATCCTATCCTTCATACAGATGTTGGGAAGATTAAATAGTTGATCCGTGTAAAGCCCTCAAAATAGTGCCTGGCACATGATGCTCTAATAATGATTAATTCTGTTACTATCATCATCATCATCATCATCATCATCACTGTTGTTGTTTGGGCCTAGTAGGTAGTTAAGAGCTGGAGTTCTGCAATCAGATAGGCATTGGGTCCAGACCAGCTGCTTCAGTTACTTAACCAGTTGCATGACTTTGGACACATCACTTCACCGTTCTTGTGCCTCAGATTCCTCATCTGAAAAACGAGGAAATCCATAGCAAAACCCTCCCAGTGTGGGGGGGAGGAGGGGAAGGGGGGAGGGGGAAGGGAGGGAAGGTATAATGTTGCCTGAGATGGTCTCAGCTTGGTGCACACTTCAGGAAACAGAGTCCAGATTATAAAAACTCTTCATCCTTTTCCTTGGCAAGGACTTGGGGCAGTTTTATTTTTTTTAATATATTTTTATTGATTTCAGAGAGGAGAGGAAAGGGAGAGAGAGAGAGAGAGAGAGAGAGAGAGAGAGAGAGAGAGAGAGAAACATCAGTGATGAGAGAGAATCATTGGTTGGCTTCCTCCTGCACACCTCACACTGGGGGGCAGAGCCTACAACCTGGGCATGTGCTCTGGCCGGAATCCAACTGTGACCTCCTGGTTCATAAATTGATGCTCAACCACTGAGCCACGCCTGACAGACCAGGCAATTTTAGAGTGAGAGGCGCTGGAAGGACAGAAAAGGGAACCAAAGCCCCGGGAAGGAAGCTAGGGGGCATAGATGGCCTCAGGCACTGCGCTCAGCAGATTCCACCGTAGCCCAGGAATCTGCCTGGAGAGCTCTGACTGGGGGACAGAAGGAGGAAGGACCCCTTTACAGAATTCCTTTGTGATGCCCTTTCCTGAACCTCCCAGCTCAGTTGGACCCTGATGGATGGAGAAAGGGTTGGTTGGGCACCCCCAGAGTCATCTTGAACTTTGTATTAGTTATGTGCCATGTAACAAATTACTCTCTAACTTAGTAGCTAAAAAAATCCAAAGTCTGCCCTGGCGGGGTAGCTCAGTTGATTAGAGCGTCGTCGTCCCAACATGCCAAAGTTGCGGGAACCCCTGTCAGGGCACATGCAAGGAGCATCTGATTACATCATGAATGCACAAATAAGTGGGACAACAAATCGATGTTTCTCTCACTCTCCTCTCTATCTAAAAGTCAATTTAAAATTTTTAAATACAAAATCATATTTATGAGTTTCATGAATCAGTTATGAGTTTCAAGGTACAACCATTCGTTCTGAGATACATTCCTCTCCTCCCATGAAATCAAACATGTTATGTGCTTCCAAATACAATGGTGGGCCATTATAGGCTAGACATCCCCATTCCAAAAGGGAGACATAGAAAGGAAGAAAGGAGGGGTAGGTGCTGCGAAGTCCAAATCCTTAAGGCTCTTTGGCTAGATCAGCGGTTCTCAACCTATGGGTCACAACCCCTTTGGGGGTCAAAGGACCCTTTCACAGGGGTCGCCTAAGACCATCCTGCACATCAGATGTTTACATTACGATTCATAACAGCAGCAACATTACAGTTACGAAGTAGCAACGAAAATAATTTTATGGTTGGGTCACAACAGGAGGAGCTGTATTTAAAGGGCCAGAGGGTTGAGAACCACTGGGCTAGATGCTCTGCCCTCCAGGCATGCTGGGACTGCGGTCCCACCTTCTGGACCCACTGGGCTGAGGGAATCCTCTGGCCACACCAGGATGGCATTTCTGCCTCCGGAAGCCTCGGTGCCCATCCATGGCTGCAATAGGGGAAACCCTGGCAGCAGGGTTCCAGGGCTGGACTTGCAAGCCCCGCCCCCCAGAACTCCACTGGAGAGTGCTCTGATGAGGACGCTCAGAGGTGGTCCCACCCTTGAGGTGGCCCTCTGCCTAGGTTGTGTTGCTGGCAGCTCTTCAGAAATCTAGGTGGAGACAGCCACACCCCCCACAGCTTTTCTGGGCCTAGTACCGACCCGAACAGAGCGGCAGGGGCAGCTTCTCCTTTAAAATCCTCCCGCCACAAAGGCCCTTACACTATAGGCTTGTGATGGGAGAGAAACCCTGATGACCTGCAAAATGCCTCTGGGTCATTCTTCCATCGTCTCGGACATCTTTTTCTGCAGCCCTCCTCTTTTCTTCCTGGGCCTTCACCAGAATTGTCCTAGTGGTCAGTTCATGGCAATATAGGCTTTTCCCAGCATTCCAGCCCCTGAAACTCTTCCAGCCCCACTCCGCTCCCATTACCCAGTTCCAAAGCTGCCTCTACCTTTTTGGGTATTTGTTACAGCAGCACCCCCACTTCTTGACACCCATGTTTCTGACGTAGTCTGTTCGTACTGCCATAGTGAAACACCAGAAACTGGGTGGCTTAGTAACAACAGACATTTATTTCTCACAGTTCTGGAGCCTGGAAGTCTGAAAGCAAGAGGTCAGCAGATTCGGGTCTGAGGGGAGCCAGCTCTCTGGTCACAGCTGGGGCCTTTCAGCTGCAGCCTCACATGGCTATTTAAGTTTTAGTTCATCAACTCCAAATCAAGTTATGAGAGTCAGTCCCTCAGTGACACTGGCCACATTTGCAGTGCTTATAGCCTCTGACCGGATCAGAAAGCCCAGATAAAACATGTCCACCATCACAGAAAGTTCCATTTGTCTGAAACTGTTACTCATAGGATTAACCATCTATCTGTTAATTAGTATAATTATAGTGTTACTAGAGGCCCAGTGCACAAAAATTTGTGCACTCAGGGGGGAGGGGTCATTCAGCCCAACCTGTGCCCTCTCGAGTCTGGGACCGCTCAGGAGATGTCCACTTGCTGGCTTAGGCCTGCTCCCTGGGGGATAGGGCCTAAGCTGGAAGTCAGACATCCTCTGGCAGCTCAGGAGCCCTCAAGGGATGTCTACTTGCCAGTGGGGAGCAGGCCTAAGCTGCAGTTGGACATCCTTAGCGCTGCTGAGGAGGTGGGAGAGGCTCCCACCACCACCGCTGTACTGGCAGCCATCAGCCTGGTTTGTGGCTGAGCAGAGCTCCCCCTGTGGGAGCGCAATGACCACCAGGGGACAGCTCCTGCATTGAGCGTCTGCCCCCTGGTGGTCAGTGTGTGTCATAGTGACTGGTCATTCCCAGTCATTCTGCTGTTAGGGTCAATTTGCATATTACCCTTTTATTATATAGGATATCTGTTACTGCTAATCCTGTGCTAGCTTTTGTTATTCTCACATTTATTATTAATCCTATAACTATTAATTGCTGTATTGTTAGTCCTAGAACTGTTAACTGTGATTATATTATTACATTTATTATTAATCTTACTAACCTATTGTTATATTTATTATTATTAATCCTGTAACCTATTATTACTATTAACTGTTATCCTGTTTATTATTGCTACTAATATCTTACTGTTATTTTATATTTGCTATTAATCCTGCAATAGTTAATAGTTACTATTATTATTAATTAGACCTGCTAACTATTGTTACATTATAGTTATTATTATTAACCCATTTATTGTTAATCCTGTGCATCTTAGCTTCCATTTTGTTAATGTTGTTATTAATATTTATTAGTGGTATTAAGAAGCACTTATTAATATTGCCACCAACCATTGTTTTGTTATTGTTATTAATCCTGAGAGTCTCTGGCCCCTGGGAATTGGCAAGCAGCAGGGGCTCTCATCCATTGGAAGGGAGGGCTATAGGGCCTGCTCCCTTTGGACCGCCTTGCTGGTTTGGGGAATTCAAATAAACCTCTTTCTCTTCTGGGCTCCAGCAACCTGTGGCGGGGGAGGAGCCACAGTCAGCCAGCCTGGGGAGGAGAAGAAATCGCTGCCCTGAGCTAGATGCTTTCAAATCTGGGGCAAGGTAAGGCGATGGAAGGGCCATTCGTGGTAAACCATTTGCCTTTCTAAGGAAAAGCACAAAATGAGAAGTCTCTGTTGCAGAGAGCATTGAAACGAGAAGCTGGTTCTGAAGGGGACGCTGATGAAAAGTTAGGTGAGAAAGAAACCACTCGAGCCTCAGAGCAATCCGGCGAGAGAGAAGGCTTGCATGATGATTAAAAAGGAGAAGAACCACAAGTCTCCATTTAAGTCAGCAGAACTGCCGTCGGGGCAGTGAGAGGGAAAGTGCTTGTGGCTGGCAGATTTCAGCAACCATTTGACAACTGCTGTGTACCTGGCAGCTCTGTGGGCGTCACCTGGCAGCTGTTTGACTGCAGGCAAGTAACTGCTCTCTCTGGCCCTGGGTCTCCCCAAGTGTAATAAAGAGATAATAATAATACAGGGTGAATAATTTAGGCTTCCCTCAGACCTGTCCGCCCACCCCCTTGTCCCACATCCTCCTTCACAGGGTGTGATAATCACTGAGTTCCCTCCTAATGGGTTGCCAGCTGTTCACTATGAAGCTCAAATCCAAAGTTAAACAGATCCTTTGGCTCAAAACACGCCATGGCTTCCTATTGCCCTCAAGAGAAATCCAGAACTCGCCACCAGTATCTTCCAGTCTCTAGGTAATGAACTCCTTTCGAGCTCCATCTTTTCCCATCTATCAGTCTAGGTATCACCACTGCCTTCCTGACTTTCCTCCAACACACCAAGCTTATTCCACCTCAGGACCTTTGCACTTGCTGTTCCTTTGGTCTGGAATGTCCTTCTCTCAGACCTTGTCATGCCTGGATCTTACTTGCTTTGGGGTGGGGCAGAGATGTGCTCTCAGCTCCCATGTTAGCTCCTCAGAGAGGTCCTTCCTGAACCTCCAGTCTAAGCGTCTTTCCACTCTCCATCCTGTAATTGTTTTGTCATCTTCATAATACATTATCCCATTTATTTCTTTATGCTCTTCATCCCTCTCCGCCCCACCAGAATGTTAGCTCCATGAGAGTGCAGGGATATCTGTTTGTTTACTACTGTGTCCCCAGCACCCAGAATAGTGCCTGCCAGTCAGTAGATATTTAATACACACTTGTGGAAAGCACATGCTTGTGGCCAGTTCCTTCAAAGTTGTAAGAATTTTTCAGCCCACCCACCCCCTCCCCCCATCTGGGTGGAGTCTGGAAACCCCCTCTTTCCGGGGAACCCCTTGCTGTAGTGTTTTCCCTGGAGCAAAACTTCAAGCGAACTCCTTTAATGCATTAAACTCATTTAATCCTCACAGGAACCCAATGGAGTGGGTACTCTCGTATAGTTTCCATTTCATAGATGAGGAAATTGAGGTATGGAGAAGTCTAGTCATCTGCCCAAGACTAATAAGAGGGAGAGGCAGTGGAACAGAGCCCTGAGCCGTCTGGGAAGGGGTGATGTGGCCCCGGAGGGCTGGGGGCGTGAGCGACTTGCTTTCGGTTGGGAGGGAGGGAAGACAAGTGTTGGAGGAAGGCTGGCTGGGCCTATGCTCCACCACAGACTAGGGGGGACCCCACTGTCAATCTCACCCCCCAGAAGGCCCGTACAGAAAGTGAAAGTAGTCCGGGGGAGAGCAGGGAGGGAGGCCCAGAGGGCATGGGAGCCAGCGGTCGGAGAGAGCTTCCTGGAAAAAGACGCCCTCCTGGAGTGGGTGGCGGTGGTCGGATAGCAGAGCTGGGGGTGCGGGGGCCGGTGGGGTTGGGGTCCTTTCCCAGGCGATGATGAAAGCGGCGGTAGCTATTGCACCGGCTGGACCCGCGCGTGCTGATAAGGCCCTGTGGGGGGAGTCCGCAGGGGCGCGCCCCCTCCAGGCCGAGCGGCTCGGCCCCGCCCCGCCCTAGGCCCCGCCTCTCCCCCACTTGGCCCCGCCCCCACCGGCTGAGGCGCTCGGTGGTAGGCAGGCGCTCGGTGGGCGGGGCCCGAGTTGTCCAGCCCCTCGGGTCGTTCATTCCCTTCTTTAGGCCGCGCGAGGCAAACTCGGGTGTGCGAGAGAGGAGCGTGGCTTAGCGAGGCCCCGCCTCTCGTCCGGCCCGCGTTCGAGACGCTCGGACCTGGTCAGCCTCGGGAAGCAGGGCCGGTGGGCGGGGCCATATTCCGCCCCGCCCCCTCCGGCTGAGTCTGGCTGGCGGTCGAATAGGGGTGGGCTCTGCGGTGGCCCCGCCCCCGAACGGCCCCGCCCCTGTCGTGGCCGCCCTCCCCCGCTGGGCTCCGCTAGCACAGCCGGTTCCTCTTTACATAACGGCGCGGGGCGGAATGGGCTCGGGCCACCGCCTCCGCCCGGCCGCCCGCCTGGACTATCGCGGCCCGCGGTGGCAACGGTGGCGGCAGCAGCAAAGTTTCCCCGGCGGCGGCCCGGGGGCGCATCCTCCCGCAACTGTCAAGCACTGGCGGCGGAAATGATGAGACGCTGGCCATTTTCCGAGCCCGGGTTTCCTGCCTGAGCCCCGCTCGAGAGAGCCGCGAGCCAGGAGCCGGCGCGCGGGAGAGGACGTGCCCGGGGCGGGGGCCCGCCCGCCCCCTCGGGATTTCGAGGGGTCGGGGGCGCGCGACGCCATGGGCCGGCCGGGCCCGGACCCCCTCTCTCTCAGGTAAGCCCGCCTCTCCAGCTCTCGTCTTGGGGAAGGGAGGGCTTTCATGGGGGAAGAGGAGGCCCATGTCCAGCCCGTCCAGTGTCTGCGCACTCACAGCCGCCTGAAATACTGTCCTGCCGCCAACTCGCATGGAGGTGTTCGGGGTGACCCTTCTCCAGCTCCTGTTTCACCCTCCCGGCGACACCCCCACCCACCCACACACGTGTTGGGGATGTAATGGGGACAGCACAGGCGGTGAGGGAGGTGCTGAGAGCGCGTCTGGCCAACACCCCCAATCCACCTCTGAGGTAGCCCAGCCCGTGGAGGGCAGCATTCCCGCTCAACTTGTGCCTGGTGGGGAAGGGTCGGGGGTCACCGTTTGCGACCTTGAAAGTGAAAGTAGTCAAACTGAGGCTGTGAGAATGGAAGAGCCCTCCAGCTGCAGCTAACCTCTCCTCTCTCCCAGGCCAGGCCATGTGGCTACCAGGGTAGCACCCCGATTTTGGAAGCCCCTCTTCCCCACGCTTTGCATTGTGGGGGTGAGCGGGGTGCCCCCGTGCCACTGAATTTAGAGGTTCGCAGGGTTAGAAAGTCCCAGACCCAGGTCTCTCTGGTCTAGGACCCTCACAACTGGGACTGGGGCTCCTGAGGCTCCTGGGGAACCCTCCCACCAAGAAAATAAAAGGGGGTGTGGGGGCTGCATGGGACTGACAGAGCAGCAGAGCTGGGAGGGTATCTCAGAGGCTTTCAATGCCCTGTGGAGAAATCCCCTTCCTCCCCTTGGCCACCGGGGCTTTTGGAATGATGGGGACTGCATTTGAGGAACTGTATTTGCCTGTCCGGCTTCTTTATTTCTTTAGTTTCCTCATTCTCCTGTTTCTCTTCCCCATTCCCGGGGCCACTATGATGTAGGTGAGGAGGTCACTGCCTGCAGCTGGGGGCCTCCAGCGAGGGACGTGGCCAAGCCAGCCCTGGTGGGAGGAAGTGAAATTGGGGTGCGGGCAGGGGCTTCAGAGTAGAGGGCCTGGCAATGCAGTGTCTGCAGGGCCAAGATCCAGCTTTAGGGGCAGGAAGGGCTGAGATCTGATCCGCACCCCCCTTGCTTGGGAGGTGAGCATCCCCTGACACCTACCAGCTGCCAGGCTCAGCTGGACCACCAGCCCATTCTGCATTCCCCCCTACAGTCCAGCCACAGGGCCCTGCCAGGGCAGTGGGCCCAGGAGTCTCCAGGGTTGTGGGTGCAAGTTGTGTCTGGATTTACCATCACTGACCTGGCTGCCAGAGCGGAAACAGCTCTGTAGGCTCCTGGGACCTGTGGGGGCTGGGACCCAGCCTTAATGAGGGAAGAGCAGGCGGAGGCTGCCTGGGCGGCCTGGGGGTCAGTGGATGAGAGGCCAGGGCCTGTTGGGGAAATTGGAAGGGTTTTTAACACACATTTTCTGAGCTTTTCCCACAACCCCCCTCTGGGAGGGAAAATCCTTCTGAGCCAAAGGGTGAACATTCCTAGAACTTGTCGGAGTCCCTGTGGGCTCCAGAGGCAGAGGCGAGGCTGGGAAGGGGCTGGACTGAGGTATCAACTGCTGGGGTCCCAGGACCTTCAGGGGTTCAGCAGTGGCCAAGGAGCATCCTAGAGGCTTAGATTCAATTCTCTCTCTGCCTCTTTCAACTGAGGGTGGGGGCAGGTGACACTCGTGAGCCTCAGCTTCCCATTATGTTAAATGGGGGTAATAACAGGTTTGTGGTAGAGACTTAATGAGCTAGTGTATGAGAAGCACCTGCTGCCTAGCAGAGAAAGGGTTCAATTATAGGTGGAGGTGGTGATTTTATCACGGCCATCATTAGTATTACTGGCTTTGGAAGCTCCAAAGTTTCCTGAATCTTGGGGAGAAGAATTCTGAAGACCCAGGCAGGAGGAGGCAAATGTTGCTTCCTGACTATGAGACCTTACTTAACTACCTCAGCCTCAGTTTTCTCACCTGCAAATGGGAATGAACGTACATATTTCTTAGGGTCTTTGGAGCCATAAATGAGTGAATTCACCAAGTGTGATCAGTAGGAGGAGGAGGAGGAATAACAGTGTGAGATTGTCCTTATACTGTTTGTCATGGATGTTAGCTCTGCTTGTTTTCCTACTAGCTCCTCCCGATCCTCACTCTTCTGAACCCTGGGCATGAGCCTTCCCTGATAGGACATTCTAATACAAATCAGATTCTGGAGAGCCACTCCAGATATGGCAGTCGCCTGGGCCCAGCAGGTGCTGGGCAGGTAGCCCTGCAGTAGTTCAAGCTGTGGGGTTCTTTGGATGTCTGGGTCTAGCTGTGCCACCCTGGAACACCCTCCGCCTCCTGCTTGGAACTTCTCCTTAAGCAGAGGGGGGTGAGGCTGGAGGCACTTGTAGGCACTCCCACTGCCAGTCCTAAACCCCTGCCCACTTTGAGTGGCAGACACAGGGCATACAAAGCACTTAGTGCTGGACTTGGCACTCAATAGATATTATTATTGTTGTTGTTATTATTAACTGAGAGGCCTTTTCTGCTAAGTTCCCACCTCTCCCTGGTAGCAGCAGGGGGTTGAAGCCGAATATGGGCTCTGCTAGCTTGTAGCTGTGAGGCCGTGGGCAAGTTACCTAACTTCTCTGGGCTTTTTTGCCCATTGGGAGCCAAGAATCCCTGCCTGTCCAAGGCAGATGAGCCTGTGTATGAGCTCATGTTCCAAGCGTATGAGCCTGGCACAGAGTGTTGGGTATGATTTCTATGGCTGTGTGACCTTGGGCATGTCCCTTACCCTCTCTGAGCCACAGGTTTCCTATCTAGGACATGGGAGTACAAATTACTATACAATAAGAGGCATGCACGTGCCTGGCATACAGTCAATGCTCAACAAGTGGGAGCTACTGCTATTAATGCCCAAGAGGTGGTTGGCACGTAATTGCCAGGTTTCCAGGGAAAAGAATCCCTAGGGGGCCCTGGCTGTTCAGCATTTGGGACTGGGTGGGGCAGGAAGCTGCTTCCATCTGGCAGACAGGAGAAGCCCGCCTCACAGAGTCCAAAGGTGTAATGCAAGTTGCTGGTTCCCAGCCAGAGCCTGTTCCCAGCTGCCCGTCTTCCCCGAGGAAACTGAGGCGGGCAGGCTGCCCAGGGGAAGTGACTCAGCTGGGGTCGCTAGCTGAGTCAGGCCTAATTGGACCCAGGAGCCCTGTGCCCCAGCTCCCTGGCTTCTGGGGGCCTGGGGTCCATTGGGGAATAGGCAGGTCCAAAGGCCACAGCTGGATACTGCTTGTTCAGGCCCTGAAGCCTGGGTGACCAGCTCTCCCTGGTCAGGGCTCCAGGGTCCCACTGGCCATCACTGGGCTTCTCAGCCCAGTGTCCTCCCCCCCACCCCCCGCCCCCAGCAGGGCAAGGGGCACTTCCCCGGGAGAGAGAGCAGGTCCTCCTGGCGTCTCTTGGCCCGCCCAGACCGGAAACCGGCAGCTGAGCAGATGGCTGGAAGATTTTTCCTCCCACGCCACCCTGTCAGGGGTCGGCAATGGGGGCTGGGCTGCAGGCTTCCTTGTGAGCAGGCTGGGAGCCTCTGGGGGCCTGCCCGGATGTGGGCCCCCACCCTGGCTGGCCAGGGGGAGCCTGCCACTGCCCCATTTGTCCCCAGGGAGGCCCGGGAGGGAGGAAGTTTGTGCCCTGCTCACCGGGAGCTGACTCACAGGGCGCCTGACGGTGGGGGACGGGGGGTGGGGTGGGGGGGGGAGACTGGCCTTGGGGGACCAGGGGACTGGAAATGCGATTGGGGGAGATAGACATAGAGGACTGATAAGGAATCTGGCCTTTGAGTGCCAGCTCACAGGAAGGCCCCAGAGAGAGTGATGAATGTGGGGAGAGGCACAGGAGTGGATGGGTTTTGAGAGTACCACTGATTGGGGTGGGGAGCTTGTTGAGATGCTTCCCCTTGTTAGGGTCCTACCCTTCTCCCCTTCAGCTGGGGCAGTTAACAGGCAGAAGTCACATGCTGGGACTGGGAGGGGATGGGGTTTGGAAAGGACTGCCCATTCTTGGGGGGATGGTCCCTGTCTTTCCCCACCTCCCAAGCCTAGCTGGGGTCCAGAGTGTCAGACTGGGGGCGGAAGCAGAGGAAGCAGAGGACATTTCCTGTCTGGCAGACTGTACTGGGCTGATAAATGTCCCTGAGCACTAGGTGACCCAAGAGAGTGTATCAGGGCCCTGCTGGCAGCCAAGGGCCTAGGGCAAACCCACCTCTCAGCCTCCCTGGGGCCCCAGAACCTTTGTTCCCTACTTCCAAGATACTTCGCCACAGCCTGGCCAGCTTGAATGCTGTGAAAGGGCAGTGGGCTGCCTGCCAGGAAATGTGTGGGAATCCCCCAACTCTCTAGGGCTCCTTGGGCAGAGGGTCTGGGCTCCTGGAGAAAGTGCTGTGGGTGGGAAGGACAGAAATGCTCCGTGTGGCCTGGAGTCAACCTGGAGGCCCCCCTGGAGGAGGTGTCTCAGACGATTTGAGACTTCCTGCCCAAGCATCTGTGAGCTGGGGCCAGGGGTGCTGTGTACCTAGGGGACAGTAGAGGCTAAGACTGGCTCATTTTAACTTCATTTACCACAATTTAAAATACCCTCCTCAAGCCTTGGCAGGTGGAATTCCCACAGTGGGGAAGGTCCTTCTCTGCACCTGGGCCTGATAATTAAAAGAGAAGTGTTAGCTTGCCGAGATTACATTACCCAGACTGATTGGATGGAGGAGAGTCTGAGAGCCCTGATCTCGGGGGTCATTGGCCCCACAGCTCAGAGCCAGGATCCCAGCTGTTTAAGAGCCTGATATCTCCCTGACTTGGTAGAGGCTTTAGGGTTCCTTAGCATGGATGTGCCTGAACAGGGGACACAGACAACAGGCTAAGACTTCAGCCAATGGACACGGTTGTTCTGAACTCGAGGTCCTGGAGGTAGACCCATCCCTATCCTGGCCATGCACAAAGCTGCCGTCATCTCCATGTGTTGGCTGTAGGGATTTGGGGGAATCCTGGATCCCTCCCCCACAACTGGGAACTCCCTGTCTCAGAAGAGTAGACTGAGCAGGTGTGTGGGGGGGGGCCTGTATGGAAACTGTTCATCCCTCTGGCTGCCCAGGCTCCCAGATGCTCAGGGGAACCCCCAAGTGATTAATAATTGCTTTTTGCCAAGAGCTTTTTAGCCCCTGATCCTAAGGTTGGCATGGTCTGCTCAGTTGCTTGTCCCCCAAGCCTGGCACATAGTAAGTGCACAATAAATGGCTACCACCTGGGCTGAGGCCCAAGCAGGAGACCACCTTCCTGTGGCCTGGCTACCCACAGGGCCAGGAAACCTCCCCAGCACGGCCCCCTCCCTGGTTTGGGCCACAGCTGAGTGCTCCAGCTGGCCATTTCCTGACTGGAGCAGCCGCCTCTTCCCTGAGGAGCAGCCGCTTCTCCCCTGAGAAGGCTTTTTGTTCAGTTCCCGTGATGCCCCCGCCCAGCCCAGCCGGCCAGACTCTCCGTGGCTTCTCATGGCAGGCAGGCCTGACCTTCTCTGGAACTGGCACCTTTATTTTCTAATAATAATAGTAATAAAATGGTAACAGCCACTTGTTTCTTGAGCCCTGTGCCAAGCACCCCACAGACTTCAATCCCTAGAATACTCCTAGGGAATGCCAAGAGAACACCAGCCCATTTTACAGATGGGGACACTGAAGCTCAGAGAGGGAAGCCCCTCTTCTGCATCACCTGGTGAGGAGGTAACCTTAGATTTGAATGATAGCTCCACCACGGAGAAGTCATTTGAGGGGGGAGGGGGGTCTCAATGGGTTTCCCACTGCCTTTTCTATCAGTCCTTCTGGGTCAGGAGCATGACTCTAAAGTCTGTGGTTTGGCAGCCCATCTCAACCGCAGGGGTTTATTAATTCATACAGCTGGTATTTCTAGAGTACCTCCTCTAGCCAGGCCCTGGGAGTGGGCAGGAATGGGAGGGCCTCTCAGTCTGCTGGGCACACAGCCCTGGGTTCTAATCCCAGCTCTGCCCCTCATTCCCTGTGACCCCAGCAAGCCATTCCTCTAACACCTCATTTTCTCAACTATAAAATGGGCCTAATGTTGGAACTCCCTCTCCAAAGGGGAGTAAACAACTGATAAATGCAAAGTGTTTGGAACAGAACAGGGCACATAGCATGAACTAGTACCCTTTTAAAAATAAAAAATAAATGTATAGATAGATAGATTTCAGAGAGGAAGGGAGAGGGAGAGAGAGAGAAACATCAATGATGAGAGAGAATTAGTGATTGCCTGTCTCCTGCACGCCCCCTACTCAGGATTAAGCCCACAACCTGGGCATGTGCCCTGACTCGTAATGGAACCTGTGACCTCCTGGTTCATAGGTTGATGCTCAACCACTGAGCCATGCCGGCCAGGCTAGTGCCCTTTCTTATTTTATTTTTATTTTTCTGACCACCTGGTGGGTTGGAGACCTGGACAGGGGAACTGAATGAGACCTTTATTCAGTCCTTCAATAATATTCACTAGGAAGTGAGTCTTTATGATGTGCATTTGGGCACCCACGGCATTTTGGTGCAAGGGTTTCATCCTTAGCTGTGGGACCTCTCTGTGTGTTAAGTTTCTCCATCTATAAAAAGGGAGCAGTTATTGGCCCTACCTCCAAATATTGTCATGAAGCTTGGGAGAGTTAATGACTTGCAAGGGTAGTTAGAAAAATGTGTGAGGTATAGCAAGAGCTCAGTACACGTCACTCTTATGGAGAAATTGGAATGGGGGCCATGGACTGCCATCGCCTGGGCAGGGATGGAGCTTGGAGTAGACACAACTGCACGGTTTGGCCCTGCAGTTGGACTTTGAAACTGACATACAGGGGTGGACAGGGACAGGTGTTTCAGGCAAAGGGACAAGCAGACAGGCCCAGGGTTCACAGGAGGGTTGTGCCATTGGTGGATGCTGGCCACCATGCATCTACCAGAAGAGTCAGAGGTTGCCAATTCAGCTGAACTTTTGCATTCATTCATTCAACAGGCATTTATCGAGCTCCTACCTATGCTAGGAACTGGGCACAGAACAGGGAGCTCCTGGCCTCGTTGAGCTCAGTTTGGTGAGCTAATTAAATAATCATCACTATTAAGTATGTGCTGGACAAGGTCAGGATGTGACTGGGGGGTGGGCTTACGGAAGACTTCTCTTGTGGGAGATTGAAGGCAGACAGGGCAGAGGGGGCATGAATCCAGTTACCCAGAGGCAGTTGGGGCAAGTGGGGAAGATCCCACAAGGTCCCGCAGATGAGGCAAGAACTTGGGTCTGGCACCTGAGCTCTCTGGTTCCCCCAAACTGTGAAGACAGTACCTGCCTCACATGTGTCAAGACATGGATGTGGGGTACACCAGGGTCCACGTCACCCACATGTGCAGGTAAAACCCTCCCCCTTCAGCCACAGGGCTTGTATTCTTGGTTTTCAAGGACTCTACAACCACCTCATGTAGTCAATACCATACTGCTCCCAATGTGACAGACTTGAAAGAATCAGGTGTCAGAGGCCACAAAACCAATATATATGTGTGTATGTATGTGCCTGTGTATATGTGTGAGCACGGTGTGTAAAGTAGCCCCAGGAAAACAGGCATTTCTGTCTGTATCCCCAAGGCCTACCACAGTGCCTGGCACATAGTAGGCCCTCAGTAATACTTTTTTGGGGAGGTGAATGAGCAGCCATATTATGTGTCTCCAGTGGGCACCTGAGCCCAGCCTAGTTTAGTTGGAAGGCCAGTCCTAATGGTAACTAGAGAGCTCCAGAGTTCAGCACCTTGGACAGCAGAGGGTTGGGGGGCTTCTGCCCTTTGATGGTGAGGTGCCTGGGGAAGGACCTAAGAGGTGTAATGGAAGGGAGCCCCAGCTAGGATGGGTGGGAAGCGTTGGCTGTCTTGACATTCCTCCACCAGAGCAGGAAATTTTTTGCACCTCTTGTGAGTCCATTTATTCCTTTTTTTAATATTTGTTTTTATTGGCAATAATACACTCTGACTGTGACATTTAAACAACAATAAAAGCATCCAACCCTTATTAAGCTTTTCTTAGTTTCTGAGGCCTTGACATTAATTAACTCAATCCTCCTAACACTCCTATGAGAAAGGTATAATCATGGCCCCCATTTTACAGGTGAGGAAACTAAGGCAGAGAGAAATCAAAGAACTCACCCAAGGTCACACAACTAGTAAGTGGTGGTGCTGGGATTTGAACCCAGGTTCTGTGTTCTCCCCCCCCCGCTTTTTTTTTTTAACAGGAGAAAATCAGAGGTAGAATTCATGCTCATGGGGAATTCACATAAGCATGAAATTCCAAAGACAGTGAGGCAACATGGACATATAAAACATTTTTTGATAAAGGAAAAGGGGGGGGGGAGGGTGATTTACATATAGTTAGGAAGAGCCAGAAGTACATGGCAGGAAAATTCTTGCTAGGCAACTCAGAAACACAGGGTATCTAACGAACAGCCTCTGTGTTCTTAACCATATTCCTGGAGACAAGTAGTAAGCCTGCCTTCGGTACTTTCCCCTGCTCCCCAATTCTTGTTCCTCCCAGAGGTCACCACGGTTTCTGGATGGGTTTGCTCCAGCCACACCTTTCTTGCCCACCACTCACATGTATGTACCCACAGAAATGGGCAGCTGGGTTTTGTGTGTATGTAAATAGGATCGCACAGTTTGTATTTTTCTGTGGTTTGCTTTGTTTGCTTCATGGTGTACCTTGGAGATGTCTCCTAGGTGGTGGTGTGGATCTTCCACATCCTTTCCCACTGCTGCAGAATATTCCAGCCTGCTGGGGTCACCCACTCTCTGACAACTAAAAAAATCTGATATGTTCTGAGTTAAAATTACAACAATCTGAGAGTGAAAGAGACAGAGCAGTTACAGCTGTGGGCCAACTTTGACGAAAGACTGCTCACATTCATTTCTGGGTAACTGTTGAAATTTAGGATTAATTTCCAAGTGGCTATTTCCGTGATTATTGAACCCCAGGCGCCTCCGCTTCTAATTTACACATGAAGTTTCTAATCTGCTACCCGCAGGAGCAAACCCTTCTCCCCTGTGAGTGTGGGTGTTTGCATCAGTTTCCTCACCCCCTCTGGCTATAGCTAATGTAAATCCTTTCCGGTCGACTTAAACCCCCACCCACACACTTGATGTATAAAACTTGCAAAACTCGGGGGGCCCAGGACATTTGTCTTTCCTCCCTAGCCATCTGGCCTAATAAGCCCTTTCTTTTAAAAAGACTTTCAGCCGCGGAGCTGACATTTTGTGTGACTCTGGGCCCCCTGGCTCAGTGGTTGAGTGTGGACCTATGACCCAGGAAGTCCCAGTTTGATCCCGCGCGATTTTTGACGTCGGGCCTGGTGAATGGGAAGCCGCTGGTGGGGGGTTAGGCGGTGGATTCGCACCTGTCTGCTCACGCCTTGTTGCCTATCCCACTGTGTCTTTCAGCCTGGCCCCACCTCCGTCACCGCCATGAATGGGCCCACCCTGCAGCCCTCCTCCGCGCCCTCCGCCTCCTCGTCGGCACCCGCGGCCCCGCGGGGCTGGAGCGAGTTCTGCGAGCTGCACGCGGTGGCCACGGCCAGGGAGCTGGCCCGGCAGTACTGGCTCTTCGTCCGCGAGCACCCGCAGCACGCGCCGCTGCGCGCCGAGCTCGTGTCGCTGCAGTTCACCGACCTCTTCCAGCTCTACTTTTGCCGCGAGGTGCGCCAGGGCCGCGCGCCGGGGCCACCGGCTCGTGACTACCGGGAGGCGGGCCGCGGGCCCCCGAACAAGGCCGAGGCGCCTCCAGCCGAGCCCGACCCAGGCCCCGCCGCCCCTGGCCTGCCCAAGGCCCGCAGCTCGGAGGACCTGGCTCCGCCGCGGCCGCCCGCGCCCTGCACCCTCCAGCACCTGCGCCATAGTCTTCGCCACATCATCCGCCCCCGCTCGGCCGGGGAGCTGCCGGCGGCCGGGGCCGCAGGGGAGACCCGGGCCAAGCCCAGCCTGGCCCGGAAGCTCCTGCCCTGGAGCCTGGCCCGGGAGCCGCCGCCCGAGGTCCTCAAGGAGGCCGCGCTGCGCTACAGCCTGGCCGACGAGGCCTCCATGGACAGCGGGGCGCGCTGGCAGCGCGGGCGGCTGGCCCTGCGCGCCCGAGGCCCCGGCGGCGCGGACCACGTGCTGGAGCTCTTCGACCCGCCCAAGGTAGGCGCCGGGGAGGCCGGGGCGAGGGCGGTTCCCTGAACCTTTCCCCGCCGAGCCTTTGCTTTGGAGTCGCTTGGCGCGCCTTCGCCGCAGCGAATTGTTAGGAACAAGGCGAGCCCCAGCCGGGGCCGCGGTAGGACCGGAGCCGGTGCGGAGGGGCGGCCAGCAGAGCCTGGCGCCGGGGCCCGGCCCTCGTCCTCCCAGGGGCAGAGGTGCGCAGACCTGCGCCCCGCAAACGGTGCCGCCCTGGGTTGAGGCTAACGGAAAGGAGGGGCGACATTTGCTCTTTCGAAATGAGGGCCCCAGGTGAGCTGCACGTCGCACGGGCCAAAATGGCCGCCGCCTGATTCCCTTCTTTGACAGAAAAGATGGTTTATTCTCCCATAAGGAACCCACACTGGTCATTACAGTTAACGAAGCTTTGAGGTTTCTTTGGACTTTGCTACTTTTCCCCAAATGTGCCGTTTCTGCCCCAGGATCTTGCGTGATTGTACTAGATCCGGCCATTGTGCCCCCTTGGGCCCTCCTGGCTGTGACAGTTTCTCTTGCTTTTTGATGACCTCGAGGGTTGTAAGGAGCACCAGGGAGGGGTTTTGTGGAATGTCCAGGGACACCATATGGTGGCACCTGGGCTGTGGCAGGTTAGTACAGGGTCCTGGAAGGCCCTGCCCCAGCCGGTGGCTCCTGGATGAGCGTCCACCTATGAACCAGGAGGTCACAGTTCAATTCCCAGTCAGGGCTCTGCCTGAGTTGCAGGCTCAATCCCCAGTGTGGGGTGTGCAGGAGGCAGCCCATCAGTGATTCTCTCTTATGTTGACGTTACTCTCTCTTTCCCTCTTCCTTCCTCTCTGAAAGCAAGCCTATATAATAAAGGGGTGATATGCAAATTGACCATCACTCCAACACACAAGATGGCTTCCCCCATGTGGTCAAAGATGGTCACCACAATATGGCTGGCAGAGGAGGGCAGTTGGAGGTGACCAGGCCTGCAGGGGAGGACAGTTGGGGGCAGTCAGGCCTGCAGGGGAGGGTAGTTGGGAGCAATCAGGCCTGCAGGGGAGGGTAGTTGGGAGCAATCAGGCCTGCAGGGGAGAGCAGTGGGGGTGACCAGGCCTACAGGGAAGGGCAGTTGGGGGCAACCAGGCTGGCAAGGGAGGGATGTTAGGGGTGACCGGGCCGGCAGGGGAGGGCAGTTAGGGGCAATCAGGCTGGCAGGGGAGTGGTTAGGGGTTGATCAGGCTGGCAAGCAGAAGCAGTTAGGGCAGTCAGGCAGGCAGGTGAGTGGTTGGGAGCAAGCAATCCTGGATTGTGAGAGGGATGTCCAACTGCCCGTATAGGGCTGGGATTGGCCCTGAACAGGCAGTCAGACATCCTTTGAGGGGTCCCAGATTGGGGAGGGTGCAGGCTGGGCTGAGGGACACACAAATCACCCCCCCCCCCCCAATCCATGTATTTCATGCACCAGGCCTCTAATAAAAATATATATTTTTTAAAAAGGCCCTGACACAAACAGACTATGACAAATAGGTTTTCTAGGGGTTCAAAACCATGATGGAATTCCTTTACACCCCCATACTTTGTGGATGTCTTGTTTTCTTTCAAGTTTTAACAGTTGTGCCTTTTCTCTTTGTAACCAACTGAATTCTACCTGTGCAGTCTACGGCCATACCACCCTGAACGCGCCCGATCTCGTCTGAATTCCACCTGTGCAGTACGGCTGCAGGTCCTCTTCCACACTCCTGTGTGGTCTCTGACACAGGTTTATCAAGTTGTTGGGATCCCATGGCTTTCACTAATTCCATTTTCTCTGTGGCCCTATTTGGTGCTAGGAATTTGCTGAGGAAGCAAAGCAAACCTGATCCTCGCCTCCAGGGTTACATGCTAGGTCAGGAAACTGACTGTTATTCATTTGTTCAACAGACATTTATTTATCAAGCACCTCTATGTATCAGGCACATGCTAAAGTACAGGGGGAACTGGCGGGTGGTGGGGGCTATTGAAGTAATAAACTGCAAGAGAGCATGAATTATAAATACACTAGTGGCTCAGTGCGTGAATTTGTGCACAGTGAAAGGAAATTAATTAGAAGAAATATTTTAATATCGATATTTTCCCTTTCTCTATAATAGCAGTGTCAACCAAATTTATGATCGATAAGGGCAGATGGAAATACATACATGCGATTGGCCCTAGTGAGAGCTTTATATGTATTGTGCATGTGTGAGTCAACTTAGCCTTTATATGTACAGAATACCTGCTTTCTGATGTAGCTAAACTTTTCCCAGCCCAGTGAAGAACCCCAACTTCTCTTTCAGATAATTGTCAGCAACACAGCAGTAAATATCAACACGAAGCAGATTATTATTGTAGATCATGCAGAGAGAACAAAGGGTAAAACATTTAACTGCAGCAGTGTTTGACTCTGTTCTGCACAGTGTGAAAACCTAAAGTCATTTTCAAGGTCTACCATTTCTTCTTTTCAGTTGGGTCAAGTTTCTAAGCTTTCTAAATCTCCATTTTCTGGCTAATGAAAAGAGGATTCCACCTAGTCTCCTATCTATCTACTCCAGGACTTCTGTGAGGATCAAATGAGATGAGGCATAGGAAAACACTTCATAGATATTTGGTTAAAATGTGAACTGTTTGCACCTGGCTATAAAGCAAGTCTTGTTCCTGGGCTGAAGAAACTGTAAGGCGGCTAGTCGCTAGGGAGAGGAAGCTATGTGATGTCATTACCTGGCACCCACAGAAACCATTTCTGGGCTGAACTGTGGGCTGCATTTTGTGCCATGGGGTCTTGGCAGTGTTGGCTGTGATTTGTTGGGGTGTCACAATGGGGTGGTGGCAGGGCCTGTGTCCCCCTTGGGGGAAGCTGAGTGTTGTTTTGTGGACGCCAGGTCCACAGTGCTGTTTCTCTGCACACGTCATGGCAGGTCCTGCATTGAGTGTCCACCTCCTGGTGGTCATTGCGCGTCATAGTGACCGGTTGCATGGTCAGACACTTAGCATATTAGCTTTTTATATATATAGATAATGTGTCCTAGAGGCAGGGCAGTGAGGGGAGGATAACAGAGGGGTCCGAATTTGGTGTTGGGATGGGTGTGGTCAGAGAATCCTCAAGTGTGGTATGTGCACCTGAAACTCTTAGTGTGTGAGTGTGTCTCCCTCGGTCAGTAACCCACTCACACAGACTCCTGTCCTATGGACTACATTTCTCTGTTCTTGAACTTCATGTGAGTGGGATCACATGTTGCCTTCTATCTCTGGCTTCTTTTGCCCAGCATGATGTTTTAGAGATTGTCCATGTTCTCCACGGGTTGTTTCTTTTCACCGCTGAGTGGCATTTCGTTGTGGGTGCACCCCATTAGTTACTGATTCACCCATTCATGGATATTTGAGTCTTTGACACTCTGGAACTTTTACGAATAATGCTGTTATAAAAGTTCAGGTAGCTCTTTGTGTGGACAAATGCTTCCATTTCTCTGGTAGAGTCCTAGAAGGGGGCTTGCCAGGTCACACAGTAAGTGCAAGTTTAACTTGGTAAGAAAATTTTAAAGTTTTCCAAAGTGGCTGCGCTATTGTGAGTTTCATATCAGTCCTTTTTTTTTCTAAAATATATTTTATTGATTTTTTACAGAGAGGAAGGGAGAGGGGTAGAGAGTTAGAAACATCGATGAGAGAGAAACATCGATCAGCTGCCTCCTGCACACCCCCAACCGGGGATGTGCCCGCAACCAAGGTACATGCCCTTGACCAGGATCGAACCCAGGACCCTTCAGTCCGCAGGCAGATGCTCTATCCACTGAGCAAAACAGGTCAGGGCTGAACTATATTTCTATTGACTTCAGAGAGAAAGGGAGAGGGAGAGAGAGAGAGATAGAAACATCAATGATGAGAGAATCATTGATCAGCTGCCTCCTGCATGCCCCCCACTGGGGATCAAGCCTGCAACCCAGGCATGTGCCCTTGACCAGAATCGAACCCGGGACTCTTCAGTCCACAAGTAGACGCTCTATCCACTGAGCCAAACCTCCTAGGGCTCATGAAACACATTTTGATTGAGTTGTCTATCTTATTGATTTGTAAAAGTTTTTATATATTCTGGATACACTTCCTTTGTATTGTAAATATCATCTCCGCTCTTTGGGTTGGTTGCCTTTTTTTTCTTTCTTTATTGATTAAGGTATTACACATGTGTCCTTATCCCTCCATTGCCCCCGTCCCCTGCCTGTCCCCACACATGCTCTCCCCCCCTCCCCCCGGTGTCTGTTAGGGCTTATATGCATGCATACAGGTCCTTTGGTTGAACTCTCCCCCCTTACCCTACCCTCCCTTGCATTCCCTCTGAGGTTTGACGGTCTGATCAATGCTTCTGTCTCTGGATCTGTTTTTGTTCATCAGTTTATGTTGTTCATTATATTCTACAAATAAGTGAGATCATGTGATAGTTATCTTTCTTCGACTGACTTATTTCACTTAGCATAATGCTCTCCAGGTCCATCCATGCTGTTGCAAATGGTAGGAGTTCCTTTTTACCACAGCATAGTATTCCATTATGTAGGTGTACCAGTTTTTTAATCCACTCATCTGCTGATGGGCACTTAGGCTGTTTCCAAATCTTAGCTATGGTGAATTGTGCTGCTATGAACATAAGGATCCATATATCCTTTCTGATTGGTGTTTCTGTTTTCTTGGGATATATTCCTAGAAGTGGAATCACAGGATCAAATGGGAGTTCCATTTTTATTTTTTTGAGGAAACTCCATACTGTTCTCCACAGTGGCTGCACCAGTCTGCATTCCCACCAGCAGTGCAGAAGGGTTCCTTTTTCTCCGCATCCTCACCAGCACTTGTCATTTGTTGATTTGTCGATGATAGCTATTCTGACAGATGTGAGGTGGAACCTCATTTTTGCATCTCTTGGATGATTAGTGACTTTGAACATCTATAATAATAAAAGCGTAATATGCTAATTAGACTGGATAGCTAAATGACCTTCTGGAAGTCATTCTGGATGAAGCCGTGGAAGTAGAGGCCAAGGCAGAGGCTGTTAGGGGTGATCAGGCAGGCAGGCAAGCGTATAGAAGCCAGCAGTCCCGGATTGTGAGAGGGATGGCCAACTGCCAGTTTAGGCCCAATCCCACGGGTCCCTGCAGGATCAGGCCTAAATTGGCAGCCATACATTCCCCAAGGGGTCCCAGATTGTGAGAGAGTGCAAGCTGGGCTGAGGGGACACCTCTCCCCATGCACGAATTTCATGCACTGGGCCTCTAGTGTTTTCATATGTCTCTTGACCTTCCTTATGTCCTCCTTTTGAAAAGTATCTATTTAGGTCCCTTGCCCATTTTTTGATTGGGTTGTTTATCTTCCTTTTGTTAAGTTGTATGAATTGATTGCCTTTTTACTTCTTTAATGAAAATGTCTCATGAATAGGAGTTCTTAATTTTAATGTAGTCCAGTTTATCAATTGCTTTTTTTTTATGGTTAATGATTTTTGTGTCCTGTTTATATTTTATTAAAAAAACATATTTTTAGTGACTTCAGAGAGGAAGGGGGCAGGGGGAGAGAGAGAGAGAGAGAGAACGAGAGGGGAATTATTGATTGGCTGCCTCCTGCACACCCCCTAATGGGGATCAAGCCCAAAAACTTGGCATGTGCCCTTGACCAGAATCAAACCTGGGACCCTTCAGTCCACAGGCCAATGCTCTATCCATGGAGCCAAACCAGCCAGGGCTTTGTGTTGTCTTTAAGAAACCTTTGCTACTCAGGTCATGAAGCTCTTCCTTGTTTTGTCTTCTAGAAGCTTATGGTGTGGGCCGCCCTCCCCATTTTGTACCATGATCCATCTCACATTAGTTCTGTGTTAGGTGTGAGGTGGGGGTCACGATTCTTCCCATTCCAGTGCTGTTTGCTGAAGTGCTGCTGTTATCCTAAGCCCAGTGTCCCTCTGTGGACTCTCCTGTTCATCAGCCAGCGTGTCTGCCCTCATGACAACACCACAGTCTAATTACCAACGTTTCACAGTGCGTCTTGAGAAGGTGACTTTGGCCTGAGATGTTAATCCCGAGTTAAGGATCTCTGGGTGTTCCCACGGAGAGAACAGCATGGGCAAAGCCCTGACATGGGAAAGTGTTTCACATGGCTTGAAGAAAGAATACAGACAAGGCCAGTTTGGGAGAGCAGAGAGGGAAGATGGGGCATGGGGAGTGTGTGAGGGCAAAGGCAGCCATGAGGAGTAAGCATTTTATTCCAAACATAGCCTGAAGCTGTTGGAAAAACACAAGTGCAGATAAAAAGACTTGTTTTCTCATCACTTTTAAAGTCTCAAGGCTGTGACACCACGAAGGGCAAATAACGGCCAAACACATTTTATCTGCACGATAGCATGGGCTTCCCTATACAACTTCACTTTAAAACACTGCCGCTTAAACAAACCCTGTGGAAAACCAGGTGTCAGGAGTCCAAAGGACCGGGTTAGAAAAAGGAATTAGCTCTTTCCCAGCTCGGAGGCCTCCGGCAAGTGACGTCACCTTCCCGAGCCTCAGTTTCCTCCTCTGTACAAGGGGCCTATTCATAGTTCCCGCATCGTGGGGCTCATGTGTTTAACTGGGAAGCGCATCTGCTGAGCGCCTGGCACAGGGAAACACTCAATGTTACCCGCCCTTCATGTTGTTGTTATGGTTGTCATGGTATTGGCTCTGGGGCTGAGAACACAGATTTATCTCCAGAGCTTGTTTGGGTCCCTGTCAAGGCTCCTGTTCTTGGGAGCCCTGAGGTGGGGCCCCAGTCTTAGTCCTCAGGGCCCAACAGTGGTGGTGGAGGAGCTGGACCCAGGGGAGAGTAGCTAGGTCCCAGGCTGCCCTGGGCGCAAAGGGAACAGTCCTGGTGGGGCCTCCCTGTCTTCCCTTACCCCCACCCCACCCCAATCCCCAGCTCATGTGACCAGCTGTGTGACCCTGGGCCTTGTCACTTCCCCACTCAGAGCCTCAGTTTACTCCTCTGTAAAGTAGGGCCATTCTGAGGGCTGGGTGGGAGGGAGCTCCTTGTCACTGGAATGTGTGAGGGGAAGCCATGGCCTTCAGGAGGTTGGAGAAGACATCTGTGGCTATTTCCCTAGGTCAGTGGCAGCCCTGCAGATAGATGGGAGGTGAGGCAACCCTCCCTCCACTATGTGCTGGCCCTCGGGGAGCCCAGAGATTACTTCCACTAGAAGGTGGTCATTGAAGGCCCCTAAGAGGAGGTGACCTCTGAAATGAAAGTAAGTGCCAATCTTGACATCTGGGTAAAAGTCGTAGGCTGAGGAAAGGGCGAGTGCAAAGGCCCTGGGGTGGGCAGGAACCAGGAGTCTTCTTTTAAAAAAATTATTGATTCTTTACAGAGGAAGGGAGAGTGATAGAGATCTAGAAACATCAATGAGAGAGAAACATTGATCAGCTGCCTCCTGCACACCTCCCACTGGGGATGTGCCCGCAACCAAGGTTCATGCCCTTGACCGGAATGGAACCTGGACCCTTCGGTCCACAGGCCGATGCTCTATCCACGGAGCCAAACCGGTTAGGGTGGGACCAGGAGTCTTTGAGGATCAAGGCAGCCAGGGCTGGAGTGGAGGGAGCAGGAGGGATGAGGTTGGGAAAGTGATGTGGCTGGATTTTGTGGGGCATGGTGAGCATTTTAGGTTTTACACTAAGAACAGTGGAAGCCTTGGCAAATTTTGGCCCAGAGAGGCTGAGACTCTTGCTGGGGCTGCCTAGCAGGATTGGGCCACGGAACCTTATGGGGCTGCTGGGGTCTTCTGGCATCAGGCTGGCCAGGGAGAATATGGCATGATTCTGCCTCTAGAAGATCCTCTGGTCACCATGTCCACTCTTCCTGTGGCACCTTCCTCCCCTCTGATCCCCCTGATCCTAGGGGATTCCCCACTCCCAAGCCCCCTCCACACTATTGAACCAGCTCCCTCAAGTCAGAGGGTGCAGAGTGCCAGCTCCTGACCAGGCCTGAGATGCACTACCCCACTCAGCAGTTGAAAAATAAGAAAGTTGGATTGGTTGCCAATATTTAGAAACACAAAATAGATCACATCAGAACCCAGATTCTTGGTTTCTCTTACAGAATTGGTGGGTCTGGCCATGTGAGGCCAGCATCACTGTGAGTGGGTCCGAGCCTGTCCTCTGCCCAAGCTCAGCAGAGGGAGGTGGTGGGGATGCCAGGGGAGAGAAGATAGAAGCAGCCACTGGCCAAGGGTGGCTGGCCTTGGGCAGAGACTCCCCAGGACTTGGGGTCCATTTTCAAATGGAGCATAACTGGCTGGCCATGGCCTTTGGGGCAGCTCTTTGGGGCCTCAGTTTCCCCATATGCCCAGGCCTCTAGGTTGGCTCAGTTGATCTCAATGCCTTGCCAGCCCTGCTGGGTCTGGGTTGAGCCTCAATTTCTCTCACTGGTACAGGGCCTGATGCTGGAGTTCTAGCTCCTGTTGAAAAACACCTTCACCCAACATTGACTTGGCACTTGTTACATACCAGGCGCCTACTGACCCTGCTCCATTTAGCCCTCACCGCAGCCCTGGGAGGGAGCCTCTGTGATGACCTTGCTCCACAGAGGGGGCAACTGGTGCCCAGAAAGGGTAGGTGACTTGCACAAGGTCACTCAGCTCTCCAGATGAGATTGGAACCCAGGCAGTTGGGCTGTACCTGGCGCCCAGTGTGTCTTCAGAGTCATCACTGTTGGTGGTAGTCGCTACCCAATGGTCCCATCTAGGAAAGGGCAACTGTTTTGTGTTCTGACCAGGGAAGTTTCCCAGTGCCATCTTGTCCAGAGCCACTGTTTTACATATGGGGACACTGAGGTCCAGCAGGGTGGCCAGTTCCCTGCTCACCCAGTGCATCCTGCCCTTGGTCTTCGCTGCCCAGCCCAGAGAAGCAGTAGAGGAAGGAGTTGGGGGCACCTCACAGCCCTGAGTCCTCCACAAGGAAGTGGGTAGGAGTGGGCCAGGCATTGAGGTCAGAGCCCTTCCCGCTGTGCTCTTTCTGAGCCGAGTGCCTTTGGACAAGTGATTTGGCCTTGCTGGCTTCAGTTTGCCTCCTCTGTAAAATGAGAATGGCCAGAGTGCCTGCCTTTGGGGTTGTGGTCGTGTGGGGGTGGCTGCAGACACACTAAGTGTTGACTGGGTGAGTGAGAAACAGCCTGGGGTGCTGACCACTCCTGGGGCACCTGGCCCTACCTTCACAGAGCACATGGTTCAGCCAGGGAGATAGCCTAGGGGACTGGGTTTGTGACAAGAGGCGATCCTGGACCCCCTTAGCTCCCTGCCTGTGCTTGTGGTCTGCCCAGGAGCAGGCAGTTTTGGGGGAGGAGTCTGGCGGGGCCATGCGCGCAGTAGATACTTATGAAAGAAAGCTGGGTGGTGAGTGGGCTGCCATCTCCCACGCACCCAGCAGTCCACATGGTGAGGGCCGTACTGAGTCAGCTGCCTTGAGCTCCCATGATCCTTCAGGCTGGCACTGCCACTGCCCCTACTTCACAGGTGAGGAATTGAGGCAGAGGCCCCCGAGGTGTGGACCCTGGGGCCCAAGCCTGGAGCCCAGTCCCCGAGTGTGGGAAAGAGGAAGCAGAGAGAAAGGGACGTCCGTCCGGAGGCCTGGCGGTTTCCTCGAGGCAGGATTGCGAAGAGGAAGGGGGGCGGGCAGGAAGCCACCACCGGGAGGGGCAGCTGCCTGGGCTCCCACAGGCCTGGCTCCTGCTCTGCCCCGGGTGGGAAAGGCTGTGCCCTCGCTCTCCGTGGCCCACATCACACCGAGGGTTGCCCAGGCTGCGCCCTCACCTGGGTGCTGTGCCCAGCACACTGTCGCGCAGCCAAGCTCAGCTATGGTCCTTATTTTTGACGTGACAGGCACCACCTTGTCAGCCATGGAATCACCACAAGTCCTGTGAGATGGGGAAGCTCACTGATCAGGAAGCTGAGGCCCAGAGAAGTAGAGACTTGTCCAAGGCCACAGAGCAGGGGGGCGGCAGAGCACGACAAGGCCAGGAGATTGTGTTTAGGCCCGAAGCAGGCAGAGAGCCACCCATGTGCCAGCTGCCGTCCCCTGACTCTTCGTGTGCCAAAGAGAGACCAGAGGGGAGACGCCCGGTGGGGAGACAGGAGCTCTAGAGCCCGTGGTCCCCAGCCCCATGCTCTCCTGGAGGCCCCGAGGCAGAAGGCTCCCAGGGTGACAATGAGGGTGTCCTTGCTCTGCCCTGGAGCCCACGTGGGCCACTGCCCCTCTCTAATGTGAAATGGATGGCCACGGGGCTTAATCTGGGCCTCCCTGGGGGGAGGGAAAAAGGGGTGCTGGTGGGCAAGACTCCCATGGGCCCCCCAACCGCATACACAGCTGCCCCACCTGCCCCTTATTGGGGTTCTGTGTAAGAAAACTGCTTTGCTGCTTAGAAGAAACCCCTGACCACGCTGAAACCACGGACAGATGGTATCGGCATGCTTCCTTTCAGCTCAAATTCTGTGAATCCAGAGACTAGAAAGGTCCCCGCTTCCACAGGGGACGGCAGGGGACAGTATTCCTCTATCATCATCCCAGGCGCCTCGGGGCTGTTCTCTGTCCCTCTGGCTCATGGGCCTAGTGCTGCCGCGCCAGCTTCTTGGAGGTTAATCTTGTTTTTGTTTGGGGACCGAGTGTTGGGGAGACCATCACTGTGGCGTCTGGGCTGTGACCTGGTGGCCAGGGAGAGGTTTAGCTGACACCTTGGCCTCTCTGAGCCTCAGTTTCCCAATCTGGAGAGTGGGATGTCAGTGCTCGTGTTGCTGGGTGATGGAGTCTCAGGGAGGCCTGGCATGGTGTGTCCCCACCCTATTTAGGAAGCGTCCAGACCAGAGCTGGTCCCGGCTACCCTCCCCGGGCTGGCCAGCCACCTGGCTGGCCTCACAGTAGCCTGGCCTGGGCACCCGCTGGGCGGGCGCTGCTGGAAATCCCCCACCCACTTCTTTGTGAATGGAAAGGAAACCAGAATGCAGAGAGAGATCTCTGCCTTCTGAGCGGCCAGCCCTCACCCGTGGGGGGAGCTTCCTCCCCAGGGCAGGAGGGGCCGCCTCAGCTTCCTTTTTGGGGCCCCACACCCCTTTTTCCTGTGTCCCTCAGAGCCGTGGAGGAGGCCACTGTGCTCCTCATGGACCTCAGCCTCTGGAACCAGTGGTAATGGTGCACATGGGGGGACTCTGGGTCCCCCTCACTGTGCCTGGTGCCTGAATCCTCCCATCACAGGCTGGACCTGAATCTGCCTGAGACGTGGGGGGGTGTCCTAGCAGCGGCAAAGAGGGGAACCTTCTGGAACTAGGGGCCCTGGTTTGTCTCATCTCAGATGTCTGTGTAGTCTTGGAATCCAACTTGTCCAGGCTTCCAAGTTTGAGTTCCTAATATTTTTGGTTTTGTTTTTTCAATTAGTAAAGCTCATGGAAGAAAGTAACTGAAACACCACCCACAGCCCTGCTCTCCAGAGAGAAGCCACGTTTCCTTTTGGGTAGATAGATGTCTTCATAATCTTTTTTCCTTCTCTTTGGTTAACTTGCCCCTCACACTGCAGTTCCTTTGGCCTCTGTGTGCCAGGCCCTGTGTGGGCGCTGGAAATGCAGGCAGGAACTTCTGGACAGAAACCCTAGTCCTGCGGGGGCTCACATTTATCTACCTGCTTTTTCTCACTTACATGTTTTGATAATTTTTCTGTTTTCTCAAATATTTTTCAAGAATATCTTTTTTAAAATGTCTTTTTAAAAAGAAGTATTTCATTTAGCTCTAACTGGTTTGGCTCAGTGGATAGAGCGTCAGCCTGAGGACTGAAAGGTCCCAGGTTCGATTCCGGTCAAGGGCATGTACCTTTGTTGCAGGCACATCCCCAGTAGGGACTGTGCTGGAGGCAGTTGATCGATGTTTCTCTCTCATCGATGTTTCTAACTCTCTATCCCTCTCTCTTCCGCTATGTAAAAAATCAATAATAAAAAAAAGAGTATTTCATTTATACAGTTAGGCCATGATATACTTATCTGTTATTATCTGGACTCCTATTTCAATCATTTCTAACTTTTTTGATCCAATAGATAACCCGTGATGAACATCTTGTACTTAAATCGTGGGGTCCATCTCTGATTGTTTCCTTAGGCTGAGTTCCTAGAAGGGGAAGTGCTGGCTGGGAGGCCTCAGGAGGCCTCTGTTGCTCGCATACTCGCTCGCTCTCTAAGCTTCACTGAGATACTATTTTCATATCATAGACTTAACTGGTTCAGAGTGTGCAGCGGTTTTTAGTGTATCTGCAGAGTTGTGCAGCTATCACTATGATCTAATTTTAGAACATTTTCATCATCTCAGAAAGAACCGTGTACCCTACCCGTTAGCCATCATCCCCAGCCCCAGGCACCCACTAACCTTTCTGTGTCTCGATTTGCGTAGTCTCTTCTTTCCATGTAAAGGGGATCGGACAATAAGTGGTCTTCTGTGACTGCTTTCTTTGTAATGTTTTTAAGGCTCACATTTCATTTATCCATTTGTCCCTGGATAGATGTTAGGTGGACACTTGACTGTTATGAGTAGTGCTGGCATAGACACGTGCACAGGCACAGCTTGGGGTACCATGGGTTCCCTTCTGGACAAAGCGAGCCACAGGCTTTTTTTTTTAACCTTGAAATTTTTTTCCCCCTCTCTGTATTGATTAAGGTATTACATATGTGTCCTTATCCCCCCATTGTCCCTCCACCCCCCTATTCATGTCCTTACCCCCCTGGTGTCTGTGTCCATTGGTTAGGCTTATATGCATGCATACAGGTCCTTTGGTTGAACTCTCCCCCTACCCCACCCTCCCCTACCTTCCCTCTGAGGTTTGACGGTCTAATCAATGCTTCTCTGTCTCTGGATCTATTTTTGTTCATAAGTTTATGTTGTTCATTATGTTCCACAAATGAGATCATGTGATATTTACCTTTCTCTGACTGGCTTATTTCGCTTAGCATAATGCTGTCCAGGTCCATCCATGCTGTTGCAAATGGCAAGAATTCCTTCTTTTTTACCACAGTGTAGTATTCCAGTGTGTAGACGTACCACAGTTTCTTAATCCACTCATCTGCTGCCACGAGCTTTTTGCTGGAGTAGGGTCTCCTTGCTTTCAGGGTGCAAGGAATTGCAACATCTGTGCAGCGCAATGAAAGGAGGCCTGTGTAAGTTTCTGTGTGGACATGTGATTTGTTTCTCTGGGGTATGTATCTCCAGAGTGGAGTTGCTGGGTTATATGCGAACTCTGAAGAACTAAGCAAATTGGTTTTCAAAGCACTGAACCGTTTAGTCCTCCCCAGCATTGAGTGAGGGCTCCCATTTCTCCATCTTCTCACCAACACTTGTTATTGTCCATCTTTTCCATTCCCCATCCCAGCAGTTGTTGCTTTCTGTTGGCTAACGATGTGGAGCATCTCTCCATGTGCTTGCTGGCCATCTCGAAAGCTCACATCTCTTCAGCTTTCCAGAAAGCTTATACCCACGTATCTTCTCATCACCAGCGGGGCCAGCACTGGGTGTCCGTCCTGTTGAAAACCTTTGCCAGCTTCCAGGTGAAAAGTGGTTATCTTGTCCTTTCTGGTTACAAGTGGAATGAGAGATGAGATGTAACTCATATCACATAAAACCTACGGCAAAGTGTAGCTCATGGGTTTTAATACGTTTGCTGTGGGCAGCATTTCCATCTCCCAGAGAAACCCTGGACCTGTTAGCATTCATTCCCACTTCCCGTCCCCTCCCCCAGTCCCTGGCAGCCACTAATTCACTTGCTGACCCTACAGGTTTTGACAGTTTTTGTTTCTTGGTTGTATGCATATGTGTGTGTGTGTGTGTGTGTGTGTGTGTGTGTGTGTGTGTGTGTGTGGTTTGTAGGCATTTACTCTGCTGCCTTTCTCTTGTCGATTGGCAAGAACTCTTACATGACATTAGCTCTCTGTCGTGTAGCAGATCTCCCCAGTTTGCCATCTGACTTTTCAGTTTTGATCCTGAGTTTCTTGGCTTATGGAGGCTCTGAAACCTGGACAGTTATAGACAGTGATCTTTTCCTTGATGGTTTCCTTCTTTGCTTTTTCTGCTTAGAAAGGCCTGGGATCTGATAATTACTTAGGTTTTATTTTTCACTTTTAATTATTAAAACCAGCTGGTTTTCCTTCTTTGGGCTGGCTGGTGTGACTTCCTGTTTTTTATGTCAATGAGAAACTGTGTGTCAAGGCATGTCACATAGTAAGTGCTCACCAAATGCAAGCTGAAGATGGCAACAGGCCATGCCAGGCTGATCTTGGCAAGGTGCCGGGTTGGTGTGGTGGCCACAGTGCTGACTTGGTCAGCTTCTGGGCTCCTGGCTCTCGCCCTCCTCGCTTGTCAGCTCGGCCCCAGGCTCTACCAGCTCAGCCTTCCTGGCATCCGTCCTGCAGCCCCTCAGGCCTGAGGCCCTCACTGTCACCTCTTCTTCTGAATCATCATTCTTCGAAGGTAGGCGGTGGCCACCATCCAGGGCTGTAGGGGATCTTGGTGGTGACGAGCCCTGCTCCCCGCCAGCACCCCACCATCACTACTGAGGCCAGTGACAGGCGTTATTTGTTGCTTTTTAACCACATTTTCCACCCACAGGTGAGCAGACTGGGGTCCAGCCAGGCTGCAGTGTGGTCTGGCTATGTAGCAGGGCTGGGACCCCTGGCTCTATGATACCTACCGTGATCCCCACAGACTCCTTAGGGCCCATCTGCTTTCCTGGGTGTGGGATCCACAGAGCCTGGGGAGAGCAGGTGTGATGCTGGGTGCTCCCCTCTCTGCTCAGGGGCCTGGGCCCATGGCATGGCCTCTCAGACTTCCCCTTCTGTCTGGAGAGCTGACCTCAGCCCAGCTCTCGTGGCTGCAATTTCCCTGCGACTAAGGTGGCCACAGTGGCAGCAGGAGAGGAAGGCATAGCCCTGGGTAAAGGTATGGATGGGGGACAGCGCACTGGCCTGGGGGCTCTGGCTACATGGGGACAGGGCTGGGGGAGGACTCTTGGCAGGCATGATGGGAGCAGGATATGGTTACTCAAGGTGTGGGCTGGTGGCAGCTAGTTTGCAGCAGGCAGTGGGCCGGGGTCCAGCTGTGCCCCTGACCCGGCTCTGGGCTGCCAGTTGTCCAGGGCCTGTTGGGTGCTGGCTGGGTATTTCCAGAGAGGCCACTGTGGCTGGCCCAGGCCCAGGGGCAGCCCGGATCATCGAGGCTGCTGGCTGAGTACTCGTGACACCCACTCTTCACGTCTGCTCAGCTCCAGGTCCCGACAGTTGTTTATCCTAATGACACCTGAGAGCCAAAGGCCTGGCAAGAATGGTGGCCCATGTAGAGGGCACAGCGTGAGCACAGGTGTGGGGGGAGGAAGGCAGAGGTGTGGGCATGCACCTGGCTCAGAAGGGCGGGAACTGGCTCCCTCCAGCCCGGCCTGCAGGCCCTGTCCTAAGACACCTACCTGGATTCGGCCTGGACTTCTGGCACCGAGGGGGACAAGATGAGCTGGTGACGGCTGTGGGGGATTATTTCCTTGGTTCCCCAGTTCAGTCACAGACCCTCTTAAGCTACAGTCACCCCCACCTTGGGTGTGGCCCCCATGGGCAGGCTCAGACCAGAAGTCTGGCTGGTCCCCACAGCTGGCTCATCCACTCGGGTGCCACTGCAACTCAGGAGGGGGCGAGGCTGTGGGATCCCAGCCTGGCTGTGTGTGGAGTTGGGGGGGCTGTCTCTGTCTGTGTTTGTCTCTGTGGGGGGAGGTTGCTCCGGCATCTGAGAGGGCTTTGTGTCCCCGTCACTGATTCTGTGTGTGGGGTGGTCTCCATGTCTCTGAGAAGGGGCTTTGTGACTGTGTCACTGTGAGTCTGTCTGGTGTGAGGGGACTCTCTGGGACTGAGGGGAGACTCCCTGCAGGTGGGGCTTTAGATGAGCCCCCGCCCAGCTGTCCCAGCATCCCTGGCAAATGACCACCACACAGCCTCTTTGGGGCCCCAGTGTCCCAACACTTGGTCCCTCAGGATGTGAACTAGAATACCACCTGCCCAGGGGAGGGAGGTAAGATGATGGAGCCCTGGCTCTGCATGGGTGGTTATATTTGGGGGATCTGTACCCCCTTTTCCTTGGCTCTGGGGAGGTCTGTTTCTGGCACTTGCTGAGAAAGGGGGGAAGCTGACTTGCTTTTCTGGAAGCTTCTCTCATCCCTCTCCTGTTTCTCAGTGGAGACGGGGGCACAAGGCAATAGGGGGCAGACCAAGGGGCAGATGTGGCCCGAAGGGACTGCGGGAGTCTGGGCACCCTGGGAGTGACAGAGACAGGCTAGCAGCAGGCAGTGTTGCTTACCTGGAGGCTGCATTCTGTTCTTACCTCCATTTTACTGACAAGGAAACACAAGCACAGAGAAGGGAAGTGATTTGCTCAGGGGTCACACAGGAACCATGGCCGAGGCAGGCACTTGAAGGAGACCCTGGTTGGAGTGGGGTAGGAAGTGACCTGTGGTTCCAACATTCGTTCAGTCCCTGGAACTGACTCCCTCCCTTCAGTTTGCCCCCAAAGGCGCCTGAGAACAAGGAGTGAGATATCACCACACCCCACGTCTGCCTTTGCTCCCCAGACATCCGAGGGTTGAGGCCCCAGCAGCCACCCAGCTACTCCCCATCCACCTGACAAACCCTCTCTGAGGACCTTCTCTGGACACCAGCCTCTGATACGCTTTCCTGGACCTCATCCGGTGCCGGGCCCCAGCTGGGAACAGGCTGCTGTCCTGTCCCCACCCCCAGAGGAACTCCCAGTCAGACGGCGGGTGGGGGTTGGTGGGGGGGCAGCTGCCTCATCAGGAAATTATGGCCAGGCCTGATAAGCCGGAGCCGAGGGAGAGGTACAGGAATCGCACTCAACACGATGCGCCTGAGAAGGCTCGCTGGAGGAGGGAGGTTTTCTCTGCCAAGACCTGGCCTGGGAGAGCACAGGCCCTGGGCCTGGGCAGACGAGGGTCTGAGCCCTGGCTGTACTCTGGTCCTCTGTGGCCAGGACAAATGATTTTGTCTCTCAGGGCCTCCATTTCTCCATCTGTAACATGGGTAATCATGCTGGTGTGGGCTGTTCTTCTCCCCTGGCCTGCCAGAGCCCTGGGGGGCCCAACATTTCCCCTCCTTGAGGTGTCCCTATCACTCCTCCTTAGCCCTCATTGGGTGGGGTGGCTGCAGTGGGGCCGTACTGTGCTCCACTGATCCCCAGCACCCATGATACTTGGCTCCAAAAGGCCTGTAATGTGTATTTTTCGTGGGGATAAAATTGAGCACATATAGCCTAGCAGGTACTATGCTCAGGGCTGGGGATGCCACATGAACAAGACAAGTCCCCACAGAGCCTGTTTCACAGGTAGATAAATGCAGTGAAGGAACTGAAGGCTGATGGGATGGTGACTGCTATTCAGACACTGTGGTGAGTGGCGGCCTTTGAGGTGACACTTCAGCTAAGACCTGTGTCTGAGAAGAGCCAGATTTGTGCAGATGTGGTGGCACTGCCTTGCCTGTCAGCAGAGCAGCAGGTGCAAAGGCCCTGAGGTGGCATGTGTTTGGTACACTGAACAGTGGAGGCCAGAGTGGCTGGAGCAGAATGAGGGAGGTGGTGGTCAAGGCTGTGAAGGGTCTGTGGGCCAATGCGAGGACTTGGGCTTCCTCACTTAGCTCAGTGGGGCCTACACGTGAGTTTTGAGCAGGAGGAGGAGTGAGCGAAGCAACTGGATCTGAATATTTCCGGGTGTAGCTGTCCAGGGGTGGCAGCTGTTTTGATTAGGGGGTTCAGGATACCGTTTTCCGACTCCTCACCCTAGTGTGTGTGTGTTTTTGGGCGGGGGGGGGGGGGGTGTCCCTGTGAGCACCACCATTCTTCTCTTTGCCTTCCCTCCTTCAGCTCTCCCCTGGGTTTCAGTGGTAATGGGTTCGCTTGTAGAGGCTCCAGGCCAGCTGATTGTGATGCTCTCTGTGCAGCAGCCTTGTCTCGAACTTGTGAAGGGGGGATGAAACACCAGCCTCAAGGGCTGCGTGGAGATCATGGAGCCCCCACTGAGCTTCAGGCAGACATATGGCCCAGAGCAGGTGGTGAAGACTGTCACCCAGTGTCCCCAGACTTAACACCAAGGACCTTCCTACTTCTTTGGTCCCAGCTTCTCCATCCCTTGATAGGCTCTTTTCTGTGAAAACTTTTGAATAGTGCTGGCCTGTGGATTCAACAGTCAGAAGCAACTGGTAGACAGTCCAGGCATTCAGTAGGTGCTCATTAAAGGGCAGGGTGAGGCTGTCAGCATCCTGTCTAGCCACAGCAGATCCCTTGCCATCTTGTGGATTCAGCTGTACTTTTTGACCTCTGGGCATTATTACTTCTTGGTGTTCCTTTAGTCTCCAATGCCTTTCCCTCCACCTTCTCACTCTGGAGTGTTCAGCAAGCACTTATAGCCTCTTACTCTGTGTCATGCTGAAGACACAAAGATGGAAAGGGAATAGGCAGCCTCTGGAACACATGGTCGAGTGGAGGCAACTTGAGAGCTGCCTGCAGGACAGTAGACAGCGTGTGTGTGTGTGTGTGTGTGTGGGGGGGGGGGGGGGGGGGGCGAGGGGCTTGGCTCTGGAGCTGACCACAGCTTTTAATGGGTTCCTAAGGCTCATCCCCACCTGGTGCCGCTCCTGGGACCTTCCATGCCCCCAGTGAACCCCTTAGTACAGGCTCTATTGCTGCTCTCATGGGAGGGGTGCGGGGCTGGGAGACGGAGCTGCTTGTCCATGGAGGATGAGGCAGAGTTTCGACTTGAGGCCAGAACTACTTTCCAAACTCCAGGATGTGGAAGTTTCTGAGGACACTGGGTGGCCCAAGTCAGGGAACACATGTGTTCAACTGGTTTCTCTGCTCCAGTTCTTCTCAGAGCCTTTAATGGATTGCTGTGCACAAGGGCTGCCCTTTCTTGGAAATCCCTCTTTCCACTGGCTGCCAGGAAACAAACTTGCGGCAAGTGGGATTCTGAGTGTCCCTGTAATCCGACTGAAATCCTTGTGGATCAAGGAGGGGTATTTTCCTTCTCTCGCGTGCTATTTTCTAAGGCTGCTTTGATACCCATCAGTAAGACTTAAATAAGCGTTTTCCATAGCGATGTTGCATGTTTGCTCCTCCATCCAGGCAGCATGCGTTCTGGTGCTGGGCAGAGCTTTCTATGACTGGGATTTGGAATTTGCCGCGTCTGTGTTTTCATCCAAGATCTACCTTCCTCTCCTACTCCTGGGAGGTGAGCAGGCTCTGCCTATGGTCGCCATGTAAACTGAGGCTAGTTAGTAAATGGTGGAGCTAGGGGCTTATTACCCACCTTCAGAGCCAGGCTGCAGGCCACAAGATGCGTTCAAGGGAATCTGTATGTCCAGCTTCCTGTCCCGCCACTGCTATTTGTAGGAGAGGAGGAAAGGCCCCAAAGCTCTGGGAGAGAGAAGATGTCAGGGGCTGGTGTGGTTGGTCTCTCTTCAAGGATTTCACTCAAGGTTAGAGGCCCCTTTAGTGGCCAGGCAGGTCACAGTGGATGGGATAAGGCCATTGTGAGGGTCTGGCCTGCCCATATCATGGATCCTCTGTGCCAGGCACAGGTCTGCTCCTGTCAAGGGGTTCAGCATGAACTCCACTTCCCTGCTCTGCCTTAGAATAAACCCAAACTATGGGGACTTCTGTGACCACCTCACTGGGGGACACAATCTTGTTCCTGTGAGGCCCTGGCGCATGGAGCTCAGTGAGGACAAGGCAGAGTAGAGTGCATCGCAGGCCCTGGAAAGCTGGAAGGGCCGTCACTTCAGCACTCGGGAGCAGTGATGGGGGCACGTGAGGGACAGCAAGGCCTGCTTCACCCTTGCTTTCCTCCCTTCCAGGAAGAGAGGCCCCTAGGATGGAGGCACAGCGGTTCCCATCACCCTCCAAAAGTACCTGATGACAAACCTAGAGCCAGGACTTGCGCCGTCTTCCGTAGGAGTACAGGGAAGTTTCTGCCCAGTTTTAATGGCCACTGAACCTATTATCCTTCCAAAGCTACCCTGCCCTCTGGCTCCTCCATGTTCTTGACCTTTTCAAACAAACGGAAGCACAGTCACAGGGAAATACATTTTACTTTAATGTAGATGGTCTCAGGCGTGTAGGTAACAGAAGGTGTGAAGTTCACTGCAGGGTGGAAGGGAGCATGGTACTACACTCTGGCAGGTCGAGAGGGAGCTGCATGCTGAGGGTGGTCTGTAACCTAGTCCTCTGCCGCTGTAGTGGACCCACCTGGCTGGCCTCAGGCCCCAGCCAGCCACCACACTAACCCTGTGAAGAGAGGGGCTATTAAAGAGGAAAACACACAGCAGAGGGCTGAGCCCTTTCTCCAGGGCTATGCAAGCAGAGGGTCAGGACTGAGCCTTAAAGCCTGGAGGGATTATAAGGCCCAGGTAAGGGCAGCTGTAGAGTGTAGGCCCTACTATGAGGGTAGTGGCAGAGCTGGTTTGCTTCTTCGCTTCCTAGCAGCCAGAGCACAGAAAAGATGGGTTATTCCCATTACAACAGCCATAAGAAAGAAGCCAGCTTTTTGGGAACTGGGAAGACTTGCTCTCAGGAGTGGACGCTGCAGGAGGTGGTAAGGCGACTGTTTGTAGCACAAATACCTGGAGTGGCTTTGCCGTTTTGGCCACCTAAGCACAGCTGCGACTCAGGTGGGTCCAGAGAGCAGGCGCTTGCTGGCCCAGCTTGCTCGGCAAGACAGGTGGGCTAGAGGGCATGAGAGCAGGGGACTTGATGCCCCCACATGTCCCTGTGGTGCTGTTTGGGTTCTCTTCGCACCATCACAGTTCTGTGCCCTCACAGTGCTCAACCAGAAAGGCACCTGGCGCTCCTGAGTCCTGACTAGACCAGTCCCAGGTGGGATTGTCCTGTCCTCATGCTCTCATGCCTCCGACCTGGGCAAAGCCTCTGGCATCACCCCATGCTCAGGAAGCACATAGTTAGCCCCCCTGCGTCAATCCCAGTTCTTACCCAGGCTGCAGGGGGTGACAGGAAGAAGCCGTCATGCTCAGCCTCAGGAAGGTAAGTGGCCAGGACGAGTTCCATATCACTTGTGGGCCAGGGCCCTCAGGTGCCGAGGGGGATCCTCTTTCCACCACTGCCGCCAGGTCAGCAGTTCCTCAGCTGCGGGGGCGGAGCTGGCACGGAGGCCCCACACTCAGAGTGAAACCAGTGGCTTTGCTGCTTAATCTCTACACTCCCTGGGCTGGGACTGGGGCCAGGCCTGGAGTGGAACTGAAAGGGAGACCAGGCCTGTTCCCCTCTTGGCCTGGCCGACTTCCTCTTAGGGATCCTGAGGTTGGAGCCAGCGGAGGGGTTGGGGGGTAGGCAGGACCAACTGCAGAAGCAGAAGGAAGGAACAAGCCCTCCAACCCTTACCCTTCTGTAGACAGGAAACAGGCTCCGAGACTGGCTGGCTGTGAACACTGCCAGGGGTGCACAGACCCCACTCCAGACTCCCAGGCTGAGAAACTGGGGTACCAGGAAGGGGAAGAGAGACTGGAAACGTGAAAACACTGGGGCTGGGATTGACTAGCTGTGCTCCTCCGCGCGCTATTTCCTCAACTTGTGACAAAGTGAGTGGTTCCTTGAGTTGCTGTTACTGACCCCAGATGCTGTGTCCAGCAGCCAGGGCAGGACTTGGGCCTGCTGGGAGGAGCCTGGACTGAGCACAGTCTGTTTGGCCAACCCACCCTCTCACCTCCGTGTGGGAGGGGATTGCAGGCAGGCAGCGGCCTTGGGTCCCAGCCTCTGTCAGAGGTGCCTGCTCCTGCGTGCTTATGGCATGGTGAAGTGCAGGGCTTTGGGGGTCAGCTCTTGAAAAAAGGCAGCCTCTGGGCAGAGGTAGAGGTCAGATCCCCCAAAGCCCACCTCTTGTTTCCACCCCCGCCCTGTGCTGTTCCCCAGGTGCACCTGGCTTGCTTCCTGGCCCAGGGAAAAGAGCTACTGGAGGCAGGGGGGTTTTCCTTTGCCCAATTCCCCAACTCATCTCGGGCTCTTCCCACCGTCTTATCTCCTTTGGTCTTGCTGGAAGCAGCTAGCCACATCTCATGACCCTGAAGAAACAAGCTTATCAGGCTTATCACAAGAGGAAATGGAGGCGGTGATGGGCAGTACAGGATTCTAGGGTGCCCCAGAGCCTCCTGCTCCAGCCAGGCTCATTTAGGACCTGGAAGAAAGGGTTCTTGCTGGCAAAGGGCTTGGGGACCGTTTCCAACCTACTCTGAACTACGTGTGCTGTGGGTGTCACGGAGACACCTGGGCCCACTGTTTCGGCTGGCTGTAACTGGGACCAACTGTGCCAGGCTTTGTGCCCCTTCAGGCTCACTGGCAGAAGCCCCAAAAGCTTGTGGCTAAGCTACTCTGCCAGTCTTCACCCACCTTGTCCTGAGACTTGAAGGCAGGACAGATAAGTGAGGTTTGGGAAATGAGAGGTTCTAGCGTTCAAAGCCTGAACTTTTCCTTCTTCGGGCAAATGGCTTCACCTCCAAGATTTGTGCTTCTTCTGGACTATGCGGTGATAGCATCCTCTTCCCAGGGTGGCATGCTTGTGGGGAGCTGATGGAAGCGGCGGGGGTGGGGGGCCCTGAAGGCACCACAATGACCTGGGACCCTAGCAGCCAGGCAGCACCAGGAGAAAGGTGGATGGGGTTGGACACTGATGCCACCTCTCCGGGTTTATTCAGGGGTTTTGGCTGCATAAGCTCTTTGCTCCCGTGGGGAGAAGCAGATGGCAGCAGATAGGCATGTGTCATGCTGGAATGGCGCAAGTCCAGATGAGGGGGGCTGGCTCTCAGCCCCCACAGGTTTCTGGAAATCTCAGGATGTGGCACAGTGTTTCAGAGGCTACAAGAGGACTCTGTGGGCCGCTGCAAGCCGGAACGCAAACTTCCTCCAGACTGGGGGTGCCTGCTCAGCAGAAAAACAGAGGCCTGGGTGGGCAAGAGGTCATCAGGGACATGCCTGAGTGACCCCTGGTTTCCTAGAGTTCAAAGCCCAAGCTACAAGCAGCCTGCTCCAGCCTCCAGGAGGTCCGGCGATGCACACGCCTCGAGATGCCCGACAACCTCTACACCTTTGTGCTAAAGGTGAGTGACGGAGCTTCCATACCCGGGGTTACACATGCACACACCGCTCACAGACCCACACAGCTGCTCCTTTCCTCCTACCAGGTGAAGGACCGGACAGACATCATCTTTGAGGTGGGAGATGAGCAGCAGCTGAATTCGTGGATGGCTGAGCTCCGGAAGTGCACAGGCCAAGGGTGAGGCGCCAGACTCCCTTCCCATCTCAGCTTTTGACACCAACCCTGCTCTTCCCAGACCCTTAACCCCACCCCCTCTCCCCCCTTTTCTGCAGGCTGGAGAGCACAGACCTGGAGCTGCATGTTCCCTCCGCTCCGGAGCCTGGCATGGCCAGCTCTCCCAGGGGAAGCACAGACTCCCTGAACCAAGGTGAGGGGTCTGGGCCTTTGTGCTCTGGGTGCATCAGAACCCAGCCTCAGCCCAGGTTGTGAGGTACCCCAGGGGGTCACCATTATACATCTTCTCAATCAGGTGCTTCTCCTGGGGGTTTGCTAGACCCAGCCTGCCAGAAGACAGATCACTTCCTGTCCTGCTACCCCTGGTTCCATGGCCCTATCTCCCGAGTGAAGGCAGCTCAACTGGTTCAGCTGCAGGGCCCTGATGCTCACGGAGTGTTCCTGGTACGGCAGAGCGAGACCCGGCGTGGGGAGTATGTGCTCACGTTTAACTTCCAAGGCATAGCCAAGGTATAGCCAAGGCAGGTGGGGCTGCTCCCCCCAGTTCAAGGCCCTTAGGGGCCACTGCCTGAGCCTCCCTTTCCTCCCCTTGCAGCACCTGCGTCTGTCGCTGACCGAGCGGGGCCAGTGCCGCGTGCAACACCTTCACTTCCCCTCAGTCATGGACATGCTCCACCACTTCCAGCGTTCGCCCATCCCCCTGGAGTGTGGATCAGCCTGCGACGTCCGGCTGTCCAGCTATGTGGTGGTCGTCTCCCAGCCACCAGGTGTGAACCCACTGCCCCTTGATAAAGGGGTGGAGGGCCCAGGGAACCACGTAGAGGGGAAAGCTTTCTGCCGCACACCTTCCCACACGGCCTGTCTCTTTGTCACTTGTCCCCCAGGTTCCTCCAACACTGTCCTGTTCCCCTTCTCCCTCTCTCGCTGGGATTCAGAGCTGGGCCTTCCCCACCTTAGCTCCTCCGGCTGTCCACGGGGGCTGGGCCCAGAGGGTCTCCCAGGCCGCTCCTCCCCCCAAGAGCAGATCTTCCACCTGGTGCCTTCGCCCGAGGAACTGGCCAACAGCCTGCGGCATCTGGAGTTGGAGCCTGCCAACCGTGCCCGGGACTCAGACTACGAAATGGACTCCTCCTCCCGGAGCCACCTGCGGGCCATAGACAATCAGTACACGCCTCTCTGACGGGCGGTGGACTCCCAGGCCACAGGGCCTGCAGGAGCAAGCAAGCAGACAGGAACTGGTGAATGTACTTTCTTTCCTTCCTTTCAGAGAGTGAAGGGACATTGTTAACTGCTCCTTCCAGTTGGATGTGACCCTTCTATTAGGCCTGTTAAAGGGCCTCCTGGAAGTTCCCTCCTGGCTTTCTCCTTATTGTTTACAGATGTAGTTCTTGTCTGCAGATGCCGCTAGCTCCTGCCCGGACCCCAAGGACCAGCCCTGGCACTTTCAGATGAGGGGGGAGGGGGGCAAGGGCTAGGCTGGCAGTGGAACCTTTTTTTACACTGTCACAGCTGATGACAGACTTTCCACGTGGGGAAGGGGGGGTGGGGAGGAGGGGGTCCATCAGGAAGCCCAAAACACTAACAAGCCCTGGATTCCTTTATGGTTTTCCCGCATAGCTTCCTCCACGTGCAGCTCGCGGCGCGCACCCGTGCCTATCCGCTGTGACTCAGCCTTACAACAGAGTCTGATAGGACAGGCTAAAGGTCAAAAATGATTTTAAACATTTTACCTCAGATAAATTTTTCAGATGATTCAGGTTTTAAAACTAAACCATTGCTTGTTTCACTGCACTGTTTGAACTAATACCCATCCAATTTTTGTAGTCAGACAGCTATGCAACCCTCCTGGACTAGGGCCAAGCCAGCACCTGCTTCCTGGTCTATTGCAGCCTCAGGACAGTCACCTGCTGCTGAGGAGCCACTGTCCTTCCTAAACGTAGAGAAGTGAAGCATGCGGCCGTGTCAGAGAAATCCAGGCAGTTACTGAACTAGGAGGGTGGCAAATTCCAGTTCTACCTGGTGCCTTAGGAATAAACACCTGGATTCTGCTCTGGCAAGTTCTCCTTCCCGGCGAGCTTATTCAATTTCCCCACGAGATTTTAGGCTCAATCTGGTGGGTGCCATGGCTGACAAGGAGCTCCTCTAACAGCCCAGCCAGTGGGCTGTGCCAGCAGGTCTCGCTGCCTCTATGAGGTGTGGACATGCACATATGGGCTCAGATCTCCACCTACACCTCTTCACAAGTGACACCACTCACTTGGGGGCTGGCTCTTCCCAGAGAAGGCTCAGTGACAAGGGGCAGTGACAGTGTGAGGTCAGCTGCTCCTGGGACCAGCTCAGCTTTAACATGTATGATACACATCAGTTAGAGGCTAAACCAAACCTTGGCCTGAACTTAACTCCCGCCTGCCTTATCAGGCCAGGGTCAGGGTTTTGTTTGCTCCCTCCAGCCACTCTCAGTATTCTAAGAGGTCAGAGGAGAGACTTTTGCTTATAGTGCTTATAGAATTTTCTGGGTTTGTTTTTTTGGGGGAGGGGGAGGGAAGGGGGCAGGGCATCAACTAACCACCTCTTCACTTTTACTTTTAAAACCAACACTCCTGGGTGTTTCCACAGGTTGTAAAGCAGATCCGACCCCAATCCAGATTTTCGGTCCATTTCTAAGGACACTTTTTTCCTACACACCAAGCAGGTTTCACTAACCAAAGTGTCAACCAGAGGAGCACACACTATTTTGAATGTCTCTTAAAAGATAAAGCCCATGCTGACAAGTCACTGGTGCAGAAAAAGGGCAAAATAGACAAACACACCCCCTCCCTCACATCCAGGCTATGACATCTTCAAGCCAGGGGCACCCACTTCTCTAAGCAGTCTCAGCATAGATGTCTCAGGTAGTACCAAGAAGCAGCAAACTAGTGGCTCAGCTCTGACCCACTGGCTGCCAAGTACCAGCTTAGATTCTAACAGAGAGCTGGAAGTCACTGTTCCAGGCTGCTCCAGTATAAAGGTTCAAGGAAAATATTTACTTTCCAAACGTGTCCGAGTTACCAGGACACCTCAAATACATCCCGACAGAAAGCCCCGCCACAGCTGGGAAGGAATGACCTTAATTAAGCCAGGCCTCTCCTTTCTGCTACAGCAGGTGGAGAAGGAGCAGTGGGTCCTGGGCTGATGCCCTCACAGTGACCCTGCTGGCCATAGCTAGCCCACATGCCACCCTCCTTCCAGTCCTGATGTGGCCAGCACCTCCACAGAAAACCAGGCTGTGAGTGCCAAAGGGACAGTAAGTACTGCAACCGCTGCCGTTCTCTCCAACCAGACAACAGCCAGGGGACTGCTCTCAACACCGTCACCTCCTGAATCTGACTTTAATGAACTTTTACAAACTAACAGTCACCAGCACCAAAGAATTAAGTCAACTAACCTGCCTTGAATTTTAGACCAGCAATCCATATGGCTTTATCTGGTATAAATCTTCTGCCTCTGATCATTTCTGGACCGTGTAGGAAAAAGGAATAGCAATCATTAAAATCTTAGACCACAAAACACTATTTTTATATATAAAATCAAGGCCTTGAACTCTTCCCTTCCCTAAGGGTTGCCTAAGATTCCATGCTTCTATTCAGGGCTAAGTCTCCTTATTGCAAATGTCATGTGAGCTCTAACATCTCCCACAGGTTAGAGGAACTTGTACATTTCCACTGCCTCTAACAAGGACACATCTGTCACCCAGTGTTGGGCTGGAATAAGCCACACATTGTAACAGCACAGAAAATGGGATCATCTTGTATCATTACAGGCAGAAGAAGGCATTTGGCAAATTGTTATATATTGTTTATGTACTGTACAAGTAACTTATTCTTGAATAACACAAATTTTGCTATGATGTACAAATTGCTATATGTGAATTAAAAAATGTTTTCAGAATATTGATTTATTGCCAACAATATTTGAAAGCTCTGTGTATTATGACTGTGGTCTCTGAAATTGCTGCCCTGCACAAACACTTGCTTTTTTTCCCTTTGCTCTCCTCCCGAGTTGAGGACATTAACAAGTGCTTATGAGTCTATAGCCATAAACTGCTTTGTACATCACTGCACCTCTTCTGCCCTCTGGATTATCAGTTTTTATTTTCTTTTTTAAAAAACAAATTCTTTTTTTCAATTACAGTTGACATATATCAGTTTCAGGTGTATCTTATTCACAGCTTTTTAAAAAGTATCTCCTATCCCCTACTGGTAAAACAGACAGATGTCTGAGTCAGGACCCCTGATGTCTAAGGACACTCATTTGCGTTCAGGAGGTATTGAAAATGAAGCTTACAGGATCAGCGTCAGGCTGAGGGTGTGGAGTTTCAGTGCTGCCCAACTCTGGCCAGCCTTCCTCCTTCTGAAGCGGACCTCTATCCACCAAAGAGAATATCTCAGTCTTGTCTTTTTCTAGAGATACCTTGAACCAGAACTAAAGGTGAAGAAGAAAAATCATTTGACAACTAACCTTCCAGGATATTAAGAAAACATAGCCTTCCTGCCTTGGTATTAACTAGTAGTTATACAAACACACACTAACTGGATATCAGTTTTTAAAACTTTTTTTATTTTTTAATTTTTTTTAAGTTTTTATTTTATATTATCTACAAAGTAAAAGTTTTTCCCTTAACTTAAAAGTTGAACCACTGTAGACAGTGATCACTTCATCAAACTTGATTTATAAATAATAATCCGTCAGTTTGACGGTAAGAATTTACTGAAACTTTGTCAAGTTTAGTAAAAGGGTGTTCCAAGTCTTGATTTTTTTTTTTTTTAGCAGTAATAGCAGCAAGAATCACTCTTGTTACTTTTGCTAGCTGATGTATACATGACTTTTGAGGGTTATTAAAAAATAAATAACTTCCAGTTTGAGCAAGCAGAGCTGGGGTACTTGCGGGACTCGGAAACAGCACATGGAATTGGAACAGCCCACAAGTTCCTAAATGCCTCTACTCGGTCCAAATATCTTCCACTGCAAGTGAACTGTTAGCATTCCTATTGGATGTTACAAGAAATCAACATATTTTTAAAAAAACAAATGAAATTCTAGTTTTCTGTGCTTCCAGTTGGTAGAAGCAGTAGAAGGGAGGAGGGAATTTGGCCTTTCGGTTCCTCCAGGGCAGCCTTACAACTGCTGTTGGTGGTGGGCTTGTACTGTAAAAAAGAAAAGTGAATATTTAAACAGAAAACTGGCAACACTGCACATCAGCCTAGTGTCTCTGCAGCACATGACTGTAAACTATCCTTTTGCTAGCTGAACAGGACTCAAAATTTAGTTCACTTCCCCCTCCCATCTGCACCAAAGGGGAGGGGAGGAGGGGAAAGAAGGGTAGAACAAACCAGTAAGACGTAAAACCACTTCAGATAAAACTCCCAGAAGACTTGTTGCTTGTGGGGTAGAGAAACAGGCTGTAACATACCCCCTCCCCAAATAGTAGCCAAGCACCAGTCCTGCTTTCAGAGGAACGCCATGGCAGTCTCAAGTGTTAGCACAATCACGGCCTCTCCCTGTCAGGGTGCAGGCTGGAGCGAATGCTACACTCAGAGCCGATCCACACACAGCACTGCTCATCAGCAGTATTCTCCAGAGCTACGATCAAACTATCATGGTGGTAACCCCCACGCAGACTTGGGACTCAGGAAGGAAACCACTGCCCTGCCCAGCCTGTCGTAACAAGGAAGGCCAACTGAGTCCTAGGCAGCATCAGCTCCACAGCTGCCGCTGCTCCTCAAGCCAAACCTGGACCATCAGAACACACACAGACTCGGCCCGGAGCCTCAGGCCCTGACGCTGACTGATCGTCACAGTCCCTACTGTGCACACTGACGGGTCTTGCTAGTTCTCAAATGCAGGGTTTGAAGCGCTGGCTCTGCCTGCCATTCGACCTGTGCGAGCAGAATGCTTGGGGTGCCCGGCGGCCCCTGCACACACACGCCTCACCTGAAGGGTGCGTCATATAGGGGAAATGCGCTGTTGTCGAGACTGGAATGGGCTGTAGTGCACTTTGAGCGAGGGCGGCCTGGGGACCGCCGGGTGGCTGTGTCGTCATTAGCATCATTGGCGCATGGGCAGTTGGATGAGAAGGAACCATTCCTGACTGTACATGAGCCTGAAACAGAGAGCTCTTTTACGCATACAGGCAACATCTCCAGCTTAAACAACATGTTAACTGTGTTCCTTTCAGGGGCTGGGGCTCTCAGGAAAGGGCAACAGCGGGCCCTCAGGGCCCCTTCTTTTCTCTGGGGACACTCCCTAGTGGGACAGCCACTGACCTACAGACATGCTTCGCCCTTTAGCAGAGTGATCCTGCAAGGCTGAGGGGACAGACAACCACAGCACGGGGAGAGAATCAGGACTGCAGTGTCCTGGCCTTCATTTCTGACCACGTGATTCTATGAATGGGGCAAGGTCTTCACAAAGCTCAGACCCCAGGGCCACCTGTCTACTGTAACAGGTAAGAAGCAATCATGCTTGAGAATTTGGCTTCCATGAGGGGCCTGAAGTAGTTTTACAAAGGCTGTTCCCTTCAAACAGGAAAGCAGACGATTATAAGTGGAGACTTGTCAAATTCTGTTCCATGGATTACTCTTCTTGGTTGCCCCCCACCCAGCCCTTCCATTTCCTGCTTGCTGAACAGCACTCTGTGGGGAAGGAGCCAGGGCAGTGAGGAGAGAATCTGCTCTGCTGAAGGAGACGCTGATGGAGGAGGAGGAAGGGGAGGTTGCAGGGAATGGCGCCAGTGAGATGGGGAGAGGAAGAAACAGTCCGTCCAGCCCCGTGTCCCTGTACTGAGGGACAGTGAGTTCGACCTGGTCTCACTGTCAAGTTGGGAAGGTTTTGGCAGGGCCAGGAAGAGCCCTTTCCACACCGTGCACAATTCCAAACCTTGATTAAGCCTGAACGAAATGCTGTTTTCATTATCTTACATATTCAAAAGGGCCCATGGTGTACCTGGCTTCCCTCTGTTAATCCATTTTGTTCTTTCAGCACAAAAACACAAAAGTGAGGTTTTAGGAACCCCAACCTATATTCACACACCTACTTAGCCACCAGCCTCTGCTCGACATCTACAGGACCCCGCTCTCATAAAGCTCCTGATCCAGCCAACCAACCACGCTGGCCCTCACTGACCACAGCAATCCCGCCCCACATCCAGAGCAACCAGTCGCTGCAGTGCCATACTGCACCAACTCCCAGAGCTGTGGGTCTATGACAAACAAGCCCACCCGAGAGCGTCATTGAGCGTCCTCTCCAGCCTCACACACCAGAGCCTCAGTGATGCACTTGGACATGAACTGGAGCTCAGTGAGGCAGTCTAGTCAGACCCACCTAAGTGTTGTTATGAAAGCAGCAAAAAGAGACATCGAATACAGCCAATTCGCCTTCCACAGCTCCAGGGCAGGCCTCAAGGACAGTGTTAGAGCCCAACTTCAGTGCAGGTCCTCCTTACGACAACCCAACTTGGCCCTGGATTGCATCGGACTTTTGTCAGCAGCTTATGCACAACAGCAACCACTGAGACAGCAACCACACCTTCCAACCTTTAAAGCACACACTGGAGGTGAGCTCCAAAGTGCTTCCAGAGCTGCTCTTTTAAGAAAAATGCAAACACCTGGGTGCTCTCAGCCTCTCGTTACACGGCACCGATGTACAAGGGCAAGCAGTTCAACACATGGTCAAGACGAATGTATGGACAACCAGAGAAAACAGGACAGATTTCTCTGGATCCATGTGACCTACATTCAAGCTGACAGGCCCAGAGTACCAGAAAGTTAAGAATTTGTGAAGGTTCATCCTCCCTGCCACACACATCATTGTGTGTGTGTGTGTGTGTGTGTGTGAGAGAGAGAGAGAGAGAGAGACAGGCAGTGTATGAGAGAGAGAGAGAGAGAGAGAGAGAGAGAGAGAGAGAGAGAGAGAGAGAGAGAGAGTATATGTATGGAGATATACATATATATCTCAATGAAGCTATTTAAACACAGAAAGCAGACACAGGAAGGGAAGGAGGACCGGGTTGCATTCCAGAGTCAAAGATATTTATATGGTCTCGGTCTCAGCTGGAAAACGTTAAAGGACTGACCAATCAGCAACTTCACTGACCCCATTACAAAACCACACAAACATCCATTTAGGGCCAGATCACGTGTATTTGAGCGGGAGAAGGGAGACAGGCAAATCACACAGGGTTTCCTAGCCTGAAGAGCATCCGGCTCTTGGCTGCTTATCTGATAGCCTTCCTATTCTACTTGGTCTTCACAGAAAGTCGGCTAAAGCTGATTTACCTGAGGTACGTGGGCCATGTGGGGCGGGTTGGTGTACGCTGGCTGGACATGAGAAGGATGGATTGTGAAGACCGTCTGCTGTGCTGCTGGAAAACTGTTCTGTGGCGACTGCGTGTTGGAAGCAGGCGTCATGGCCGGCGGGGTTGGAGCGAGTCCGGCGTGGTAAAGGGCTGACTGCTGCTGTGGGCCCGCCAGGTGGAGGGCCTGGGCGGCCTGGTGCTGATGGTGCTGCAAAGTGACAGAAGAATTAGGCAAACCCCCTTGTTCATGGAAAGCAGTTAAGGGCTGCACACAAAGCTAATGGGCTCCACCTGGGGCATCTAGGGGGTGGGAATGTCAAGCAAAGGAGAATAGCAGGGAGCTAAGAGAGGGTGGGACCCATTCAGAGATCTCCTTTCTGGGGGATAAGCCCCAGGCTCAGCGTGGCAGAAGTGAAGCAAGACCACTGCCCAGGGAGCTGACAGATCTCAGAAATACCTAACCACTTCTGTTAACAAACGTGATTAAAGAAACAAGAAAAACTCATCATATAAACATTGGGAATTAAAAAAAAAAAAGTCCCAAGCAAATTCCTTACACTACGTTAGATTTTTAAATATCGATGTTTATTCTTATTATCTCTCTTAATGTGACTTAAAACCAGCTCGAGGGGCACAGTCTGCAGAGTGCATGTGGGCAGTGCTGGCTGCTCGTGTTCTGATCATGTAGCCCCAGCCCCCAATCCTGGCACGGAAGAAACAGAAGAGGAAGCAACGCCATGGAGACCTCTGGGTCTCTTCTCACCTGGACGGGACTGGGTGCAGGGTGACTTCCACCATGTTGGCTTTGCTGCTGTCCAGTGGGGGTGGCTGAAGGCTGAGGATGTGGAGTATGTGGGTGCAGGGTAGCATTAGGGTGCGCATACTGCTGAGCAAGGGAGCCAGTGGAAACTGAAGTGAAAAAAAGGAGTGTGTACAATTGACACAGGTGAAGATCCCAACTGCTCCTTATGCCTCGCTAAATGAGCTTTCTTGACGCTCAAGGCCTAACTTATGTTTCAGATTAGCATTTTATTCATCGTAATACAACTATACACATTATATAGTTTAAACTTATTCTTAAAACAATTACTGGCTATCCTGAAAAGGTAACTTAACAAAGCAGAAAAAATTCAAACAATATTCCCCCCCTTCACACACACACACACACACACACACACACTCTCTCTCTCTCTCTCTCTCTCTCTCTCTCTCTCTCTCTCTCTCTCTCTCTCTCTCACGCACTTTAGCTCAAGGCCATCATCTGGCTAACCTCACCATGCTACTGCCCTGGAGCTGGCGCAGTGTCCCATGGGCACAGACTGGGAATGAGGGGCTGGATAAGCAATGTAGCAAAGACAAGGCTCTATCTTTAGGGCCAATGACCACGATTTTTCTCAGCTGTTCACAGAAGCCACTTGGGCCCTCCCTGTCCAGCAATCTCTCGCCTTACTTTATAAAAATCTAGTATAGAACTACCTAAACTATGTAGAAAATGGAGTCTCTTCAAAGCACCTCCGCCTTTAGAATGTTACTAGAGTAACTTCAGAGGAAACATGATGAGCCAGCTTAAGTAAAAGCATGTTCATTAAAGATAAGAACTCAAAGCCAGTTCTTTGTGAATCTTAGCATGAACCATACCTTGGTATAAAACAGGGAGATTAGGTATAGATGCATCTATTCACATCTTTCTAAAAGAGCAATCTGAGCATCAAAAGCACAGTAAGATGGGTTAATTGCTTTGTGACTATCAATAGCAAACTGATACAAACACAAATCAGAGCAGAGGACAGCATTCTAGCAACCTGTGGCTCTCCAGCCTTCTCTCAAATTCCTCCTAAGATCACTGAGAAGCCAAGCCCAATCATACACAGACAGATAGGGGGCTGAAGCAAGCACTGCTTTGGGATCAAACACCCTAACTCCAGCAGTCTAACAGGCAAGGCTGTGAGGGTCACCAGAATAAATACCTCTGGGTAGTCCCACGTCTGTGTTATGCAGAGGATTAGACACACAAAGCAATTCTGAAATGCTTGACCTTGTAAGGCCAAAGGCCACCAACATTCCAGCCCAACTGGTCCTCTCTCTAACTGCGTATGTATCTTTTAAAAGAGGCAAGGGCAAGGCAAAGAGCCAGTGCTAGGACCACCTGTGCATCCAACTCCCAACACCACAAAACTGGGGGGAGGGGGCACACGCCACAATCTATAGTTTATAAGCTGCAAACAAAGAAAACACTTTCGTTTATAGACTGGGAAATCTCCCTAACTTGTAAGAGTTGCCATACACTGAAACATACTAACAAACAAAACTGTGGTAACATTCTCTGGGTGTATTTTGTTCCTCTTTTTAACAGATTTTTATTTTAATTTAAATATAGCTGATATACAATATCATATTTCTCTGGCTGTTTTCTTTAAGAAGAGTCAGTGACTGTTTTCTGGGATCCAGGAGAAATAATGTGCTAACTGCTTTCCTACTTTGATAAGTCTATGAAATTAGTCTTTCTCCTAATTTATGGCTCATTACAAGGCCATTCTTCACCAGCACACTCAGTAAGCTGACTTTCAGATCCCCTCAAATTATCTAGGCATGGACTTGGACTAAAAGATTTGACATAAATTTCCAATCTTTGTTCTTGTAAAAATATTACTTATTTTTCAAATTTATTCATTTTATTTTTAATTTACCTTTATTTTATTGTTGAAAGTATTACAGATGTCCTTTTTTCTCCACACCCTCCAACCCGCCTCTCAAATTTATTTTTAAGTGACTAAAACAGCCACATGCAGCAAGCAGCTGGTCAGACAGCACTACTCCATCACCACAGGACGCCCTATTAGACAGCAAGGGCTAGTCACTCATGCTCCTTGCCTCCAAGGTGCTCAAATGTTTCATTTGCAGCAATACTAAAGCTGTCTGGGGAAAAGCAACCCCTTAATCCCAAATTCTATTCATGAGATCTCATATATTACAGAATCCCAGAGTTCCTATTTTTATAAACTTTATTTGTTCAAGAAATTTTTGTACTAAAAAGTTTTAAATTTTACTTTTAATTATCTTACAAAGTATTAAGAAAATTAAAAGTAACGATAAAAACACAAACTCTAGCATGACCATCACAAAGAGACTATGCCCATAAAGTCTGATAATTATTCAATTAGAAAAATACTAAAAATCTTGAAATTATTTGAAGAAAATTAAAGATAAAATATATTTTCCTATAAGTTTTTAAAAGGCATCTTTTTGATAGTTTACCATTCAAAGCCTATAAAATGATCAAATCTATATCTCAGTTGCTTTCATAGTACTGTACTCAACTAATCTGAGTACACCCACATAGGTTTTTGTTTAAAAAAAACAACACCCGATCCCGCCTGGCCGGTGTGGTTCTGTGGTTGAGCATCAACCTATGAACTAGAAAGTCAGAGACTGAATTCACGGTCAGGGCACATGCCCGGGGCAGGGGCTCAATCATGTGTGGGGCGTGAAGGAGGCAGCCAATCAATGATTCTCTCTCATCCTTGGTGTTGCTATCTCTCCCTCTCTGTTCCTCTCTAAAGTCAATAAAAACATTTTAAAAAAATAAAAAAACCCATCCTTTTCCTACCCTAAACACTGGTAAGCTGCAACGTACACAAGAAAAATCAAGTAGATGTAATCTATAGTTTATAAGCTGCAAATAAAATTTAAAGTTTAATTAGAAATATTTTCCTTTGGTCATCTTATTGCTTAAAAGATATAAATCAAGTGCCTTATCCATGAACTCCTTTTCTTCCTCAAATACAAAAACTGAGTGGCTAGCTAATTAATTCAATACAAGTAACAAAAATATGTAGGGTGTGCCTCCCAAAAATGGATACGCACTTTGAATAATTATAAAGCAGTGCTTATTAAAATACATTTCATTTTCAAAATTGAGCTATCAGCTGTTAAAGTGTGTGTACATTTTTTGGGGACCTGTAGTCTGGGTCCTTGAAAGGCCAGAAGAATGAGAGCAAAAAAAGGTGGACAGAAGGAAAATGAAAAGCCTGACGGGGTGGCTCAGCTGGTTGGAGCATCATCCCTTCCACCAAAATGTTGTGGGCGAGATCCCAGGTCAGTCAAGGCACGTACTGGCGGCAATTGATGGATGTTTCTCTCTCACATCAATGTTTCTCTCCCCCGTGTCTGTCTGTCTGTGTCTGTCTCTGTCTCTCTCTCATCAATGAAAAAATACATAAACATATCCTCAGGTGAGGATTAAAAAAAAAATAAAAGGCTGAGGGGGGAAATAGTTGGAAAGAAAAGAGCCAAGAGAAAGGGAACCAATGTAGAGCAAATGAGAAAAAAACAGGATCTGAGAAAAAGGGGAGAGCAAAGGGCAGTAAGTTCTGAGGGTTACTAAGTGTGTCATTTAACTGCTTTTATTATACATGCTCATTAATTTAGCTAAAGATTTGAGACAAGTTAACAATAAAGTGAATTTTCTTCAACAGCTTGATTTAGTTATTCATCAGTTAAACTCTTCTATTTATAAAACTTAAGTTGCCTTCATGAAACCTGAATTAGGTCAAGCAAACCAATGAAGTATCCCTTTTTTTGGCCAGACCTGGTCCAGAAGTTTCCTACTTACTGTGTTCCTTGATATAAATGTTCAAAATTATAAAGACATGATTTTTCAAATCCTCCTAGCACTAACCACATTCCAAAAATAGTTTCCTAAGCCGTGATCTTACTGAAGCCAATTCAGTCCAGAGAGCTGTGTATGTAATTTGCAAGTAGGTATTTTCATTTTGACTGTGGACGCACAGGTCATGAGAGATCACTAACACTGCAAAACTTTAAAAGCTAAACAAAGCAAAATAAAATCTTCCAACCTTTAAATTTGATGTTAAGTTTAGAAAAAAGAAGTGAGGTTGAAAACTCTTTAAAAGGGGAGTAAAAGTCAACTAGACCAAAACCATGACAAAATGGCAGCAAATTAAATTCCAAATAGCAGCCTCACCATTAGTTTCTTTTAAAAAGACTGACACTCCTTTTTAAGAGAAGCTGTGCTGAGGCAGTTAATGCTTACGTGTGATGATTAAGGACCTGTTAGCCATTTACCAGAAAATGGACTCCAAAACTAATACAGACAGTAAGATGGTGAGGATAACTACATTTGAGACCTCAAACTGAGTACATAATAAAATTACTAACACTGTCTTTTACATAATTATATTATACACAGTTTCCCTTTAATAGTATATATACAGCAAGACTCCTTTTTAAAGAGCATCTATTAAAGGATTAAATTTGTTAACATTTCCTAGCACCACATAAATAATATTTATACACTTATTTTTGGATACCAAGTCATGGCACAATTAATGAAAATGTAAGTCAAATGTTTTCTAAATGCTTTTTAAAATCTGGCATTCAGTAGATTCAGACATTGAGTCATTCTAAAATAATTCAAAATTTAGTCCCTAAAGTAAAATTTTAATGTTTCCTAGAATATATATTTCACATAAAGTGACCCATTACTGGCATAAATTTTTAAAGGATTTCTGCAAGTTAGCCCATTCTATTCAAAACCAAAAGTCCATGACTAGCTTTATTGAAAAATTGTCCTACAAATAGAGAAAACACTCCTTCCAAATTCATTTCCAAAAGAAAGCTCTGTCCAGACTTTCTCCCTTTAGGAGTAATCATTTACCTTTTCACTGGAGGTGAGAGGGGCTAGTGTTGCCACAGATAATCTCTGCTAGGCCATGCTCTCCTGCTTAAGCTGAAGACATCCCGAGGTGTCTGCTACAAATACTTTAAACCTTCAGCCATGCAAAGATTAAAAAGACACAAATATTTCCTAGTTTTTCCATCCTACTCAATTCAAAATCCTTATAAGAATAAGTTTCTTACCAGAATATTAGAAAAACTAACGTTTTAAAGTTGTGGTTGTTCTTTTTATTAATACTAAGTTGTGGCTTGGTTTAAAAAAAAAGTGATTCAGGATAAGTTTTTCACACAAGGAAAATATTAGGCATTTCCAAAACAGTCACATGTTTGCTTGGTATGCAAAAATTAATTTCTGAAACAACTCAATTTTTTAACCCAGCTTTCTTGAGCTGGGTTATATTTCTTTTTTAAAACTCTGAATTATTTACAGATACACATATCTTTAATAATTTTGTCTGGCACAAGGAAAATATTGTTCAACAAGTCTACTCCCTTAACATGTATTCTTTAAAAAGTGTTTTACTGTTTAATTAAAATTAGTATAAAAAACCCAACTCACTGGCAAAGTAGAAAGAAGGGCTTGTCTCCTTGTTGTATGGTAATTTGGGACATGCTGAATTTGGGAAATAGAAAGGTAAATTAGGCTTTTGAGGTCTACATTTTCCTAATTTTCTGGAAAGGTTGACATATTTAGTAATTTCTTTTTTTATTCATGCATAATTCATTCTCATTTTAATAGAGATGGCAAGCACTTTAAACGTTGCTACAAAACTAAGTAAGAGAGGGCTGAAAAAAAAGACACATTTCTTCTGCACTGGGATGTCAGATTCTGCAGGCTGACTTGCTTAAACAAAAGGAATAACATTATTATCTAATAAACAGACAACATGGCATTCCACTGAATAACCTTGATATAAAAAAATGTACCAAAATAAAAATTACACAAGTTAAATTCAAAAGATAAACAGTTCTGCAAGTCACTATTACCAGAGTAAGATGTTTATTAGGCATCTGATACTGGATCCAAATTTTAGAAACATAATAGTAATATTAAACATGAGTATATCATTTCTTATTACAATGACTACATAAAGGTGTGTGTGTGTTTAAATATGGCTGAAAGGATATGCACCAAAATGTTAACAGGTGTTGTCAGGTGGAGGGACAATAAATGCATTTTAAATCTTTTTGCCTACTATATTTTCCAATATATCTGTATTAAATTACCAAAAACAAACCAAAAAAAGGATTCTGGATCTAACTTTTCCTATAGAAAAAGTCTCAGAACTATTTCTGAAAGGTAAATAAAACACTGCCATAAAACAAAGAAGATGAATTAGAAAACTAGATGTTAAGGAAACAAAAAAGTAACTTCTTAGGAAGGAGGGGGCAGAGGCAAGGATAAAAGTTACATTAAGATCAAAGAGATTAAGTTTGTGATCAAAGTCCTTTTTAGGATAACTACAAAGAGAACAAGGTCAACAATTACTTAGAATATATATATATATAGACACACATATACATATACCCTAATAATTAACTATTCAGTATTTGTTAGCATATTTGTATTAAATATAACAAAAATTTAAGAACAATAATCAGTCTCTCATTCTATTCTCTAAGCCTTGGCCTATGAGCAATTAATGAGTGACAAGGTGACATAACTGTCAATAACATCTTGGTGCATATTCTTTTGTTTACATAAAAAGTTTTAAAAATCTAGATAGGATGTCGCTTAAAAACAAACCTAATACATACTCAAAATATCTGCTTCCTTTGGGAATACAATATATAAGTAGTTCAAAGGAGATGAGTACACAATTACAGTTCTATGTAAGAGTTTTGTCTTAGTTTAAAATAACACTTAAAATCTGTATTTGGCATAATTAGAATATCTAAATGACTGAAGAATTAATAAACTTGTTTTAGCAGATTAAAATTATGGTTTATGACAGCAAAAAAACAATAATTCCCTTGGTTCTTTTGAAGATATTAAGTATCTAAGAGAACCTCAATTAACCATAACAGTCATACCAAGTTCACAGCCTTGCCCTTAGCCAGCCCTGATCAACAGACATCAAGGAAATACAACCTGGGTAAAATGCAGGAGAGTAGTTCAGATCTGGTTGAGCAACTTTCTCCCGGCATTAAAGAACTGGCTCTGATGACTAGCACATTAAGTCTAGTGACTTGTTTTGTTTGCAATACTTCTTATTTATCCAAACTTGAATGGACTTCAGGGTCCAAGGTCAAGTGCTTTTCAAATGAAAATGTTCTGGGGAAGCATAAAAACCACTAAGTGCCTCAAATAACAGTATTTATTGTACAGGCTGTTTTAAACCAATGAAGTTATTTCAAACCAATGAATATCCATCCAAAAGTCAAAGCCAGATGTTGGCATTGAGGAGAAAGATCCTGCACAACATCACAGTACTGCTACAAAGTCTCAAAATCATGGTGCACAAATAGCTATTATCTAAAAGCAATGGGAATTTTAGCTCAAAAGTTTCAGATCTTATTCCAAGAGGAGGATGCAAGAAAATCGAAGGAAAGAAATGTTTTTTCCACTTGTTAAATCCTGATGTATTCAGCAGAAACATAAAATAATCATAACAAACTTTTCAGCTAAGCCTTTAACAAACTGAAGAACTGTTGAAATATATACAAATTGCATACATGCCCGTGTAGGAATCAATGGGGCCTTTCTGTACATACTCAGTCCTGGTTAAGACAACTGAAGATAAGCCAATGACAGAAGATCATAAGCAAAACCATAAGTCAGATCAGTCTGTCAGTTTATTTTTCAATTAAATTATGGATAGGCTTCTTGAAATGCAGCAATTATATCATTTTTACTTAAAGCACATAATCCACAATAGAAAGCTTTAAGTGATAATGTAGAAAAGTAAAATCAGGCTTCTCATTGATAACAATAGTGCCTTTAACCATGTGAAGTGTGAACTGTGCAACAGGAGCCGCCTTCAGGACAGAGGCACAGAGTGCTGAGTTTCCAGTGACAAGAAGGATACCAATTAACCTTTAAATGTTATAAACTGTTACCTAAAGTTATAAAAATGAAAATCTTTACATTCCTAGTCAATCAAAGAGTTGAAAGGTTTAAAAAATGAGCCCTGACCGGTTTGGCTCAGTGGATAGAGCGTCGGCCTGTGGACTCAAGGGTCCCGGGTTCAATTCTGGTCAAGGGCATGTACCTTGGTTGTGGGAACATCCCCAGTAGGTGGTGTGCAGGAGGCAGCTGATCGATGTTTCTCTCTCACTGATGTTTCTAACTCTCTATCCCTTTCCCTTCCTCTCTGTAAAAAATCAATAAAATATATTCTAAAAAAATGAAATGTCCATGTAGTCCATTTCCAAAAAATTAAAATGCCCAAATCTCAGAAAAGTGCAAAAAACAAAACCTACTTCTTAATAAGGTTGGTACTTAAGGTGCATTTTAAAAACATAAATATAGGAAAACCCATTAATTTTATATTACACAAGATATAAGTGGAAATCTGTTTTAAATCTCAACATTGAAAACCGTATTATTTTAGAACCTCAGACAGATGCTAATTTAACCTGTACAAAGTTCTCTGGCTATAAAACTAAGACAATAATTTTTGCTTATTAATTATTCTTATATATTTAATTTTTATAAAATATCTTCATTTTACCATTTTGTAAACTGATTACACTTGAAGTGTAAATGTCTAAAGCAGACCCAATACTATACATTTTCGACCACTTAAAATACAGCATGAGGGAGAAACACAATCCTATATAATAAAAAGCTAATATGCAAATTGACAGAAGAGCCAAAGGACTGGTCGCAATGACCACCATGGGGCAGGCACTCAATACAGGAGCTGTCCCCTGGTGGTCAGCACATTCCCCCAGGGGGAGCGCCATGCAGCCAAAAGCCGGGTTCACAGCTGGTGAGCGAAGCAGTGGTGGCGGGAGCCTCTCCCGCCTCCATGACAGTGTTAAGGATGTCTGACTGTTGCTCCCCCTGGGGAGTGGGCCTGAGCCATCAGTCAGACATTCCCCCAAGGGCTCCCGGACTGCGAGAGGGTGCAGGTCAGGCGGGGCTGAGGGACTCCGCCCACCTCCCCCCAGTGCACCAATTTCGTGTACCGGGCCTCTAATAGCATTATAATAAAAAGCAATAAAAATATGTAAAGCCAGTGACCCCAAGCAAGAGGTGAAGTGCTGGCCAAGGTTTCAATTTTGGTAGAACTGCCTCACATGCCTTGTGCAGGGCACATCAAATGATAATGTTGATGAGGAAGAGAAGAAAGATACCTTTCTCCACAAAATATGCTTTGTTACACACAGCATTACATTTAATGGAGAGACTTTAAACAGAGGGATTTCAGGAACAGAAGTAGAAATAATCAGCCAAGGCTTAACGCTCGTAAGAGGTAAAAATGGGTCGATCTTTTCTTTAGATTCTTTACCCTCATAGTCACTAAAAGACCAAGTTAATCTTAAACAGAGTAACCTTTCAAAGTTTTAAAACACATTAAGAATAGTCACACACTGAAAAAGACAAACAAAGTGCTTCCTACCATACATCGCGTGTGTCTGCTCGTGAGCCCCGTACTGAGCAGCTGAGGAAGATACGAGACCCGGCTGGGCATGTGCCGCTGGTGCCATCATCCTGGCATTGCCCTGTATTACAGGACTGTAGACATGAGGATGCTGCGTTCAAAGACAAGATAAAGAGTAAACATTAAAATACCAGACAGACTCACTCAAGCAGATTTTAGATGTCTTAACCCCACAGGGTCCAAGGTTTCCAAAAACAACTCTGAAAAATCTAAAACTTTTCTTGGCTATTTCTTTTGAATATTTAAAATGATCAACAACCTTCTAATATATATTAAAAAGCACCCCCATCTTTAGCTATCAACCACAGCATAACAAAAAGCACCATATATAAAGGGAAACTCAAACCCCTCTGCCATATTAAAAGTTAAAATTAGAAGTTATTTAAATGAAACAAAAATTGTAAGTCCCATTGGCCTTACCTGAGACTGATAATGGGGCACATGCTGAACAAGAGGCTGATTTGGAAACTGCTGAGGACTATAGGCAACATATTGTGTGGAATAAGCTGGTGGGGTGGCCACAATTGGTGGGCCTGCTGCTGAGGCGGGGTGCATCATGGTGCTCTGATGATGCTGGTCTTGCCGTTGTTGGGGCATATTTGGTACTGCAGAAGACACCAGTGTAAGAAAACAGTATCGCGTGGCACAAAACACATGCACATGGTCCACAAGGCTCTGCAGGATCTACCCTCCTGCTTGCCTCTCCAATGCCGGTTGTATCACCCCACGCCCACATCAGCCACTCTGGGTTGTCTGGCCATCATAAGTGCTATTCCTCAACCTCAAACACCAACCCCCCCCCCCAAGCTTTGGTCATTTTGACTCAACTTTCAGGTGTCAGCTTGAAAGCAGCTTCCTTAGAGAGACCTTCTATAATAAGTCTCCAAACTTGATCACACTATGAAGAGTTTCCTTCATACTACTTCTCAAATAACCCGTTTTATAACACCAAATTATGCCACTTGCTAGAGAAGGGCAATGGATTTATTCAAAGAAAAACAGGCATATACCAAAAAGCCAAAATATACCCAACACTAATCTTAACTCCATCTTTCTTCATTTCCCACCACTGAATTCCCCAACAATTTCCTAATCTTTCCCAAACACAGAATCACACACTATCTTGTAGCAAGTTTCCAAATAATAACTTTTTAAAAATTAATTTATGTCTTTTACTGTTCCACACAGATATCTATCTGCCTATGGCCCTTCAGTTAAGAATTCTGCTCAAGCCCTAACCAGTCTGTCTCAGTGGATGGAGTGTCAGCCTGCAGATGCAAGGGTCCCAGGTTAGATTCCGGTCAAGGGCATGTACCTTGGTTGTGGGAACATCCCCAGTAGGGGGTGTGCAGGAGGCAGCTAATCGATGTTTCTCTCTCATCGATGTTTCTAACTCTCTATCCTTCTCCATTCCTCTCTGTAAAAAATAAAATACATTAAAAAAAAAAAAAGATTTCTGCTCAAATGCCATGTTCTCTATGATGTCCTTCCCAGTGCCCGCTAAAGGAATCGGCGGCAAGCTCTGTGCCGCTCCCTCTCGTTCTAGTGCAGCACTGTTTTCTGGGATGGGTGGATGCTGTGGTGTTCAACAAGCCATTTGAGGGAAGGAATCGTGAACCACTGCTTAAAACAGGCATGAGGCACAAAAAGTATAACTTAGTATGTTCATAAAGTCATCAGAACTATTTAATGTAAGTAGCTACTAGTTTAGAGATAAAATTTGGTTTTTATTTTAAATATTTGAATTTTTTGCTAAAAATGATTGTTGCTGAAATTTAGAACCAATTATATACATTTTATCTACTTAGAAAAGCAAATTTGAAAACCGATACAGTAATATTTTTCTGAATTTAATTCTGAGATTTCCCATATCAAAAAAGCATCTTTCTAAAAAAAAAATCCTCACCAGAGGATATGTTTGTTTACTGATTTCAGAGAAAGAGAGGGGAAGGGAGAAACACTGATGGGCTGCCTCCTGTGTTTGCCCCAATCAGAGATTGAACCCACAACCCAGGTATGTACCCTAACTGGGAATCAAAACCACAACCTTTCAGTGTATGGGACGACACTCCAACCAACTGAGCCACCCACCAGTGCTCAAAAAGCATCTTTTAGGATAGAAAAGCCACCCAAAAATCAAGTGCCATTTTTATCAAGTGAAAGTTTGTCTAATTAAGCTTACTTATTACTATTACTTTTGATACATATTATGAACCTCATATATTAAAACAAATTTTAAAAGCTCATCAAATTTACCATCTTTTTTAAAATTAAAAATTAAACATTCAGATATCTTGTCTGAAGCTTCCCAAGAGACTGAGAAGAAGAATCATCTGGCTATGCCATTCCTGGATTATTGACTCTCAGAAACTGTATGAAATAATATGTTTGTTGTTTTAGACAGTTAAGCTTTGCAGTAATTTGTTGAAAGATAGATAGTAATTATTTTTACCAGTTTTTGGTGTAAGAGAATAAGATGCAAGCAAAGAGAGTAAAAGCCTTGCAAAGTTAACTTGAAGTAGACATATCAATACGGGCTTCTGAATTTTTTAAAAGAAAAAAAAAAAGTGGTATTTCCCAGGTTTGTCCACCAGAAAGGCTCAGAAGCAGTAATTCAATAGCCATAAGCATATCTAATGACCAGAAAATTGTTTCTACAAACTATTTCCCAGCAAAATGAATCAGGGTTCCTTGGAGGCATACTGATTTGGGTTTAAGATTTGAAGATGAGCCTCAGATACTTTATTTGTAAAGAAGATGAACACTAGCCCTAGCTGGTTTGGCTCAGTGGATAGAGCGTCGGCCAGTGGACCGAAGGGTCTTAGGTTCGATTCCGGTTAGGGGCACATGCCTGGTTTGCTGGCTTGATCCCCAGTGGGGGGCGTGCAAGAGACAGTTGATCAATGAGTCTCTCTCATGAATGATGTTTCTATCTCCCTCTTCCTTTCTCTGAAATTAATAAAAAATGTATTTTAAAAAAAAGAGAAAGATGACACTAAAAGGACCTGAGCCAATGTGAAGGGATTGCCGTTTGTCGAAGGACAATCAACGGGAGCAGTAAGAAGGGTAATCAACGGACTCACACACAATAAACACACACGTATATGAAAACCTGTGAACCTATGCAGCATTCATAGTTTTTAAAAAATAAGAATAAAACGGGGGTTGGGGGTGAGAGTTCCATCCATCCTTAAGCAAACCAACCAACCTACCCCAAAAACCTTTTCACTGGACACTATTGAAAGCAACAAGGGCACCAACTCACCCCTGAAAACTGGCACTTAGGCCCATTTTCAGCACTTAACTGTAAGCATTTACCCTAACATTTCTGTACAAACTCTTCAGGATAATCAAATAGTCCTTGTTGAAAAGAAGTGCCCCTCACAAAATGATTCTAGCTAACAAATGGAGAAGAAATGTAAGAATACACCATTTTCAAACTCCTAATTATAGTGGTTTTCAAAGTATAGCAGTCCCCGATCAGCAGCTTCACCTGAAAAATGGTTTTAAAAATTGCACGAGAAATGCAAATTCTCAGGCTATGCCCCAAACAGACTAAACTGGAAACTCTGGGGATAGGGCCAAGTAACTTGTGTTTTAAACTAATACTCCAATGATTCTGATGTACAAGAAAATTTGAGAGCCACACCTCTAATTTAAAAAAAATGATGTTAAGCGTCAATCATCAATGAATTGGACGAAAAATTAATAGAAAACTTTACAATTGGGGCAGAGAGAATCAGGCTATCACTACCTGACCCCTTAATCAGTTGAGCTATCTTAAACTACCTAAAAAAGATTTCCATACTTTAAGCAGACAGACACTAAGTATGAATGAAATGGAATTATGTCTGTGCTTTGTGTTAAATATGCAAAGAGACAAAGCACAGCTCAGGTAAATATAATAATTATATATATATTTATTTATTTACTGGTTTCAGCGAGGAGGGAAGAGGAAGAGAGAGATAGAAACATCCATGAGAGAGAATGAAGTCCCCCACTGGGGATCAAGCCCACAACCTGGGCATGTGCCCCTGACTGGAATCGAACCTGGGACCTTTTCAGTTCGCAGGTCAACACTGTATCCACTGTGCCAAACAGGCCAGGGCACAAATCTTAATAGTGGAAACTGAATGATAAAAAAGCCGGTATCTACTCATCCCCTATCTTCTTAACACAGTACCTGTTATCCGCTGATGCTCTTTGAAGTGCCTGTTCTATCTTATTAGTGCCCTCGGCATATATAATTTCTCCTCTATTACAGGGCCTCCAGAATTAAGGTCACCTCTCCCAACAGAGAGCTGCACTGTAGTGCTTGCTTCCACTCCAATAATCCTTTCTGTTTTAACATAAAAACATGCCCATTTCATTGCTTTAAGTAATCATTAAAATAGCAACACCAGGTGGCAATATATGAACATCTTAAAATTAACCTCATTCAAAATAGCACTAAAAAACACACTTTTCTTCCCTAAAATTTTCAGGCCCTCAGCATAAGTTTAATCCTATAACTAGGTAAAACTTCAACAAGATTAAACAAACAAAAACCGTTAAAAGTTTAAAGTATCAGCATCCACAAAAGTACAATTACTTCAAATACTGAGGAAAGCTTATTAATGTAAAACATGAAAATTTTTTGTCATGAGAGTTAAAACATTGTGGGAGAGGGTACTGAGATATGTCTCTTTTATACAAATCATTCAGTTTTCTATTGTTTCTCAGTAAAATTATAGCTATTAATTACCCTCAATTACCTCCTCAATAAAGGAGGCCCTCCAGGCATTTTTCAACATTAGTAGATAAATGTTTTCTTCTATGAAGGCTCTTTAATCACACAAGCATATAATACTAGATTATATAACATTTTAAATTTCATATTAAATTTATTGGGATGACATTGGCTAATAAAATTATATAGATTTGGGGGGGTACAATTCTATAATACATCATCTGTATACTGTATTGTGTGTTCACCACTCCAAGTCTCCATCCATCTCCATTTATCCCCCCTTTACCCTCTTCTATCTCCACCCAACACCTCCTTTGCCTCTATGAAGCAAAACACTCATTTTAATTAAAAATGAGGAAACACCTTTCTAGTGGGAATCAGCTGCCCAGTGCTTTAAAAGAAATTCTGGATTCTGGGGGGAAATTATATGTTAATATAAAATAGGAATTTCAGGAACCTTGGTAAATTAATTTAGCAAACACTTTAAATTTAACACTGAAAACTGCAAAAGTCAGTTATTTTTTGAAGAACCTGAATAATCACAACTGATGAATATTTCTCCTCCCATTTTGTTAGTAAACAATGCATCTGAATACCTTATGTAATGCTGGTCATCAAAAGTCAAAGCTGAACCATAAGTATTTCTTCATTATAAACTGAGTTACTTAATACATGCATCATGCAGACTACAAGCAAACACAGGCAGGATTATTCTCACCTTTACCTGCTCTATATGTCTTGGCTTGATTCACTGGCATGGGTGTCATAGGTATAGGGTATAAAGGCTGAGGGATTAAAAAAAAAAAAGGAAAATTAGGCTCTCAAAATAATAAGAATACATTTTACCATTCTCTCAATTGTATACTGCTAGAGAGCTAGATCTGAGATTTCCTAATTCTGAGTCATTTAAAAAAAAAATTACACCCACAAACTACAGTAAATCTAAATCATCTTCCTCACCAGAAGCATTCTCAGACTTAGCTCCTCACACTAACAATACACGACATCACTGCGCATCTCCCCTTTTCAAATACTTGTTATGCCACCGCTGCCTCAAGTCACCGCACACCTACAGAGCTGGCTGTCAACTACAAATAACCAAGGAGCGTAAGTGAACATCAAGTTCTATGACTTACTTGCACGCCTGGGCTCACTGGGACTGGATACATCATATTTGGTGCAAAACAAACAGGCTGAGTATAAACTGGAGTTGGTTGCTGATGACCCACCATGGACGGGCTAGGTTGTGCTTGAGGTCGAGGTGAAGTTGGGGTGGTAGAAGGCTTTGGCTACAAAAAACAAAAATTGACTCTCTTAAGAGGAAAAGCTCATTATTATTGCAACCTGAAGACTGATTTTCTCCATCTTTCTAAGTTTTACTCATTTTTAATTAGTCCCTTTTAATGAAAAAGAGTTATAGAAAATAAGCTTCAAACACTTCAAATAAAAGAAAAATACTTTGGTAAGTTAAAGTAAAACTTCACCAATTATTCAATACTATTAAAAAATAGTGGCAGTGACTTTTAAAAGAAACTGAAGTTTTACAACATTTAAAAAATAAATCTATTTTCTCATAAAGTCAGTAGAATGATCACAACCGTGTAGCTAGCCAACCATTTTCAAATTCTGAGTCAAAAAGCCTGAAAGATTTGCCCAGTGTCTAACTGATGACAAAACAAGGATCTTTTTCTTCTGGCTCAAATATACACATAATGACCATAAGAAAAGGGAACTTAAACCAAAGTTGTTTTAGCATACTATAACTGAATTTAGATGTCAGGTATGAAAAAAGAAATTGCTAATAAAAACAATTTTTTTTTTAAAGGATAGATGACTTCAAAGAGGAAATAAATTTACCTGAGAAAAAGAACGAGGGTTGAATTCCTTTGCATTGGGGTTCAATGTTGATTTCCTCACTTGCCTAAACCAGAACAAATATGTAAAGGCCAGTGAAATCTGCATGGAACTTGTGTCTCTAAAGTCTCTTATACCTGACAGTTTTTTTAAAGTTGCTCAACACATATTACATTTAAACAATTCTCACTAGAAGATCATCAATCCACTTCACTAAAACACACACACACAATGCCTCGCCGGCGTGTCTCAGTGGTTGTGTGTGGACCTCTGAACCGGGAGGTCAATTCCCAGTCAGGACACAGGCCCGTGTTGCAGGCTCAAATGAAGGAGGCAGCCAATCAATGATTCTCTCTCATCTTTGCTGTTTCTCTCCCTCTCTCTCTCTGAAATAAAAATGTATTAAATGCACACACAAACACACACACAGCCCTGGCTGAGTTGCTCAGCTGGTTGGAGCATTGTCTTGTACACCAAAAGGCTGTGGGTACAGTACCTGGTCAGGGCACATACCCTAGGTTTGATTCCCAGCTGGGATGTGTACAGGAGGCAACCGATTGATGTTTCTCACACTCATGTTTCTGTCTCTCTCTAAAAATCAGTAGGAACATATCCTCCAGTGAGGGTTAAAATTAAAATATTAAAAAATGAAACACACACACACACACACACACACACACACACATCACTCCTTAATTTGGTAAAGACTGCCCAAAAGAGGACAAGTTGGTTTTTTTTTTTAAGTATAATGTCTCTCTCAAAAGCAATCAATAAAACTTTTAACTGAAAAAAACAGTAGTAGCCCTTATAAAATATCCTGAAATTCAATCCTTAACATATTAATTCCCTAGCATGCACAATCTTTTAATGTGACAAAGTGTTTCCCACATGACAAACCTTGAGGAAACGTATAAAAAGTTTTCTGCCTCAAATCAAGAACAAGCGCTCCCCAACTTATCAACAAGCTACATTCCAAAAGTTCAGCTGTAACTTGGCTATATGGAACGCAGAACAAATAAATCAATGGTGCTTAAGTTAGGTTCTGAGGCTAGTCTATAGAAGTCCATTTAATTGATAGTACAAATACTGAATGTGCAAAATTAAGTAAACCTTAGCAAATCTAATCATTAACTAAAACACTATTTCTGATGGACAATGTGAACCGAGTAGGGGCACCAGACACTTCTCTCTCCCACAGGCAAAGGCAGTTCTTACTCCTGGCAACACAGCCAGGAGGTGGATATGAACTAGCACCAAGGAGATAAAGGTCCAAAAGCCAATAGTTTTCAACTCTCTGTAGATTTACAGAAAAAAGAGTTCTTAATTTATGCCTAGGGTTTTTTTTTGTTTTGTTTTGCCAAGAGATGCAAAAATGGGGAAGAAGAGTCCAGGATACAATGACATAATTTACTTATGTAAGATGTCATTTGTTTGGACAAGTTGTTTGTAATCTGAGAGCTACGTATGAAACAGTCTATAAAAGTCCAGATAAATTCTTGAGTTGGAAAGCTCTGCACACCTTAAGAAAAAGTTAATAACATGCTAAATGCCAGGTTTACTTACTCAGCTGCGTCTTTTTTCTCCTCTTTCTCCTCTTTCTCTTGTTTACATCCTGGGCTGGAAGTCTGAACTCCTTGGGAAGTGACCTCAGGACCCCTTCTGTGCTCCGAGTTGCTGAGGACTGAGGGGGAAATGCTGGGGCTGTTCGGCTTGCTGCTGCCACTGGTGCAGCTGCTGCTGTTATTTTCAATGAAAGAATCCTTAGCATTTGATTCAATTTTGTCTTTGATCAAATCTCTTGATTTTTCTCCCTCTCTATTTCTGTTTAGCAGTTGATCCACAGATTCAGAAGTAGAACTTGGCTGTAACTAAATAAAGGAAATAATTATACTTAAATATTTAAAGTAACTCTAGTAATCAATTTTTTCCATAACACAAATACACTAAAACATTACTTGTAAGCATGAAATATATTGAATAAGGCCTTTTCATACTTTAAGAGTAATGTTTTTATTATAAGACACTAACAAAATATCTATACACCACAACCACAGTCATCTACGCACTCAAATGTCCTAATCTCAGAGGTTAGATATTTACTGATTGCCTACTGTGTGTGTCAGAAATTGTGCCTGCTGGGTATAGAAAATATTAAATAGGTTTTCTTATCTGGGTGAGATCAGACACTTACAAAATGTGGTAAATTCTATGGGATCCCACAGGTAAAAGCAACTTAGGGAAAGAGAAGGCTTCTCAATAGAAGTGTCATCTAGTACAAAGTGTGAAAAATGTTCGGGGAAGGAGAGAAGTTTACTGAAGGGAATGGTCTGTGCGTTTAAAAATTGAGGGCATGGGAGAAGACGTCCCACTGTGAAACAGCCCTGTGGCTGGAGCAAGAGTGGGAGCCTTTGCACGAGTGAGTCAAAAAATGACAATTTCACTCAAGAGGAAATGGAAGGTAAAGGCACTTGAGAGCTATTGTAAGGCCTCTAGCTTTTAATTTCCAGGGCACTGAGAAGTCCCTAAATAATTTTAAGCAGGTTACGTGTTGAACAGAATTTATGGTCCCTAAAGATGAGCATGGCAACTTTGTAGAAATGAACTGGAGGGAACAAGTGAGAATGGAGACCCCATTATGGAGGCTGCAATAAGATCAGGGTCTGGCCTTGGGAATTGGTGGCTTGGAAAGTCAGAAGCAGGTGGATTGAGGGAGACCTGACTAGATATGTTGCTTAATACACTTTATTAGATATTCTAACCCATAAGTAAAGAAGGAAACCACAAAAGTCAAGTACCAACCAGCAAAAAGAATAGAAGTGAAAAAGAAATTAGTGAAATAAGTGATGGAGTTTTTGTTTGCACAACAGAAGAAATCAAGGCTACTCCTTTTGAAGACGATTGAAGATGTCATACTCTACAGAAGAAAATGGACAGCTGAAGGAATAACAAGGAAAGAGAAGGAAACTGCAGCAAATAGTAGTCAAGGTGGAAATGAGCACAAATACAGGCAGCAGCCCCAGGTACCTGCACGGCAGAAGGGTTGCAAGGATGGAGAGACACAAACTATATCCTCAGCCCCAGGATGGGCAAACCAGTGTCAAAGCCTCACTTCTGAGGCCCTGGCTGTCTGGTAAATGGCATTACATATCTCAGGACATCTCAAGTTTCACTGCATCACCATTGGAGTGGAGGGTAAAAGTGATAGCACATTTATTTGGATGCAGTAATAACTTAAGTCAAAATATAGACATTTAAGTTTTAAGCCAGCATTTGTTCATAAAAGCCTTTAGTACTGGCGACACAGACCAACTGTGTACTAGAGAAGACTTCTCTAGTGTTTATTACAAAGGTCTTTGAGTAAGGCAAAAGATTTCTGTTGTTTGTATGAAGGTAAACATATCTGTAGTTCTCACTGTGGGCTGGACACTGTTCTGAACTATCTACAAACTTATTCAGTAGTTACAACAGACTTATTTGATATAGATACTATTATTGACATCTTACAAATGGGAAAACTAAGGCGCAATCATGCTTTTGGGCATTCTGGCATATTTCCTATCTACAGTATAACAAACCTAAGGGAAAACAGATCTCCCCCCTCCAAAATAGGACCATTTTTTAAAAATAGATATAATTGACATGTAGCATTGCATCAGTTTTAGATGTACAATGTAATGATCCAAAGTATTATGAAATAATCATAGTATATCTAGTTAATATCTATCACCAGTTACCATTTTTTTCTTATAATGAAAACTTTTAAGGTCTTCTAGCAATTTTCAAATATACAACAGCGCTGACTATGGTCATGACGCTGTACATTGCACCCCATGATTTATTTATTTTATAACCATAAGTTTGTACTTTTAGACCACTTTCACCAATTTCAAGGGCCCCTGCCTTTGGCAACCATCAATCCATATCTATGAGTTTGGGCTTTATTTTTAAAATTCCACATATAAGTAAGATCAGATGGTATTTATCTCTCTCTGTCTTATTTCACTTGTCACAACACCCTCAAGGTCCATCCATCCTCCTATATAATAAAAGCCTAACATGCTGTGTCCATCATCCATTCAACCAATCAAAGCGTAATATGCTAATGATATGCTAAGGCACCTCAACCACTCGCTATGACATGCACTGACCACCAGGGGGCAGACACTGCTTATTGTGATTTTGATGGTGAGTACCTTTTCATGGCTTTATTAGCCACTACCTGTATGTCCTCTTTGGAAAAATTCTATTTTGATCCTATGTCCATGTTTTAATTAAGATAATTTTTTTTCTTTGACTTGTAGAAGTACTTTATATATTTTGGAAATTAACTCCTTATCAGATTTACAAATATTTTCTCCATTTGGTAGCTTATCTTTTCATTTTATTGATGGTTTCTTTTACTGTACAGAAAAACTTTTTAGTTTAATGCAGTCCAACTTATTTATTTTTACCACAGGTGCCTTTGCTTTTGGCTCTCAAAGGAAAAAAAAAACAAACATCAATGAAAGACCAGATTTTTGTGAACCATCATAGTTCAAGGACAAGTGCATGTCATGGGGGTGGGTCTGATGATTCATTTGCTCAACAACTCAGTACATTACTATGCATTAGCTACTGCCCAAAGCATTGATGGAAGCTCAAACACACAGACAGCCAGGACTATCTTTTACTAGCAATGAGAATCTGGGAAAATTATATAACTTATCTTTGCTTCAGTTTCCTATGTATACATGGGGTAATAATAAGATGTACTTCAAAGGGATGATAGGACAATAAAAAGTTTATCATATAAACTCTTAGAGCAGTGTCTGATACATAAGCAGTACTCAATAAAAAGGTAAAGCTAATAACATTTTATCTGAATAGAATTATTAATGAATTTGATTATTCGGGCCCCGAACAGTAATAGAACTAAAAATCCTAAAGAGATAGAGTTTTAATGCTATTATCTACCTGGAATTTAGGAGTCAAGATTTATAGATTTACTCTAAGAAGGAACTGAATGACTGACTGTAAAAAATAATGCAGCAGAGGAAACAAAAGCAAATGGGCAAGGATATCCATTGCTAACAAAATGAGTATTATGGAAAATAGTATCTGTTGCTTAGAGATCTATTCATATGCAGTGAAAAGAAGTGTATGGGAACCTAACCTAGAAATCCTTTTTGGAGTATTGATAAATAATGGAAAACAAATAAAAAGTTATGGCATTAAATAAATAAAAAAGAAGAGTCCAGGAAAAATACTCTTCCTTCTGACAGGAGAATGCAGGTGAGGACAAGTTCACAGGAGGACTTTAGTGAGGGAAAGGCTGATGATCAGATTTTTTTCCCTCTGAGAAGCTAAGTTTCAGGGTGATTTCTTGAGCTGGTCTCAAAATATACCTTGATATGCACAGTGTATTAGTAAATATCGAGCAAAAGAATGAAACAGTTATCCAGGTGAGATTACAGTATGTTCAGCAAGTCCATCAAAGATTACTGCCACAAGGCATCTGTGCACAGAATGTAAATCTGCAACGACATCACCACCCCAGAGTGCAGGGTATCTTGACACCACATCAGATAATGAACATCTTGGTCTTCCTCTGTTCTTCAGTGAATCAAGTAATCAAATGAACACGATTTGAATGTTAAAAATTATATTCCTTCTCATTTTATGTCTATGCTTTAGCTACCCTAAAGCATAGGCAAAGACAACTTTAAGAATGTTTACCTTTTTATGCACACAGTTCGATGTTCGTGGTTGTATATATAATCCATTTTTGTAAACAGATAACATAAAAATTCTTAATGTTTAATATTTATTTTTTAAGATTCTAATGCAACACTTACCCTAAAATCATTCTTAAATTTCTTTAAGTCATCAATCTGTTTTCTATGCTCGGAAACAACTGGTGATATACCTGTAAAATTAGTAACGATTACAGATTTATTTCTAATCTTTAACTTAAATTCTTTTAGGATAGAATGTTAGAAATTAAAATAAATTTGCCCAGCTGGTGTGCTCAATGGTTGAGCATGGATCTATGAACCAGGAGGTCACGGTTAGATTCCTGGTCAGAGCACATGCTGGGTTGTGGGTTGATCCCCAGCGGGGGTGTGCAGGAAGCAGCTGACCAATAATTCTTCATTGCTGTTTCTATCTCCCTCTCCCTTCCTCTCTGAAATCAATAAATATATTTTTTTAATGAAAATAAGTTATTAAGCCCTAACCGGTTTGGCTCAGTGGATGGAGCATCAGCCTGAGGACTGAAAGGTCCCAGGTTCGATTCCGGTCAAGGGCATGTACCTTGGTTGCAGGTACATCCCCAGTGGGAGGTGTGCAGGAGGCAGCTGATCGATGTTTCTCTCATCGATGTTTCTAACTCTCTATCTCTCTCCCTTCCTCTCTATAAAAAATCAATAAAATATATTTTTTAAAAAAAGAAAAGTTATCAAAATAATAAAAATTTTAATAACTATAGATTTTAGCATGTCACATTATGCATTTAAATATGCACAATACTAAGAAAAAGTGTTGAACAAAAATACTCTATATTGAGCATGAGATTAGACATACTCCTTTCTATTTCTACAGTTTTCCCTGAAGATTTTTTAAAGCTCTCACCTTTATTTTCAACTTTTGAGAAGCTGGGTGATGTCTCATTGGGCTTCATGTTTTCCTTATTCCCTGCAGGAGAGTTCTGCCTCTGATCCTGAAGCCTGGAATCCTTAGCTATGCAATAATTTTTTAAAAAAATTCAAAGTTATGTAAATATTAGAAAAGTAAAATGGAAAAATATTCAAAAAATTCTGTCTCCATTTTTTGGAAAATAGTATTTCCATTTAAAGAGGCTTTTCTCCACCCTAACCGGTTTGGCTCAGTAGACTGAGCGATGGCCTGCGGACTTAAGGGTCCCAGGTTCGATTCCGGTTGCAGGCACATCCCCTGTAGGGAGTGTGCAGGAGGTAGCTGATCGATATTTCTCTCTCATCAATGTTTCCAACTCTCTATCACTCTCCCTTCCTCTCTGTAAAAAAATCAATAAAATGTATTAAAGAGGCTTTTCTCCTTTGCAGACATATGAATCATCAATAATTTTATGTTAATATTTACTACTCAGGAATGTTAACCCTCTTAACAAGAGTCGATAATAACATAAAATTAGCAGTATTACTTAAACAGCTAACTTCATTTACATGAAACTTTAAATGTGCACACAAATACCTATCCTTGAATAAAGCATAGCATTTTCTGTATAATGTTCAACCTGTAACGCTGCACTCTGAAGACAACTGGATGGATCGGAAGTCCTTTCTTACATACCCTCAATAGACGGGGTGACAGCTCTGTTAGATGCAGGACTGGCAGGCGTGGGAGATGCAGCTGGAACAGGCATAGCAACAGCTTCCGTGGGAATAATACCAGCTTGGGGAGAAGCAAGAACTGGTCCACTAGGAGTATTTCCAATACTGTTCTGTCTGGGAGACCTGGGTCTGTGAGTTTTGGGGGATAATCTTGGAACTAGAAGAAAAAGAAGTTATCCATTACATTCTCAGCTCAAATGTCACCTCCTCAAAGAGCTTCTTTTAAGATCTAGGTAAAAATAGTCCTATCTGACCCCCATTCCCAATTACCCTATCCCATCACCCTGTTTTTCTTTTCCAAAGTCTTAGTAATAGTGGTAATGATTGAGAATATACTAATAACTAAGTACAACTGTAGTTTTTCCTTCTAACTAAATATATTAACTCTAAAGGCAGTGTTTTATGTCTTTCGGCCTTCTGTATGTCCTCTTTCAAAAAGTGTCTATTTAAGTCCGTTGCCCATTTTTTGATTGGATTGTTTATCTTCCTTTTGTTAAGTTGTATGAGTTCCCTGTAAATGTTGGAGATTAAACCCTTATCAGTGATATCATTGGGAAATATGTTCTCCCATGCAGTGGACTTCCTTGTTGTTTTGTTGGTGGTTTCCTTTGCTATGCAAAAGCTTTTTATTTTTATGTAGTCCCATTTGTTTATTTTCTCTTTAGCTTCCGTATCAGTGAAGATACGGAAGCAGTATCAGTGAAGAAATTCCTTCAGCATATGTTTGCGATTTCACTGCCTGTGGATTCCTCTAGTATTTTTATGGATTCTCGTCTTACATTTAAGTCCTTTATCCATTTTGAGTTTATTTTTGTGTATGGTGTGAGTTGATGGTCTAGTTTCATCTTTTTGCATATACCTGTCCAATTTTCCCAACACCATTTACTGAACAGACTGTCTTGACTCCATTGTATACTTTTACCTCCTTTATCAAATATTAATTGGGCATAGTAGTTTGGGTCAATTTCTGGGTTCTCTATTCTATTCCATTGATCTATATGTCTACCAAAAGACATATAAAAACATGCTCAAAGTCACTAATTATACGAGATGCAAATCAAAACAACAATGCGGTATCATCTCACACCTGTCAGAATGGCTATCATCAACAAATCAACAAATGACAAGTGTTGGCGAGGATGTGCAGAAAAAGGAACCCTTCTGCACTGCTGGTGGGAATGCAGACTGGTGTAGCCACTGTGGAGAACAGTATGGAGTTTCCTCAAAAAACTAAAAATGCAATTCCCATTTTACCCAGTAATCTCTTCTAGGAATATATCCCATGAAAACAGAAACACCAATCAGAAAGGATATATGCACCCCTATTTTCATAGCAGCATAATTTACCATAGCTAAGATCTGGAAACAGCCTAAGTGCCCATCAGCAGATGAGTGGATTAAAAACTTGTGGAACATCTACACAATGGAATATACACTGCGGGGAAAAAAGAAGGAATTCGTGCCATTTGCAACTGCATGGATGGAGCTGGAGAGCATTATGCTATGTGAAATAAGCCAGTCAGAGAAAGATAAATGCACATGATCTCACTCATCTGTGGAATACAGGGAACAACAGACTGATGAACAGGGACAGATCCAGAGACAGAGAAACAGTGATTAGACTGTCAATCCCCAGAGGGAAAGTAGGGGAGGGTGGGGGTAAAGAGGAGAGATCAACCAAAGGACTTGTATGCATACATATAGGCCAAACCAATGGACACAGACAACAAGGGGATCAGAGCATAAGTGGAGGGGGGGTGGGTGAGAGGGTTGGGGGTTATTGGGGGGATGAGGACACATTTTTGTATTACCTTAACCAATACAGAAATTAAAAATTAAAAAAAAATAAAGGCAATGTTTTAAATGAAGTTAGAAACTGGATTTCTAAGGTAAGATAAATGTCACTTTAAAAAATAAAGATAGCAATATTCTCTACTAAAAAGTGAGACAGTTTCTTTTTTAAAAAAGGTGTATAGCCTGGCTGTTGTGGCTCAGTTGTGAGCATTGACCTATGAACCAGGAGGTCACAGTTTGATTCCCAGTCAGGGCACATGCCCTGGGTGCGGGCTCAGTCCCCATTGTGGGTGTGCAAGAGACAGCCAATTGACGATTCTCTCTTACCCATGATGTTTTTCTCTCTCCCTCTCCCTTCCTCTCTGAAATCAATAGAAAAATGTTTAAAGGTGTGTGTGTGTATGCAGATCCCTAAGAAGCAGGCTTATCTATCCTTCCCATAACAAACTCAAACACCTTTTAGCAGCTTGCAACCAATCCTGCATGTTCTCTCTTGCCACATCAAGATCCATTCTGCAGTAACTAAGGAAATCGGGGATTCAATTTAGTCAGGAGAGGAAGATAACCCAAGCAAGGGTTCATATGCACAGCTTCAAAATAAGTATCTAATTAGGTTTCATATTCCATTATAAACCCATTTGTAGAGCTCAGATCCAAAGGCTTAGAGAAAATGGTTCAATTTGCTTCATATTAGAGGTTCATTACTTTAAATCACAAAGGTCATAGAGGAAAATTATTATTCAACATTTGCAATTTTTTAAATTATTGTAAAGAACAAACTTGTTATACTGTCCTATATGTATTTATAACAAATATGTTTTTACTCTTTCACTCCTAAATCATGCTTTACTCTCAAAATTCATTTCCAGATTATCGGAATATGTCACATGATTAATGGTAGAAATGGAGAAATACAGATTTTTAGAAATTCTATTTTGTTAATTGAATTGTTACTTATAATTGGAGACCAAAGGAAAAAAATAGAAAGAGCAAAGAAATTTACAATATAATTAGACATTCATGACGCTGAGCAATGTATATCAACTAAAGACATTTTAACAGAGCTGGGTATATTTTTGTTTGTTAAGCTTTAAAGGTTCGATGCACTGATTAAAATAAGATTGTGACCAAAATACGCAATCATTGCCTGCCCTAACTCTCTATAGTTATCATGAAATCAAAACATAAATAGAAAAAGCAGTCTTAGTTTAATTATAAGATCGAGTCAAAGTGTGTGTACTTTTTATACATAGCTGCTGTCAGCACATTCCTTAGGCTAGTCACAGATAAATCTTGGGCCTCTCGTGTTAGATATTCCTTGTAAGGGAAGTATAGTCAGTAGTTAGTGCTATATACAGATGCCATAGGAACACATAGCACTGTAAGTCCAAAATAAATGTATGCGGAACGAATCAAGCTGCTAAGAGGATAAGAAATATGGTCCCTCCGAACAGCATTACATTCTGTACTTAACTTATATTTCAGTAGTTTATATATAAAAAGTATATTCATACTTAAAAGTAGCATATGAATCTCATCAAAAGTCCATAAATAGACTAGGCAAAAATTTTACTCGCTGAGACACTGAAATTCAGAATGATCACAGATTTGCTCGAACATATGATGAGAGCAAGTTGTAGAGCCCAGAATAAATACATACATTTCCCAATTTCTGCTTACTTCATTTTTAATATATACACATGTACTTCCTCAAACAGCTTGAGCTCAGCCCTTTTTACATTTAGTAGAATTACAAATGAACACTGTCGTCATGCTCTAATCCGTGTTACCTACCCCCGCTGACCACAGATGACCACGTGCCCCCTGCTGGACTGGTCCTTGCTGCGGGAGGAGCCACTGCTTCACTCGGTGGAGTATGGGATACAAATTCTAGTCCACTGGAAATGGAACCCCTTCCAGCAGAAACTCTGTGATTTCGAGGGTGTCGCTGGGCCTTTGGGGACATCCTTGGAGGCCCTAAGAAAGGAAGAGCGAACATCACATAAATGCCACAATGTCCATCAGTACAACTCTTCTGCTAAATACATATAACACCCCATTCACACATACCTGATTCCCTCTTTCTTTTCCTTCTTTTAAGGGGGAGGAGAAGTAGGAGTATATATATTTTTGGCCTTATTCTTTCAGGATTATTTTGCAGAATGCTACGAAGTTTTATTAACAAATTTTATTTTATTTCTCTTTATTTTTAAAGAAAGGAAGTTGGTAAGAAATCACACAATAAGATGTCATAACTCCTCAAAGATTTTAGTAATTTAACCTACATTCATTATTTATAAGCATTTAAAAATATATACATGTATTTAAAATGCTAACAGAAGTTATGGCTACATGATGCTATAATTTTTATTTTACCATATATACTTTAAGCTTTCCCCTCAAATTTTCTATATTATTTCTAAAATTATAAAAATATTCATAAACAAAAAACTAGTAATCCCTATACATCTTTGTAATATTAATATATATGTACATGTCCTCCTTAAATTTCTCTACCTCTTCCGCCATGGTAATCAATTTTACAACCCATGCCTTAACCAGTTCTCACCAGTAAGCAGCTCCTCACTCAACAGACTATGAGCTGAAAATCCTACTGTTAAGGCATGACTTTTAAAACCAGAATAATTTACATTTAGGGAAGAAATTTGTACGATATGAATTATCAAAATTCTACATAATTAATTCTGTCACCCCATTAACTTTATTTATTTCTAAAGAAGTCTACTGTACTTTCCACCAAAATAGGTAAAAACTGGATAGAACAGCTCTCATCAGAGAAGCCAGACAGTGCCAACCAACAACTGGCAAAACTACTTCATGTCAAAGCCCAGGCTCCTCACCTCATCTGCTGCCAAACTTTGCATAATGTCAAATTAGATTGTGTCCTCAGCAGGAATTCAATCATGGATACAATCTTTAAAAGGATGTTAATCTTACATATTATAGTTTTCAACGGGAGACATAATAGACTTCTATTGAAGAATGATTTAAGAATTGGGTATTTGCATATTTTTACATTTTTTTTTATATCTCTTAGAAAAAGATTGCTAAAGTAGGTTGGCATAGCTCAATAAAATCAAACTGGAACTTTAAAAAAACTCATTCTTTTTTGTAATATATCAAATACTTACAGAAACAAAATATACTCCCCTCTATTAAGCACAGAAAACCACTATATTTAATAGCTTTAATTGTGAAGTTTACACTTAAAAATGCTTCACTGTCACCTACCTACATGATTAGAAAACATTTTTTAATTCCAATTAGTTGACAAGAAACCTCAGATGCAGCATCCCTGAATACGCAGAAGGTGACTTCTGCCCAGTCAGTCCACAAGCAGCCCATGCACCTCACTGCAGACGTTCACACTCACTAAGGAGTCCTGTTTACCTAACATAGTCATGACAACATTATTACTTAATTAACCAATGGCCTATGACAATACTTTGACAGAATTTAACTTTTTGTTTAGTGGCCACCATTAGAGGCACTTCAGAGTAAGGAAGTCACCTTGAAGATCAGCACAACCTGCTGTTGAAGGTTAGCCACTGTAGTCAAGGTCACGCGACCTCTCTGACTGGAGGGCAATTTTTTAAAAAGCAGGCAGCATAGTTTTCTCCAGGGAAGCACTTTACACCAGAAAACCTATCAGCCTCAACAGAAGCTAATAAAAGGCAATTTTAATGAACAAATCAAATAAAAAACATTTTATCAAAAGGACATTATCAGTCAGAAAACAGGTTTTTAATTTATGCACTGCATTTAAGTTAAAATGTGACCTTTCTACAAGACATCCATATATTTGATGTGTAGCAATGGCAAATTAGCATCACATATTGACTGGTAATTATATTCTTTTTCCTACAAGGGCAAAAATAAATTTAAAAAAACCCTGAAGATTAAAATTCAGATATGGTTTTTAGTAACAATTTTACTTTAGATCCAGAACTTCTTCCAGATTCAAGTAGACTTCAATTATAAAATATTACAAAGCTAATTTTTTTAATTCCCCAAACATAAAACCAAACACTATGATAATCTAAGGGTTGACATAAAAAGGCAGCTATATGGAATGTCCCTCTCAAAAAATATCCCTAAATCACCACTCCTGCCTATGGCCAACAGGTAGGTTCACGAATACCTTGGCCAAGGAGCTATAAAATGATAGGTTCTACATAAGTCCAAGAGTGGGTGAAGAGTTCATTGTTCATCATTAATCATCATATCGGGGAGAAGGCCCTGGGCAGACCTGCTGGGACTGTAAAGGAGCATCATTACCAGGCAGAGATAATCCCCCTTCTTACAATTCAGGATAGTTCATAGCTTCACACAGCATTTTATCAAATTTCTCTCTAATGAACAAAAGGTTAATAGAAATAGTTTTAATAAACTAAAGTTAAAACACGGAAATTATAGGTTATCAAATAATGAAGAGGAAACTTTTCTAATTATAAACTCACATAGGAGTTAAACAAAGACAAACAAAAACATGAACAAATTGTGGTATTGTACCTTCTGAAGACATGCGTTTAGGCATAGTAGAGACAGGAGCTGGAGAACCATGAGCAGAGGGGTGAGACGGGGGTCTGGATGGCCGCGAGGGGGGCCTGGAGGGCGGCCGTGTAGGGGTGGCTGCCCGAGGTGGAAGAGAGTTGGGACCTGACTGGTAGCGAGAAGGTGGGCGAGAGGAAGGAGATGGGCAAGGCGATGGCCAGGGAACACCTGACAGAACAAATGATATGAAGGAAAGTATAAAAACTAAAGAAAAAAATGAGGGAAAAAAGTAAACAGAAAAAAAAAGTAAAATGACAAAAATGATTTCTTGTACATTTTAACCCTTTGAGGACAGTCATTTGATTTGTGATAAGTTTTAGCATAACTTAAACTGACATAAATTCACATTTTACTTTAACCTCCTTAAAGTTAATCTGTTTAAATGAACACACGTTCCCAAAGGGTTAATTAGGATCTACACATACTACTGAAGAAGACAGTTAAGACTTTGCCTATTAATCCTACTTCTACAACTGTTTCTCAGTAATAAATAGATAAAAGAAGTATAACATATAGTAGATAATTTCACACAATAAATCACAAAACTCAGGAATAACATTTACATTAGTTTTAGCTTTTGAAACATAATGAAAATAAGCATCAACTATAAAATCCCATTAAAAAATGTTGGTTTCTCATAACCATTCCTGATTTTCATCTAGTTTATACTTGAACATAAGCTTCAGTCTGAAATCTCATTAAGCAAGTTCATTCAAGTAGAAATAAAACATTACTTGCACTATTTTCTATAGTCATGGGAGTGACAAAGGTTAACATTCATTGCCTTCTCAAAAAACACTTTAATCTTATCAAATAAGGAAAAGGGGGACCTTCTGCATAATTTTGCAACTTTACTTATCTAAAGATAATTAACTTATCTAAGAAACTGCTTAATGAACAATTACAGAGCAGTCATCACCAAATAACTGACACTGATGGATATGCACAGGTCAAATACAGCTAACATGTAAACATAGCATATCACTTACCTTCATCTTAGCAAACAGTCCAGGTCTCCTCTCCACAGGCTGCCACACACTTGAGTATCATACAATTCCCAACCCCTTCAGGGCTTTTACTTTGGAAATTCGGTTCATGGACAACTGAAATTCTTTACTCAGTAAGCAAAGAAATTTCACCCCCAATACTAAGTATACAAAATACTCAAGAGTGTTCATTTGGAGAGGAATTCTGGAGAAAGACTCAATAAAATGAAATTGGAAACTTAGTGTTCTCTATTTTTCCTCCTAACTTTCCAAACTTAGATACCTAAAATGGACTGCCCACTTTCCCCCTTAAGTTAGTATTATTAATTTACTGTATTAACAATAATACAGTACTGCTGCTGTCTATGGTACTGCTATCTAGTATACTAGACTTATATTAAAGATCCATGACCTATGAGCTATATTCAATCTAGACTTAGAGATAGAGTAGAAGTATCTCTTTCTACTAAAGATGCAAGTTTCTCTTACTTAAGCTAAACTATAATAGCCACCTTCACACTAAGAGTTGTTTTTTAAGCACATTGCCTTTGTCACCTTCTTCACATGACTGTTGGTCATGTCTTGTCAAGTCACCTCAAATCTTTTCTTGAAGTAAGCAGAATATAAATATATAAGCAAACAGTAAGTGAAAATGAATCTATATTAACCACTGAGTGTTTCACACAGAATAGGATTTTCCATTTAAAATTTGTGTAAACAACTTTATCATCCATTGTTTTTAAAATTGAGAACCTACCCAAAGTTTCCAATTTCTTTATATGTGAAGTGTGTTTTTTGTTTGTTTTTTATTTTTGCCAAGTGAATGTCTTTGGTTAAATTTAGCACTTTATATTAATACATGAGTATTTCTCATTATGCTAACTGCATTCCAATTACTTATACTAACTTTTACTAATTTGATATCCACAAAGGTAAATTTAAATGATTTTTTAAAGTGAAAACAATGCCATAGAAATTAAGGTGTGTACAACATTCTTATCATTATGTAAACTTGTAATTATTTAGAAAGTGATATATTTGATCAATAACCTTGACAAATTTGGTCAAAATACTTGCCTCCATTAACTACTCTTTGGTCTGAACCAGAATTTGGGTTGAAATCTGATGTGTGAGAAGTGGATCTTGATGCCATGGAGCCCGATCCAGGCTGGCCCATACGCGGAGAATTCTGTCGTCCACTTCCCCAGGACATGACTTCTCTATTTCTTTGTCCAGGAGGAATATACTTATTTTCCCTGAAAATGAGAGATCTTCTAAATGATTTTATCCTATTAGGCACCAGGCCAATAAGACAAACCTACAAGTAATTTAGGCAGAAGGGAATTCTTCTTGCAAAAAGGTTAAACACTAAGCCAAACTGCCCGCTCCCAGAAACGCTTTGCTTCCGATTTACTCCGAGTTCTGGCTCCCCACCTTTCGTTTCCCTCAGGTTCTCCCTCCTCAGCGAAGTTTAACAGATGTGAGTTTCATTCTCATCTACTCTGCCTCTTCATGGCTATTAGTCATAGTCTCTCTTCTTGAACCTTTGCTCTTCCTTGGCTTTCTCTGAGATCTCTTCTCTCTGTGCCTACTCAGGTTTTTCATGACTTTAATATCAACAATGCTGGTGAATCCCAAGTGCCCTTGCCAGTCCCAGTCTCAACATCTCCCACTGTATACTTTCATTCAAATCACCAGACTCTCAGCTAGGAGTGTGGTGAAACGGGATGCATAGTTTATGCTACCAAATATATAGCAGGTGCTTTTCAACACGTGTGAATAGGTGAATGGAAGATCTGTGAAGCCTCAAATGCAATAAACTGCACAGATAGACTCATTATATGTCCCCTCAAACTTGCTCCATGTTTTCTGTCTCCATTACCAGTACAACCCACTTAGTTATCAAATAAACCTCAGTCACTCCTGGTTTTTCTCACCTTTCTGTTGCTAGCCCTGGTCTAGTTGGTTACCAAGTTCTCACACTTGAACTGCTGCAACAATAACTGGTCTCCATGGTTCAGTCAGTTCTCCATGTCCCAGAGTTCCTTCATATCATCCCTTGCCTGCAAGATGCTCTTTTAATGTGACATGTGAGACCCTTCACTACCTCAGTTCCTATCACCAACGGCCACCCCTACACCCTCAACACTCACCCTTGTATCCTACACACATGAAACAACTGGCTTTTTCCTCGGATATGTGGTGGGGTTCTTCCGCACATCCTTTCACCATGTGAGGAATTCTTCTATTTCTCTGAGTGGCCGACAGATTTACTACGCTATCACAAAATGTCACCCTCTCTGACCCTACAGGCTATGCTAGTTCCTCCTCACTCTGAACATCCCTAGTACTTTGAACACACCACTCATCTAAATGACCTCTTCCAGACCTTAGCTTACTCATCGCTGTATATCCAACACTTGACAACAGAAAGCTGATGCTCTAAAAATACTTTCCAAGATTTCTATATCTTTTCTCTAATAGAACCTTAAAGCAATTCTATTTGCATTTTCTACCTAAGCTACATTAAAGGAAGATGAAATATAATAATAATACACCTTCTCACACAGACCTTGAATGGTGTATCCAAAATACTGCATCATGATTTCCTTTAAATACCTAGTGTTTATGCTGTGACTCTCACGTTCACTGGAATTTCTCTGAACTGCTGTGTATTTTTCTTCTTCGCTCCTATCATCATTTTCCAGGGCAACCCGGGCTTTGTACTGGGCACTTGATTCAATTTCTTCTGCCAATTGGTTTGCTCTTGCTTCTCGTTTTAAAAATTCTTCTGAATTATCCCTTTCTAAGGGCACCCTGAAACATGAGGAAAACAAAAAGCAAAGTGAGTATTTTAAAGTCTAGTTTATATAACTGTCACAATCAACTATTAAGGGAGTTTAGAGTTTGAAATTCTGGTAAAACTGTAAGAGAGTTACGGTGATATATTTATTGTAAATCAAAACTTGAATTATCTTTTCCCTAAAGGAATATAACATTTCCAAAACTGGTTAAATTGATTATTCCCCCATAACTACTAGACTTGCTAATTTAGTTTATACAATGCTTATAGAGCATACATTTAGAGTTTATGTAAACTATGTGTATTCCCTGTTTTAATGAGAATTTATCAGCTTAGGGAGTAATAGATAATGCTTTCACAAAATTTTTTAATTTAAAAGCAACAGAATTTATTCAACATCATAATATAAATTGATAACCAAAGACAAATGCACTAAAATAAAAGCAAACTTTTAAACTTACGTATATGAAGATAAACTGCTATCATATGTAGACACTACACCATAATTTTCTTCATTATATCGAAACATATCATTGGGATCCCATCCATTAGACTAGAAGAAAATGAAGCTCATTTTTCAAAATGACCAAGTATTTGTCTTCTTTAATTCAGTTACAATCAATATCTGCATTAACAATATCTATCCTATTATACTATTCTAGCACAATCTAGAAAATAGGCAAAATTTTCCTTTAGAAATGTTTTAAGGAAAAACTTTTCTTGTACATCAGCCCCTACAAGTTGGTAAATAATTATATGAAACAATTATTTGACAGGTTATTAATAAAAATTTAGAACATTTCAGTTACTTCATAAAACATGAGCCCTCTTAGGTCAGGGTTCTCTCCTTTTCCTACTCCCCAACAGCCGTCTTTCAAAAGCAGTGGTTGCCAACCTTTCAGACCTCACGGACCACCGATTGGCAACCGCTGTTCTAGAGAGTATTTACTGGAAATCTTGACTGATCATCAGGTCTGTGATATGAGTTGACTAATCATCAGGTCTGTAAGGGACAAGGGGTGTTTTTTGACAGCCAAAAGGTTTTGGAGGAAGGAAGGGAGAAACCAAAGCTTTCCCTGCTGTATCACTACTTATAGGTGGAGCAGGGTACCAGTTCTCTGCCATCCTCCCCTCCTTTGGGAGGGCAGAGGCTCAAAGGGAAGGCAGCATGACAGAGTAAACAGGCAACCAGCGGACAAAGTCACAAGAGCTAGGTTTTAGAACCAGCTTTGCCATTAGTAGCTATGGTCCTCAGCAATTAAATTCTAGGCCTTGGTGCCCTAACCTCTAACCTCAGTATAGACAACTCTACATCCTATGAGAAAATACCATTCTCAATGGGGAAGGTCAAGGGAAAAAAATAGAGACCTATCTAACACGTGTTGTAATACTTTAAGCAATAAAACAAAATTAAAAAAAAAAAAAAGAAAATGCCCTTCTCTAAAGCTAAACTACATACTTAAACTTTTTTTCTATTTATTGATTTTTAGAGACATAGAAAGGGGGGAACGGGGGAGAGGAAAGAGGGAGGAGAGAAAGATGGGGAGGAGAGAGAAAGAAACATCACTTTGTTGTCCCAATTATTTATGCATTTATTTGGCTTATTCTCATACATGCCTTGACTGGAATCGAACCTGGCATATCGGGACCATGCTCTAACCAACTGAGTACTTAGTCAGGGCTAAACTACATTTTTTAATCCATAAGAATTAATCCATCAGGGGCAGTGGCAACAAGAATCTTCACTAGTGAATATTAATGTCTAGGTAATCAATCGCTTCTCTATTGTTTCAATTCCTCTTTTAAAGGCCTGACTGGTGGAAAGGACCAAAATACAGTCCATAATTATTATCCATCTCCAAAGAGAGAACACAGAATCATCCAAGCAATGTCCATGGCAACTTCAACACTAAAGCTTGCCTCTAAGGCCACCCATCGACCTTGGGTTCTCTGTTACTTCAGATAAAACTATAATGTAGCCCTAGCCAGTTTGGCTCAGTGGATAGAGTGTCAGCCCGAGGACTGAAGAGTCCCAGGTTTGATTCCCACCAAGGGCACATGTCCAGGTTGCAGACTCGATCCCCAGTAGGAGGCATGCAAGAGGGAGTCAATCCATGATTCTCTCTCATCATTGATGTTTCTATCTCTCTATCCTTCTCCCTTCCTCTCTGCAATCAATAAAAATATATTTAAAAACAAAACTGTAATATAATTCCACCACTAAAGTAACTCCTTAGGGCTAACATGGACACAAAATCAGTTACTTATGAAGGCTTTAAAATTACTTAAGCAGTTTATGCTCCATGTAAAAAATCCAAACTGCAGAAAGACATCCAATAAATAGTAAATGTGTGCCTAACCACTACTAACAATTTCTTGGACATAATCCAGACAGTCCTTATGCACATATAATTGGGTCTCTTTATTTTAAAACCCAAATATGATCTTCTTGTTCTCCAACATGTTTTTTTCATTCATTAAGTCTTGCAGATCTTTCCATACCAAAATACTATTCTTTTTAATGGACATATAATATTTCAACTGAATGAAGGTACACTAAATCTACTTAACCCACACCCTGCTGATGGACAGTGAGGCTGTATCCAATTTTTCACTATCAGAAACAGGTGCAAAAACCATCCTCATACATAATTAATTATCTTCACGTCTTACAGATCTATTGTGGCAAAAATAAATTCTCAGGGGTAGGACTGCTAGACCAAAGTGTTATGTTTATATAAATTCAGATAAAATATTGCCAGAATGCTCTCTAGAAAACATCGATCCACTTAGCAGCCTCACCACCAATAAAAAAAGAGTGCCTGTTTCACTACACTCTCCACGCAGGTGCTGTGCTGCAGACCTCAGAATCTTCACATCAGGTAATATGTGATTCTTTAATGTTTGAAAATTAATAGTGATGTGTTGCCTACATATTTATGACTGAACAATGACTTAAAGATAAAGCACAGATTTGTTATAAGACTTCTCTGCAATATTCAATGGAAGATTCTTCATCCAATTCAAATTTTGCTCCCTAAATACTCATTTTTGGCAAGAGACTTTGCTTTCTTTCTATGCAGTTTAGAAAATTTATTTACAGAATCCTAAAGACACCCTTTATTAAGCATTTGATTTATAGAAATCATATTATAGAAAAAGTAAAAATGTTTACCAAGAGACTTTTATAAATAGGTTTTTGTGGCGAATGATCCTAATTTAGATTAAGAAATATATCTGTTGCTTTAATTATAAAGTTACCTAACTATATACCTTAATAATTAGTACTTCTTTTTCAGACAAGCCTAAAAGATGTACTTTGACCTCACCTCAAGTCAACAGACAATTAAGACACCACACTAGTTGCCTTGAGCTGCCTTATGGGGCAGAGCATTCAAAGCAAAATATTCTGGCATTTCCAGTTCCCCATGGTTTAGATCTGAAAGTTGCTTATTATGAGTTACTTTAAAAACATAGGAATAGCCCTGACCAGTTTGGCTCAGTGGATAGAGCGTTGGCCTGCGGACTGAAAGGTCCCAGGTTCGATTCCGGTCAAGGGCATGTACCTTTGTTGCAGGCACATCCCCAGTAGGGAGTGTGCAGGAGGCAGCTGATCGATGTTTCTCTCTCATGTTTCTAACTCTCTATCCCTCTCCCTTCTCTCTGTAAAAAATAATAAAATATATTAAAAAAACAACAAAAAACATAGGAATAATTCATAAGCATCCCAAAGAAACATTTTTTCTGTATTTACCGCCCTGGGGTGGGGGGTGGGAGGTGGGGGAAGGAGGGGACAACAATCTACACTTACACAATAAAGCTGCTGCTTTAAATATAATAATTACAACAACAACAATATATTTAATTTGAATCCAAGTGATAGAATGTCACACCACATCACATAGTCTGTTAGTAATCCAAAGAGTTTACTTACGACGTCATTTTCCAAAGCTTCTAGCTCCTCACTGGTAGTGAGTTCCCCTGCATCCCAGGGCTCCAGGTCCTTCTCTTTGTGTTCACCATTCACTTTAGCACTGATAGCTGAGTCAGTAAAAGCATCTGCAAAGGATGTTTTTGGTTGAAAGATCACACAACCACCCATACAATGTACTAAACTATACACATAAATTACCAACGAAGATGTATGCTAAAAAATAATTATGAGAAGGGAATTTCTAATACAGAAAGAGTAACATTCATTAATAACATTCATTAACAGTATGCTTTCAGGTATTTGATGCTTCTAACTTTAGAAAACTTAATTGGCATCATAGGTAATTATTAATGAAGATATGTTTTCCATATAATTTTAAGCCACATGAAATGTTTTCATATATTCACAAGTCATTAAATTATATGAAAAACAATTACTTTGTGTTTTTTAAATAATCCAGAAACTTTCTATCCATCCACCCAAAACGATCTCTTTTGTTAAAAGAGCCCAGTAATTAGGCATACCCTCAGTGATCCTGCAGCCAAACATGGGAAGATTTTTCAACTTTCTGAACCCATGTCTATATGCAAGCATCAATATCCTAACATACTCTTGCCATTAGTAACAAACTATTCTAAGTAACCTATTCTCCACAGAACCCATTTTTCTCTACAGCTACCCTGTTACAAAGTTCAGGCCCTCCAGTGTTTCCTGTCTCCAGAAAGTTCCCATGGCAGGGCTATCTGAACTTCTGATCCATTCTTTCTCACTTGTGTCTGCTTCTCCTCTGCCAATATTACTGAGGAGCACTAGCTAGTGAAAGCAACATGGCATCAGTATGTTTGGCTGATGGGAACTACCTATCTATAGCAGCTATCCCAGCAAAGGAAAATTTTTTCTAGTTGAGAGTTAGGACTCAGTTAAATAAAGGTCCACTGGGGCAACGTTAGAAAATGCTTTAGAGATAAAGGCTTGCACTTAAGTGGCTGGACTCATATGGCATCACTTAGCACAGGGCTAGGGAATGATACTTCTGCTGATCTGGCTCCCAGTCATTGTGCCCTCACCCCTACTGTAAGCTACCACCACTGAATAGAAGGGAAGAATCAACAGCTGTGTCTCCTCAAAAGAGCCAATTCCAGAGGGATTTTTTTTATTTGATACTGCTTCTGTGACTATTATCAGCTCTCTAGTGGGCAAGGTGATGACAAAGAAATTTGTGCCAGCAAATTTATGGTCAACACTACAAGCCTAACTAGCTTTTACCTCCCCTCATCCCAAACCAGGGGCGGATGAAGGTGTGGGAAAGGATGGAGGTAGCACACTCACTAGGAAATAAAGATATAACTGCACTAATGGGTTTAGCTGCCAGCTCTACCAGCAGCACAATTCTCATTGCTAGCAGTAACAAAAGTCAAGAGTGTATGCAGGAAGCCTCCCCAAGCTGCACACTACAGTTGAGAGTGGGAAGGAGCACTCATTAGAAGTGACTACATTTTAGGAAAACTTTCTAAGAGTCTAACAAACTGATGCTGACTTCATGTCATCTTCAGCTGGAAGCCACTGATGGTCCTAAAAACCTGGCTTTACATGACATTCTCCTAAGTCAAGCCCTACTCTGTGTTATCTTAAAGTTACTCAAATTCTTGGTAAAAATTAATTTTGGCATGTGTGTTTTCAAGAATGTGAAATGCTCTAAAAAAAAACCATCAAATAATAATTTACATTAGGATGCTGAAATTCACTAGTTTAATTTTCACAAAACTAGAACAGAAAACTAGACTACAGAAAAATTCCAAACCAGTCATGTTATCTTCTGCAAGAAGCAACAGGATTATTAATTTATAGTTAAGATCCTGTTAATGTTTTAATCACACTAATTTTGGAAAAGCATATACTAAATTAAATGAAGCACATACTTAGATGGAAACCCAGTATTAAAAGTAGCATTATTTTTATTCACAAAATTAAAGCTCAAAGCAGCAAGAGATTTTTTTTTTAACACAACATAAATGGAGTTTTTCTCGCTGCAGGAATATGTGTGTGTGTGTGGCAAAGTATTTGGGAAGAGTACAGACCAAGCCAAGCTGTCCTGAAATTGGAAAAAAAAAATGACTTAAATGTACTTTTATAATAATGTCCTATTATTCTAAAAGAAAACAGCAAGGCTCCCACTGAGGGTAAAAAAAAAAAAGCAAACTTCACCGAACCAAGTTTTACTCTGCTGATCAGAGTTTAGGCTGTAAAAAGAGGCCATTTATTAAATAACCTATTTTTCCAATTCTACAGTATCTTAAATCTTCTGTTTACAACACCAACCTTAATAAAAGAAATTAACTATTCACCTGTTTTTACTAAGAGCATTATGGTTTTATTTAAAGGTAGAAACGGGGGAAGGAAAAATGTGAAAGTGTTTCTCTTAAATAAGGAATTATGTTGCTTTTTAAATTTCCCCCAAAGAGCCCTCGCCGGTTTGGCTCAATGGATAAAGCATCCACTGCAGACTGAAAGGGCTCGGTTTCGACTCCCATCAAGAGCACATGCCCAGGTTGTTGGATTGATCCCCAGCAGGGGGCATGCAGGAGGCAGTCAATCAATGATTCTCTCTCATCACTGATGTTTCTATCTCTCTTCTCTCTCTTCCTCTGAAATAAAAATTAAAAATAAAATCAGAATTTCCCCAAAGACAATCCCTTTTTAAAGATGAGTAAAAATTTAGGGAAAGATGCACAGCAGTGGGGAGTCAGCACAAAATGAGGCTACAGTGTCAGGATGCTGGAGAACACCCTGGTCATAAATACTCTATTTCAGATCGACACTGTATCATTAGCTAAAATAAATCAAACCTGAATATTCCATTCTATATTGTTACTGATAACCACTACTGTAAATTCTAAAAATGCTTTATTAACAGCCATGTTCAGATTTTTAAAAAACATTGTTGGTATTACATAGTACAATGTTGTATCCAGAATGCCAGCAAAGTTCAGAAAATCAACCGGCTATAATCAATTGCAATCGTGGGAATTTGCATGTAGATTTTTCTAATGTCATAAGTCAGAGTATATTAATTTTCCATTATCCTCTATGGTAAGAAACAAAAGCATTTATAAAAGCAAGATGCAAGAATACAAAGTGACTGTTAGAAAAATATTACCTGTTTCTGAAGCAACTACAGGTACAGAAAGAAAAAAAACAAAACACAATAAAAATTATCAGATGAAATAATGGATATAAATTAATCATGTGCTTAATTCCCTGCTTTATAAACATCCAATTTACAAAAATCTCTATACTATAAGGAAAAAGGAGTATAAGACTATCTGGCCCCACCCCTCACCTCCTCCCATCCCCCCTCCAAACTCCCCTATTCTATCCCTACAGCAGGTGGGCTCTCAAAGCCTTCCTTCTGATTCTGTACAGAAACCCAGTCATACTAAGCCAGTGGTGCCATCTTGTGGTGATTGGAAAGAAATGCCTCAACCAATATGCTTCCCCCCCACCCTCCATAGGCATTCTCTCAGCCCCATAACTCAGGAAATAGGATAGGTGCTCTCCTCAAGTTTTCCTCTTTTACTTCTCAGTCAATTATTACTGAAGAAGCAAAGTTGTCAAGGAATATTTTAAAGAACCAGAATAGTGGTGAAATAAGTTAAAGGCTAATAGCATACCATAAAATAATATAAATTAAATTTATTAAAACTATGAGCTCTGGCTGATTTGGCTCAGTGGCTAGAGCATCGGCCTGTGGACTGAAGGGTCCTGGGTTCAATTCTGATCAAAGGCATATGCCCGGATTGAAGGCTCCATCGATCCCCAGTGGGAGGCATGCAGGAGGCAGCCAATCAATGATTCTTTTTCATCATTTCTGTTTCTATCTCTCCTCCCTTCCTCTCCAAAGTCAATTATATATATATATTTGACTACAAGATGACATAAAACTGGAAGTTTAAAAATCATTATCAGACTTAACATCAGAAACTCTAAAATATGCTTCCAGAAAAGTCTTCACCAAAGTCCTCAACTATCTATTTCATCTTTCAATTAAATCTGTTTTGTCAAACATTTAAATTTTTTAAGAATATATATTTTTTTCTTTCAGAGAGGGAGGGAGAGGGAGAGAAAGAAACATCGATGATTGGCTGCCTCCTGCCCCCTCCCCCAATGGTGATCCAGCCAGCAACCCAGCCTTTGTACCCTTGACTAGAATTGAACCTGGGACCCTTCAGTCCGCAGGCTGACACTCTATCCACTGAGCAAACCAGGGCTCAAACACTGAAATCCTATGTAAATGAAAATTTTCATTTCAATGATATCATTCTATTTTGACCATTATTAATAATGTGACTTTTTCAACAACTTTAAAAAGTATTTTCTTATCATGTACCATCAATTATACCCAGACCAATCTATACACAATAGAGTCTATAGTTATAATGGGTGCCAACCTCACAAATGAGGGTACTATCTTTAATATCTACTGAGTATTACTGAGTTTGGATGAACTAGGGATTCATATCTGACTAAGATAGAACCCCTGACTTTTCCTGCAGAAGCTCCTAGGCATGGAAGAGTAGTTACAGATTGAAGCAAATCTTCAGTTCTGAAAATTAGAGGCTGTGGCCTTAAAAACAACAGTTGATCAAGGCCTTCAAAAACACAAGCAAGAATTAAGTAGGGGTGCTCGACAAGTGTGACTGGGTGGTTGAGCGTCAACCTATGCACCAAGAGGTCAGGGCACATGCCCAGGTTGCAGGCTCTATCCCTGATAGGAGGCATGCAGAGCAGCCGATTAGTGATTCTCCCTCATCTTATCTGATATAATAAAAGGCTAATATGCAAATTATCCTTATGGGTGGGAGTTTGACCAACTCAGAATTAGATGTGCGCTGACCAACAGGGGGTAGCGCAGAACATGGTGGGCGTCGCAACACAGCACTGGCAGCAGGCGGCAATGGAGGCACTGCCAGCCCAATGGGCCCCGAGGAGAGCAGGACCTCAGCGGGATGGTGGAGCAGGTGAGCAGGGCACCACGAGGCCAAAATGGGTGCAAAGGAAGGGCTCAGCCAGCAGCCACTAGGGACCCTACCTGTGCACAAATGCACTAGTCATTAATGTTTCTCTCTCCCTCCTTTTCCCTTCCTTTCTGGGGGGAGAAAAAATTATCACACACACACACACACACACAATCTAATAAAAGAGTGATATGCAAATTGACCCTCACTCCATTATATCCACAAGCCACACCAACCAACCAATCAGGAGCAAATATGCAAATTAACTCAACTAAGATGGCAGCAGCGATGGAGCTGGAAGTTTCCCTGGGCAATGGAGGAAGCCAGGACCCTGTGGGCCCTGAGCTCTACTCAAGGCTACAAAGTTTCAATTATAGAAGATAAACCCCAAATACCTGCTGGGCTGGGATCTTGGGTTGCCAGGGGTAACCCAGGCTTCAAGCGGGGGTGGGGGGGGATCAAGGCAATAATGTTTAAATTACAGAAGTTAAATAAATCCCAGATACCTACTTCTAGCCAGGCACCCCAGTAGGGACCTGAACCCTGAAGGGGCTGTGGGCAGCTTGAAAACAGCCCTCAGCCCCTCACCCAGGCTGGCCACACCTCCATGGGGTGAGGGTCCCCACGGGGGAGCTTGTCTAGCCTGCAAACAGCCATCAGCCCCTCACCCAAGATGGCCAGGCATGCTAGCAGGTGGACATCCCCCAAGGGGTCCCAGACTGCTAGAGGGCACAGGCCGGGCTGAGGGACACACACACACCCCCCCCCCGGCCCCAAGTGCACAAATTTTTGTGCACTGGGCCTCTAGTATATATATATATACACAAAAATTAAGTAGAAGGGAGAAAAGGGGTTATAATATAGACTAGAGTAGCATTAAAAATAAAATTTCTGCCCAACCAGTGTGGCTCAGTTGTTGAACATCCACCTATGAACCAGGAGGTCATGGTTCGATTGCCAGTGGGGGCATATGCCCAGGTTGCAGGCTCCATCCCCAGTGTGGAGTGTGCAGGAGGGAGCCGATCAATGATTTTCTCTCACCATAGATGTTTCTGTTTCTCTCCCCGTCTTGCTTCAATTAAAAAAAAAAAAATTAATAAAAAAAATAAAATTTCTCCACTGTACACAAGTCCAGAGGTGAGATTACCTTTGTATTTTACTCATGTTTTATGAATTTTCACACCATAAGTATATACTAAACCAGGCATTTTGTTATACAGGAAATATTAAAGGGTACAATATTAAAGAAAACGTGAAGAAACAAGATGGTGATAAACAACACAGTGAGGGCCCAGGTGTGTGGGTAGGAACAACAGAACCAAGTAGACTAGTGGAGGCAAGGTCCTCAGGCAGGAGAGGGAAAAAGTATAAGAGAGGGTTTCAGGGAGACAGGGCACAGGGAGCCTCTAGATTAGAGATTCTTAACCTTTTTTCTTTGATCCATGTACCCCTCTGGTATTTTAGGGAAGCTTATGGGTTTAATTGCGTAAAAAGACATAGGAAATCAAATATAATGAAATGTCGTTATCAAAACCCAAAAACCACATTTGTGCCATAGTGATATATGCTTCTTTATTAATTCAGTAAACAGTAAAATCTAACAGCAAATTACTATTACAATTTTAAAGGGTCAACAAGCATTAAGTAATTTTTGAAATATCCACATCCAAAAAAGTGATATAAAATTAACTGAATGCTATAGGTGCTAGCATCACAGATACTGCAAATACTAGTGATTTTTTGCCTACAATAACAGAGGGGAAAAAGCTAAATTTCAATTTAAAGGTAATGAAAATAAAAATGTAATTTTTTCCCCCTTCCAAGTTCAAAAATGCCCTGAATCCACTCCACAAACTGTTTGGAAATCCATGGATCCAGGTTAAAAATTATGTTTTTAAAAGTAGCAAGAAAGAACTTTCTGCTCTGGATAAAAATGACTGGAAAGAAGTGGTAATTAAGGTTGTAGAAACAGGTTAAAAAAGGTCAGCTGAGCCCTCCTAAAGCTCCAGCAAAAGCTAGAAACTAACCAGCACCCTAATGGGATGTCCCCAGCCACACCCTGCAGGCTGGCTATAGGAGTCTAAGGAGAGGAGTTTAAAAATGGAAGGCAGAGGATGATCAAACAAATGAACCCATTTCTTTATTTAAACCAATGGAAGGCGGGGAAGGGTCAGAGAGCCTTCTGAGGGGCACAGAAGAAAGGGAGTAGAAGAGTCAAGGTTAAGTTGGCTGTGGTCAGAGTAGACCCTGGTCAGAGTAGATCTGGGAGGGCATTCTGGAATAGAAAGCAGTTATAAGTCATGACAAAAGTCATGAAAGCAGGCTGTTAAAATGAAATGGAGATAAAAGACACATATGTTAACAGAGCTCAGAAGGCTAAGTTTCTACAGGAATAGTGTTCAGTTCCAAATAACCAACTTGAAAATAAATTTTTGTAAAATCTACCATTTGCACCCTAACCCGGGGGAGTCTTAGCCACAAAACTATGGGAAACCTGAAAGCCTCCGATCCTAATATTAAGAAATTATAGTTACATTACAAAATACATCAGACAAGCACTTGCCTATTAAAAAATGCAGAAGTGGATACTGTTCATTTTGAATGACCACAACTATTTTCTAATTGTAATTCTGGGCTATTAAGCTGAACTATTTCATATCGGAAGTTAGTACCATGGAGATGACAGTTATATAACAACTAGGGGCCCGGTGCACAAAAATCTGTGCACTCAGCGAGGGGAGGAGGGGGTCCCTCATCCTGGCCTGTGCCCTCTCACAGTCTGGGACCCCTCGGGGGGGATGTCCACCTGCTGGCATGCATGGCCAGTCTGGGTGAGGGGCTGAGGGTTGTTTTCAGGCTGCCCACAGCCCCCTCAGGGTTCGTGCACTGGGGATGGCATGGCTGGTGAGTGCAGGTGTGGACGTTTCCAGCCAGGTGGCCTACCATCACTGAGGGGACACACCTGGTGCAGAGCTGGGTGGCAGGCCAGGGGGTGGACGCTGGTGCATGGTCCCTTGGGGGGGCCATGCTGCTGAGCGGACACACGGGGTGGAGCCAGGCACATGCTCACACACACCCCATGGAGGCCCCCAGGGTGGAGGCAGGTGGCTGGACCTGTGGCAAAGGCTCTGCACGGGGGCAGAGGATGCTCGGGCATGACCCCGAGGGGGTACCCACCTCAAGCCCCCGCCACTGAGCCTCTGAGGTCGCGTGGGCCCAACTGCTCTATTCCCAGGCCTCGCAGGGCCGGGCTGGGCTGCCAGCTCCCGGCCTTGTGGCTGCTCACCGCTGTCTGGAACCACCATGGGCACGATTGCTCTATTGCTAGCCCCAGCCGAGGGCCGGGCCAGCTCCCACCCAAGGCCGCCCAGAACCAACCTCTGGCGCGATCGCTCTATTCCCAGGCCCAGGCTGCAGGGCCGGGGCCTGGGTAGCCAGCTCCTGGCCCTGCTGCCAACCGCCACTGCCCTGAATTGACTTCCAGGGCACACACAGGCGGAGGCCAGGCCTCCACCTGTGCGTGGGCCAGCGCGATCTCTCTATTCCCAGCCCCATCTCTCTATTGCCAGCCCCTGCCGCAGAATCGGGGGCCTGGGAGGCCACCCGGCCCTGCAGCCGCCACCACTGTCCAGAACCGACCACCAGAGCACGCAAGGGCAGAGGCCAGACCTCCACCCTTGCATGCGCCGACCCGATCGCTCTATTGCCAGCCCCAGCCGCAGAACCAGGGGCCTGGGAGGCCGCCCGGCCCTGTAGCCACTGCCACTGTCCGGAACAGACCGCCGGAGCATGCAAGCAGGGAGGCCTGGCCTCTGCCCTTGCATGTGCCGGCGCGATTGCTCCATTGCCAGCCCGGGCCTCCGCCATCTTGGCTGGGCTAATTTGCATACCATTACTCTGATTGGCTGTTGGGCGTCCCGAAGAAACGGTTAATTTTACTATTTCGCTTTTATTAGTTTAGATAAATTCAAGTCTTTGAGGTTAGATCCATAAAAGTCAGTCCCCAAAATTTTCCTTCAAATGAAAATTTTTTTAGGGGAGAATGAATCAGGAAGAGCTAGAATAAAGTAATAGGTCATCCTGAATTCACACTTGGTAGGTCGGAACAGGAAACCAGATCTGTCCTGCAGCATACGTACCCCAAAACAGGCAATAGAGGTTTTCCTAATTATAGTCTCTTCTTGTCCCAGCAGCTGAGAGATTTCACAAAATGTTAGCTTTCTTATTCCTGCATTACCTCCAAAAGATATCCGAAGACGTTCTAACCGTGATGCCAAAAGAAAGACAGTTTGTGGAGTGAGGCATCAGGAGGTGGGCATTCTATTTTCAGCTTCTCCAAAGGGTTCTGGGTGCAAAGCCCCATTTTGAGGGGAAGGAGGAGCTTTTAGAATGTGCTATTTGGAAGGGCAAAATAGCTCCAATCAGTGTTCAAGCATTGTTTTATAAAAGGAACAGTTTCATCTCAAAAGTCAAAGAATGAGACAGAAAATAACTTTGTACAAATTTAGGGCAAAAAAAAAAAAGATACATTCAGAAATATCCAGGAATCAAACTTTGTAACTGAACCACCAGTACTATTAGCCAGCACAGCAGTCTTTTTACAAAAAACTTGAGAATTATAGCAAAAGTATCCAGAAATAGAGAAAGTAAATGAAATTCATTCAAATTCTTACAGCTATATGTACGCCTTTCTGTTTCCTTGGCAAATATAAAGAACATTTAAAGATTCAGACTGTTCTTTTCTAATATAAATTAGAGAAACAACTGTTCAAATGCACATGCTCACTTAAAATTCTGAGCCAGGACTGATCTGGGTAAAAAAAGCAATCATTTCTCTATTTAGTCAGATGGAATAGAAATTAAAATGGAGACAATTTACTCACATTCTCTCACTGCCCTACTTTTTTATTAGTTTTAGTACATATGCTATTGATAAAGACACCACTAGGACTCTGCAGACCAAAAGAAAATAAAACTAAAACCAGATAGTAACTGGGTATCCTAGCACCACACAGTACAACCAAGTAAACTCTTCCTGAAAGGGTCCTGGACTCATTTTCAATTATCTACTGGAGAGTTCAAGAATCCTACTTGTTTTTACTTAAACTGTCCCACTAGCAGAGTGTAAGTTATTTCTTGAGTCCCTCACTATCACAAGGTTAATATTCATCTTTCTCACTTTTACCATTCAGCAAGCCTGAGAGATGAAAAATCACATTCTATGCCTTTGAAACTACACACCTTTGGATTACTAGTGAGGTAGACTTTCCACGTGTTCACTAGCCATTTGTAAAAATTATTTTATTCCATTTCCCCAGTGTAGAGCATGTCTTCTAAATTTTATGGCACTTCTGCATACATGTAAGTCTTTAATATTTTATAATCAAATATTTAAATCTTTTACTTTATTTTTGCTTTGATGTTCTTACTTATAAAGTCACCCTCAATCTCAAAATGATATAAATTCATAGACTTGTTCTAGAATTCCTATATAGTTTTAATTTAAAAATGTTTTTTCTTTAACCATTTAGGTTTTATTTTGGTGATAGGTATAAAGTAGGAATCTAATTCCTCCCAAATGTCCCAACAGCATTTACTGAATAACCCACCTTAACTCCATATTTAAGTATTACCTTTACCACATATTAATGAAATGCTCATATAAATTGTCTGTTTTGGATTCTCTATTCTTTACCACAATGATCACTATGCTTTAATTCTAATGCATTTTACTGTATGGTAGGGCAAGCCATCTTTTTGAGTCTGGTGGAAAAGAATTTCCAAAATTCTTCTGTTAATACATAATACTTTATAAACTTTAGAATCATTTTATCAATTTCTACAATAGAGATAATATTATCTCTAGATATTACTTTCAGGAGAGTAGACAACTGTAAAGTATTAAATATTTTCAAAGTATGGAACATTTCTCCATTTAGTCAAATCTTATTATATCCTCCCGTAGTGTTTTCACAGTCTTCAGCTTAACCACATATGTTTATTTTTACACTTTAAATTCTGTTCCTATTGTGAATGTTTTTATTTTATACTGTCTAGCTAATTAACGCTATTAAATAAAAAGGAAATCAATAGTTCTCATACTAAGCAATATTTTTATTTTGTTTGTCTAAATAAAATTCTACTTTCTGCTGTAGGTTTTTTTTGCTTTTTTCTTTTGTTTTTAATAAAGTTATAACTTTGACCTTAGCATACAAATGAATATAGCAGAGAATTTCTATTTGCTCTAAAAATGTATAAACAACATTTAGTGGAAGGAGACCTTATTTTAATAAGTATGCAGTACTTCCCTATAAAACCTCAAATTACTCCATTTGGCTTTCCCTCACCTGGCTTTCCTTCACCTGGTTCCATTATACCTGCTTCTTTTTTAAATCTCAATCTCTGTGTCACCTAAATACTGACCTCAATAAATGCTAGTCTCCATTCACTACTTGCCCCCAGACACACATCTTCTTTTACTAACCCACAGCAAAGCTAAGGCAGTAAACTTCCTAGTGCTTCAGTTTAAGGAAAGAATGAATATCAGATCATGGTGTTACTTAGACCTGGATCACTAGAAAAGCTATAAGCCCAAGTCAACCTCCTTATAGGGCTTTCCTGCTCAGCTACGTGGGCAGCCCCCAGCCATAAGATATTCATCACCTCCTCTACCTGTACCACAGGGCCTCTCCTCCCTTTTGCTGAAAGGGCATGCTATTGATCCTGATCACTCGACTAGCTTTAAAGCTGACTGCCCATCCAACTTTAGCATTTCCTGCCCTTCTACAGAGCCTACTGCATCTTAGCTCCAAGAATATGTCTACTCAGCTCCAAGGCTATATGGCCTGCCTGCCCTACCAGAGCACCAACTATAAATGAATCTGAAACATATTTGACCCCCTCAGAATCCAAGACTTTCCAGGCCATATCCTGCTCTAGGCATCTTTCTTCAATGACTGCCATGGCATTCCAATGCATGCCCTTCAGAAGAGGGCCCTTTCTCTGCTGCTCAGAGAGCCTTGTCCTATCAGACCTGCAGGACAACCACAATATTAGAAAAAAATAATCCGTATGACATTCTCTCTCACTGCTCTCTAATCACACATTCACACCCCAACTTCCTCCAACTACTATAACTAATACAATTCTTCATATCTCTGGACTCCATTTGGAAAACAATGCCACTTATTTCAACATTCCATTCTTCTTGGTTTCTTTCACATGCCTTGGGCAGAACTTCTTAACACAGAATATATGAACTCCTTAGGGAAATGTGAACACCATGGAATTAAATGTAGAAGCCTGTGCGTGTGTTTTTCTAGGATGAGGGTATACAGTTTCACTAAGTTTTCAAAAGGGATCCAAAGTAGATTAAGTCTTGAGTTTCTCTGTACTGCCCATAGTGACAAGCACATCCATGGACACATACCACAGCTCATTAAGTGTTTGTTGGCAGGCTGTATACATAAGACATGAAGGCTCTAATTTCATTTGTTCAAAAGACATTTATATTACACCAGTACTATGTGCCAAAACACTATATCAGGCAATGAGCACAAAAAAAAAAAAAAAAATACAGTATCCACATACTAGTACAAGGATCTCAAAGTATAATAATGAGGGAGACAGAAACATCTATCTATCCTATATTATAAAAGTGTAGTATGCAAATTGTCCCCTCGACCAGGGGTTCGACCATCTGGCAGCCACGGCAGAGGGAAGAGAGGCCCTGGTGGCAGCAGGCAGCCGGGGGAAGGGAGGGAATATCCAGCAGGCAACCGCTAGGGACTCTACCAGTGCATGAATTTTGTGCACTGGACCTCTAGTCTAATCTAATAAAACAGTAATATGCAAATTGGTGTCACTCTTCTACACCTGAGCCACGCCCACCAGCCAATCAGAGCAACTATATGCAAATTAACCCAGCCAAGATGGCAACCAGCAGCCGGAGCTGGAACAAGCAGGAGGCTTGCCCCAGGCAACGGAGGAAGCTAAGGTTTCCGCCTGCCTTGGCTGGCTGTGGCCTCCACTCAAGGCAGCAAAGTTTTAATTATAGAAGATAAATAAACCCCAGCCTACAAACAGCCATCAGCCCCTCACCAAGGTTGGACAGGCATCCCAGAAGGAACCCCCTCCCTGAAGGGGATGTGGCCAGCCTGAAAACGGTCCTCAGTCCCTCACCTAGGCTGGCCAGGCACCCCGGGGGGGGGGGGGGACACCCACCTTGAAGGGACTGTGGCCAGCCTGCAAACAGCCATCAGCCACTCACCCAGGCTGGCCAGGCACCCCAGCAGGACCCTCCTCCCTGAAGGGGCTGTGGCCAGCCTGCAAACAGCCATCAGCCTCTCACCGAGGCTGGCCAAGTACCGGAGCAGGACCTCCCTCCCTGAAGGGGATGTGGCCAGCCTGAAAACGGCCCTCAGCCCCTCATGCAGGCTGGCCAGGCACCCCAGGGGGGACACCCACCTTGAAGGGGCTGTGGCCGGCCTGCAAACAGCCATCAGCCACTCACTCATGCTGGCCAGGCACTCCAGCGTGACCCCCACCCTGATCTGGGACACCCTTCAGGGCAAACCAGCCGTCCCCCAGGCCTGCAACAGGCCTCTAGCCTATATAATAAAAGGGTAATATGCAAATTGACCCTAACAGCAGAACCACTGGGAATGACTGGTCACTATGATACACACTGACCACCAGGAGGCAGATGCTCAATGCAGGAACTGCCCCTGATGATCAGTGCACTCCCACAGGGGGAGCTCTGCTCAGCCACAAGCCAGGCTGACAGCTGCCAATATAGCAGTGGCGGTGGGAGCCTATCCTGCCTCCTTAGCAGTGCTAAGGATATCTGACAGCAGCTTAGGCCTGCTCCCCACAGGCAAGTGGACATTCCCCCGAGGGCTCCCGGGCTGCCAGAGGGATGTCTGACTGCCAGTTTAGGCCTGAGCCCCCTCTGGGGAGTGGGTCGAAGCCAGCAGGTGGACATCTCCCAAAGGGTCCCATATTGTGAGAGGGCACAGGCTGGGCTGAGGGACGCCCCCCCCCCCCAAACAGTGCACAAATTTTTGTGCACCGGGCCTCTAGTATACATTTAAAAGCCTAAGCAACCAGCCAGTAGCTGACCACCAGGGGGCAGACACTCAACACAGAAGCAGAAACCACAGGCATGAAAACATGGAGACTGATGAACCTCAGGGGAAGGGGAGTGGGGGGAATACGAGAAGAAATTAACCAAAGATCTTATATGCATACTAGAGGCCTGGTGCATGGATTTTTGCATTGATCGAATCCCTGTGGGGATCGAGCCAAAACCAGCTCTCCAACATCCCCCAAGGGGTCCCGGATTGCGAGAGGGTGCAGGCCAGGCCGAGGGACCCCATTAGTGCACAAATCTGTGCACCAGGCCTTTAGTCTAATTATAATACAATATGTTATAAGGGCAATGATACAGCCATTATGAGAAGGAGCTTATATGTGCTAGCTAAAATTATGAGAGCATGTAAGTGACTGGTATGTGGTAAGCAGAGGGCAAAGAAAAGAACACTGGGAACACAAGCACATGAAGGGCCCAAGAATAAAGCAGAAAGGGAATAATTAATAAGACACATGAGAAATAAAGAGCAGCTTCTGAAGGAGGGTGAAATCAGCAGTGTCAAATGCAGCAGTAAAGACTTCAAAAGAGTCCAAAAACCTACCAATTAGAGGTTACTGGTAGCCTCAGAAGTTTCCAAGATGTGAGCACAAAAGGCAGATTACAATGGAGTGAGAAGTCAGTGGAAAATAGAAGTTAAAATGTTTGGATAAGGAAGGAAGAAAGACAAGATAGTCACTAGAAGAATTCAGGATTAAAAGGGATATTTTTTTAGGGTAAGAGGGACCAAAGGGCAAGAGTAAGCAGAGAGGAAGAGACTGAGAGTTTGGAAACAGAGAGGTGACATAAAAGAGCAAGAACCAGGAATGGCAGAATGGAAAGAGTCAAAGGCACGACTGGAGAAGTCGAGATTAAGCAGGAGGTGAGACATCCTCTTCACACAAAAAAAACACAAAAACATGCCCTAACTGGTTTGGTTCAGTGGATAGAGTATCGGCCTGCGGACTCAAGGGTCCCGGGTTCGATTCCGGTCAAGGGCATGTACCTTGGTTGCGGGCACATCCCCAGTAGGGGGTGTGCAGTAGGCAGCTGGTCGATGTTTCTCTCTCATCAATGTTTCTAACTCTCTATCCCTCTCCCTTCCTCTCTGTAAAAAATCAATAAAATATATATTTTTTTAAAAAACAACAACAAAGGAAAAAGAGTGGTGATAGCAAAGGGCAAAGGTGCCCTGGCCACATGGCTCAGTTGGTCAGAGCATCATCCTGATACACCAAGGTTGGGGGTTCAATCCCTGGTCAGGGCACATACAGGAATTAACCAATGAATACATGAATAAGTGGAACAACAAATCTCTTTCTCAAATCAATAAATAAAATTAAAAATAAATGAAATTACACAGTATTAAATTATAGTCAAAGTATGAGTTTAGAGACAAAATATGTTATTTCACCAAACCCAGCATGGTATGTATTTTTGATCAGCCCTAACAGCCCATATGCTGTAGAAAAAACGATATAGGACTAAAGTAGGCAAACTTTTTCTATTAAGTTTTCTATAAAGTAGGCAAATATTTTTTCGTTTTGCAAGCCATATAAGTCTCTATTACAACTACTCAACTCTATCCCTGTAGTATAAAACACGGTCAATGACGATGCATAAAGGAATGGGCATAACTATGTTACAATAAAACTTTATTTACCGATGAGTGGATCTGGCCCACTTGACCCCTGTTCTCTAGACTGAGACTACTACAATGGAAATAAAGCAGTAGAAAGAAATATGAGGGAGAATGAAATAAGGAAATAGACAAGAGGGCACAGAACTGAGGCATAGTTGAGTTGGGAGATTAAAGAGAAAATATATAAGTAAGGAGCAATAAGAAGAGCAGAAAGAGGGCAAGAGAAAAAGCAGGAGAGAAAGGAACATTGGAAAGAGTCAGGAAACTAAGTTAAAATAAAATGCCAATTTCAAGGTATGTATATGCTGGTCAAGGGCACATAATTGCAGGTTCAATCCCTGGTCCTGGTCATGTGGGAGGCAACCAATTGATGTGTTTTTCTCACACTGATGTTTCTCTCTCTCCTCACCCTTCCCTCCCTCCTTTTCACTCTCTCTAAAAGTCAATGGAAAAAATATCATTGGATGAGGATTAACAAAAAATAAGATAGACATTTGAGAAGATACAAGAACAGGACACAGAGCTTTCATCAACACTGCAATGCAGTTACAGAGTACCTAGCATGGCTAGTTTCTGAAAAAGCAAACCAACTATAGATGAGAACCTTATTAAGAGGTCCAAGAGAAAAGCTAACTTTCTGGTGGCTTGTAACTTCTAAATAACAGCGTAGAAAAATTAGCATAACAGATACAGCTGTTGGCATACACTTAATCATAAAAATTAAAACTTGCTGAGTTATAATTTTCAATAGAATTGACTATGGAATTTGACCAAGAGAAAAAATCAATTTAAGAATTTTAGAATCTTGTTCAAAACTGCCCAGAAGAATCGTACAATGTTATTGAACATTCAGCACTATAAAGTATGCTCTCTAAATGAATAACAGCAATTATGACATTTTTCTCCTCAATGAACAGTTGAAACATACTAAATTTTAATATAAATACATCACCACTTTTATATTCTCTAAACATAGTCCCAGACCCTGAACATTTTTTCAAATAAATATGTTCTCCTTTACCACTTGTCTTCATTAATTGTTTTCTATCCACAGCCCTCTGCCTTTTCCCCTTAGCTCTGTGCCTTTGATGTCTTTCTAGTGCATTTCTAAAACTGAAACTAAAGCATTTATAAAACTATAAGCTTAATAAAACTATAAACATTATTTATAAGCATTATAAAATGAAAAATTTACAAACTAAAGCATTGTAGAACAAATGGGACAAGAAATTTTCAGATGAGTATAACAGCGGAATGCTTAACCATGAAACTGTAGAAATCCTTTACAAACTATCCTATATAATAAAAGGCTAATATGCAAATCAACAGAACGGCAAAGACCAGTGGCCATGATGCTCACTGACCACCAGGGGGCAGACACTCAACCCAGAAGCAGGGTACCACACTGCTTAGCCACAAGCCATGCTGACAGCTGGCAAGTGCAGTAGTCCCTTCTGCAGCATCACTAAGGATGTCCAACTGACGGACATCCCCCAAGGGCTCCTAGACTGCAAAAGGGTACAGGCCAGACTAAGGGACCCTCTCCCCGCCCCCCACCCCCGAGGGCACAAATGTCGTGCACTGGGCCTCTAGTTTTTTAATAAGAACACAAATTCATTATTTGTCCTACTAAAAGTACCAATGAATCTTCCACTAGTTTTTAATATTTTCCCAAAAAAAAATGTATTATAATCCCCACTTATCTTAATCAGGTCATTTTTTAAAGCCCATATTTCTTTTTTTAAAAATGTCTAAAAAGTCTGCTTGAACAAATTTTACAAACCATGAAGCATACTTAGGAAATCAAAACTCACCTCTTCTTGCATAACTGGAGTCCATATCTTTAAACTGTACCACAACGAAGTCTGAACACTTAAACAAAATACTCTCCATTATTTCTTCACGTTTTGGCCCTGAACTGGATTCTGTACTTTTCTCATGTGCAGCATCAAGGACCAAATCACACTAAAATGAAAAACATGAGTAAATATTTAAACATTTATAAAATAAACTTGACATAACTTTTTCAGCACATCAAAGTACTATGCTTACATGCCTTTGGCAAAAAATAATCTTATCTCAAGAGAACTACAATTACACATTTTCCTCAGAAATATGAACTGTTTCCCATTCCATCTTTTAAAAATCCTCTCACCCAGAAGTTGGTCCTTGCTAGCATGGTTTGCCTTGAGCATATTAATAGTAATAAAAAAGAAAACAAATGAACAACCCAATTTCTCCCTCTTCTGATCAACAATACTTGAAAAATCCAAAATATTTTTTGTTGTTGTTAATGCTCACCAGAGGATATTGATTTTTAGAAAGAGTGCAGGGGAGAGACAGAGAGAAACATTGATGTGAGAATGACACATCGGTTGGTTGTCTCCCACATACGCCCCACGGGGGATAAGGATTGAGCCTACAATCAAGGTAAGTGCCCTTGACCAGAATTGAACCCAGAAGCCTTCAGTCCATATTCCATCCATTGAGCCAAACCAGCTAGGGCAAGGCCAAAATATTTTAATAAGCACACAGAACAAGAAATTCTTTTGATTATACATGTCATCTATAAAATAACCAGTATTTGAAATTGAAGAGCAAAAATCATTCAAAGTGGTTTTAAAAGTGCTTTTAAGGTAAAGCACTGAGCATGAAAATGTAACAAACATATCCACCTCATAACTATAAATTGCTAAATCAGAAACCAACAGGCACTGTTAGGAAGCCACATAAGCACAGGGCAGTTAATGATTCATGGGGTTTCACATTTAACAAAAAGGAAAAGAGTAAAAATTACCTTAGGACTGTATGTTTTAAAAACTCCTTCATATATACCTCCATTTTTCACTTGTACTTCACATTTGGATCCCTAAAAACATATAATTAATTTATCAAAGAAACAGTGTGCTACCCAGTCATGGTGGTAATTATTTTCAATTTATATTTTATAGCTCATCAGGCTTCATTCAACATATCAGGTGCTCACTGACAATAAAAGTTTTTAAAATATCAACAATACACAATTCTCACAGGATTCTGCTCAGAATTTACAGCATGAACTTAAATACTGAAGTATTTCTGACTCTAGTCATAAGGTGACAAAGTAATGCATCATAACAACTACTAATATTATGTACACAACAGGGTTAACAAGAATGCTTTTTATTGTGAATTACAGTAACTTGGGTAGAATTCTAACCTCCGAAATTCTAGTCAGAATTCCTGATTAAACATGACCTAAGAAATGTTACACAAAGAATCATTCAGCCGCATTTTAACTTCATAAAATTATTTTATTCCACTCCCAAGGCAGTTTCTCCCCAATAATCTGATAACTTACAACAACTGATGTAAGTATATGAACCATCCTCATATTTGCATAGATTCCATCAAAAGAAATCTGGAATATTAAGAAAAAAACATTATCAGCAATCAATATTTATCCTTGCATATATATTAAACATTTATTTTATAAAATATTTAGTTAGGTTTATAATACCTTACATGCATTAAAGGACAATTTGGTTTACTATAGTCTTTTGCTTCCTTAGAGAATAGAAACTTAGGTTTTCATACCAAGTAGCAATGCTTTGACTACGCCTGATAAAAAAGCAAAACTGAACTTTCATTTATGAGGAAAAGACAAAGCCATAGGAATAGAAGAGACAGATCAATGGTTGAGGAGATTTCATTATAAAGTGACATGAGGGATTTTTAAAGGCAATGTAACTGTTCTACTATCTTGATTATGGTGATGGTTACACAAGTGTACACATCAAAATTCAAAGACCTGTATACTAAACAGGGTTAAGAATACCTTAACTAAATGGGGTAGAGTTGTAGAAGACCCTGGATTATCTGCTCCCAGCATGTATAAATCAATGATAGTGCTTTAAGGATTAATCAGTCACGTCACTCCTTATTACATAAGTGTGTGCCCTCCTGATTCTAAACAAGAAAAACTGTCCAATAAAGACAAAGTCTCGCCCTAACCAGTTTGGCTCAGTGGATAGAGCATCGGCCTGTGGACTGAAAGGTCCCAGGTTCGATTCCAGTCAAGGGCATGTACCTTGGTTGCGGGCACATCCCCAGTGGGAGATGTGCGGGAGGCAGCTGATCGATGTTTCTCTCTCATCGATGTTTCTAACTCTCTATCCCTCTCCCTTCCTCTCTGTAAAAAATCAATAAAATATATTTAAAAAAAATAAAATAAAAAAATTAAAAAAAAGACAAAGTCTCAAAAATTAATGAGTGGAACTTATACCTTCTCCCATTCGTGCCCAATTTAATTTCAGTGATAAAAGTTCTGAAATTTAAACCCAAAAGGCCCTTTCAAAGGGAGGAAAATGAAAAGAATAAAAGATAGCACATTTGCCCTAACCCATTGGGCTCAGTGGATAGAGTGTCAGCCTGGGGACTGAAAGGTCCCAGGTTCGATTCCGGTGAAGGGCATGTACCTTGGTTGCAGGCACATCCCCAGTAGGAGGTGTACAGGAGGCAACTGATCGATGTTTCTCTCTCATCAATGTTTCTAACCCTCTATCCCTCTCTCTTCCTCTCTGTAAAAAAACCAGTAAAATATATTTTTAAAAATAGCACATTAACTCAAAATCAAAATCAAAACCCAAAGAGCTCTGCAAACTCCAGTTCTGGTATTCCACTTATCTTTTAGGAGGTAGATTTGCCTTCAGCAAGTTATAAAAGAAGAAATGACATTATTATGCATGAAAAATATTTCTAGATATTACATTTTATACAGTCATCATCAAAATCACAGAGCTAATAATTTTATTCCAAACAGTAATGGTCTGTAAAAGATATCGGAGATATAAAATTGAAGAGGAGGCAATTTTTTTTGCCTTGACTTTTGGTCTATGGTTTCAAAATAACATTTCAGTTACCAGTTTTTCCAAACAAATAATATTCAAGTTACTCACCGTAGACTGAGGCAGTCCCTTGTTATTGTTTCGACCTCTGAAAAGATTAAATATTATGTTTATTAAATTCAACAGGCTAAACAAGCTTAAAATATTTTCAAATTTAAAATATCTTATAATTCCATTCAAATAAAGCACAAGTGATCAATTTGTGGGCCGGAGTCATCTAATACCTAATCTTAGCTAATCTAATTAAAGAGTAATATGCAAATTAACCCTCACTCCATTACACCTAAGTCACGCCCACCAGGCAATCAGAGCAAAAATATGCAAATTAACCCAGTCAAGATGGCGGCCGGCAGCCACGGAGCCAGAGCAAACTGAGGCCAGTTATGGAAGAAATTGCCTGCCTAGGCCAGCTGTGGCCTCCCCTCAAGGCAACAAAGTATCAATTACAGAAGATAAATAAACCCCAGAAACCTGCTTCCAGTCAGTCTCGCTGGGACCTTGGGTCAATGGGAGTTGTGGCCAGCCTGCAAACAGCCCTCAGCCCCTCACCCAGGCTGGCCAGGCACCCCAATAGGCACCCGAACCCTGAAGGGGCTGTGGCCGGCCTGAAAATGGCCCTCAGCTCCTCACCCAGGCTGGCCAGACACCCCAGTAGGGACCCAAACCCTGAAGGGGATGTAGGTAGCCTGAAAACAGCCCTCAACCCCTCACCCAGGCTGGCCACACCTCCATGGGATGAGGGTTCCCACTGGGGGGCTTGGCCAGCCTACAAACAGCTGTCAGCCCTTCACCCAGGCTGGCCAGGCACACCAGCAGGTGGACATTCCCCAAGGGGTCCCAGACTGAGAGAGGGCACAGGCCGGGCTAAGAGACACTCCCCCTCCCGAGTGCACAAATTTTTGTGCACCGAGCCCCTAATTAAGTATAAAAGCTATCTAAGAACAGTACCCCTCTATCTGTCTGCTTTGCTGGCTCTGATGCCCAGAACAGGTATGGGTCATGGAAGGAAGGCAAGAGGAAAGAAACTGAACAATATCAAACTCAAAATTTAGCACTGGAATAACCAATACTAAATATAACAATCTTTATTCCAAAAGTAACCAATCGTTCTGTCATAAAAAGCTACTCAGGAGCAAATATAGATTTTGTGACTGACATCAAGTCACCTCCTATGTTTTTTCCTTACCACTAAGAATAGGTACTATGTTTACAACTGCAGAAAAACATCTCAAAATAAGTAAAATTAGCCCTAGCAGGTTTGGCTCAGTGCATAGAGTGTTAACCTACAGATTGAAGAGTCCCAGGTTTGATTCTAGTCAAGGGAACGTACCTGTGTTGCAGGCTCCTCCCTGGCCCGGGCCCTGGTCAGGGCGTGCAGGAGGCAACCCATCAGAAGGCAACCAATCAATGTGTTTCTCTCACATTGATGTTCCTCTCTGTCTAACCCTCTCTCTTCTACTCTCTCTAAAAATCAATGGAAAATATACTTGGATGAGGATTTTAAAAAGTTACATCATTTAAACTCTTTCACTGCTAAATAGTAAGTGCCTTCTTCAGAATCTAGGTAACAAGTGTCTTCTGAAACAATGCTGCACACCAATGAAGCTGGCTCTCAAGTAATTTACAGTAATGTGTACTCTATTTTCAATTTTATTATAGAACATAATACACCCTAAGGCTTGTTCCATTAGAAAAGATTTAGAACTCTTAGGAAATTATAAAAAACACTAATAAAGTGAAATGTTATATTCCTAAAAACATGAGTTACTCTAGAATAACAGAACTGGGATCTCATTTTGATAAAATCACAACTCTCAAATTAAGATACAAACTTAAGGGAGAGATCAACCCAACCAAAGGACTTGTATACGTACATATAAGCCTAAACAATGGACAGGCACCAGTGGGGTGAGGGCATGAGTGGGGGGGGGCAATGGGGAGATAAGGACACACATGTAATACCTTAATCAATAAAGAAAAAAAAAGACACAAACTTAAACCATTCAAAAAGAAGTACAATTCAGGTCCAAAAAGTCTAGCGGTTTTGAATGGTGTCAATTCCCAGCAAAGTAGCACTGCCCTTAGCACTGAGGCCAGGGTCAATTTAGTCTCCAACTCTGTCACCTTCCCTCATCTAGAGGATAATGTCTTGAACCAAATCACCTCTAGTATTCCTTCCATTTCCAATATTCTGATTCTGTGACTGCCTCACACACAGCATAGAAAACTTCCTAAAGTCTAAATATGACCAATAATTTACCATTTATAGAACTAAAAACCACACACTATGGTAAGCACAATGTCAAATCTCTCACCCCTCCTTTAGAGGCGATGAAACCAAACTTTGGCAGTTAAACATCTTGACCAAAATCATTCAGCTCATGAGCAGGAGGTGGTATGTGAACCAGGTGACCCAAAGTCCAGACTTTTCATTTCTAGGTTATGCTGCCTATGAAATTGCATCACAGGGAATAAACTAGTCTCACAATTAAGCCTAATCAAATTTGTACCTTTTTTCAAACATTATTTGAATAATTAATATTTTTCTATTTATTTGTAGTCTGTAGCCAAAAATGGCTAGATCTTGTTTAAAAGGGTTATCTCATCTTAGTGGTTGCAGAGATGCCATCGTTAAAAGATTTAGGCAAATGCCTCCAATTAAGTGCTCTTAATCTCACAAAGCTACTTAAGAGTTTAAAACATGCCCTAGCTGATTTGGCTCACTGGGTACAGTGTCAGCCTGTGGACTCAAGGGTCGCAGGTTCGATTCCAGTCAAGGGCATGTACTTTGGTTGCAGGCACATCCCCAGTATGGGGTGTGCATGACGCAGCTGATCAATGATTTCCTCTCACCATTGATGTTTCTATCTGTCTCCCCTTCTCCCTTCCTCGCTGAAATTAATAAAAATAAAAATATTTTTTAAAAAATACTCATCACTTCTGTACTATTCCTGTCAAAATGTATAATCTGAATCTAATCATGAAGGAATGTCAGACAAGCCCTAGTTTAGGGACATTCTACAAAATAACTAACATCTTCAAAAGTGTCGTCATGCCCTAACCGGTTTGGCTCAGTGGATAGAGCGTCAGCCTGCAGACTGAAGGGTCCCAGGTTCAATTCCGGTCAAGGGCATGTACCTTGGTTACGGGCACATCCCCAGTAGGGGGTGCGCAGGAGGCAGCTGATCGATGTTTCTCATTGATGTTTCTAACTCTCTATCCCTCTCTCTCTCTCTCTCTGTAAAAAAATTATATATATACATATATATATTTTTTTTTTAAGTGTAAAGTCATGAAAGATGAAGAAAAACTAAAAAATTACTTTAGATTAAAGGAAGCCACCAAGACACGACACCTGAATGAAACATGCGATCCTGGAACAGTTCTTGGACCCAAGTAAAAAACTGGTAAAATCTGAATAAGGCCTGGAGATAACAGTTTGACATAATATTAATTACCTGTGGTCTTCTAACAGAACGTCCTTGTTATTAGGAAATACTAGAGGCCCGGTGTACGAAATTCATGCACTCAGCCTCAGTCCAGCCTATGGCCTGTGCCCTCTCGCAGTCCAGGAGCCCTCGGGGGATGTCCAACTGACTGCTTAGGTCCTCTCCCTACGGGGAGTGCATGGGTAGGGTCCCTAGGCCTGGCCAGCAATCAGGGTTAATTGGGATCTTCCTGCTGCTGGCTGGGGCTTTCTTTCTGGCTGCTGGGCAAGGCCTTCCTTCCCCAGCTGCTGGCTGCCGGCCAGGCCTTCCTTCATTCCATGCCGCTCCCTGGTGGTCAGCACGTGTCACAGCGAGCGATTGAACACCAGGTCTCCGGGTGGAACTCCCAAGGGGACACTTTGCATATTAGCCTTTTACATATATAGATACACTAAGTATCTAATAAGTCAATGAGCCCAAAGAGAAAGAAAAATAATGGAAATGAAAATTTTCAAAGTAATCATTCTCTAAAACAAGAATCAGCAAACTATTGCCAACAACCTGTTTTTGTCTGGCCTTTGAGGTTAAGCATGTTTTTTAAGTTCTTAAAAGGTTGTTTTTTTAAAAAAGCCAGGAAGAATATGCAATAGAGAAGTTATATGGCCCAAAAAGCCTAAAATACATTACAAGAAAAGCCTGTACTAAAAAAAAAAAAAAAGGGGGGGGGGGGCTGCAAAGTCAATAAATGCAATTTAAAAACGAAGTTTATTGCTGTTTTTTTATGAACCAGTGCTTCAACAAGAACCTTTTCAACAGTATTACTTTTCATGAAAGTTTAATCTGTACATAATTAAGAAATGTCATGAAAGTGCTCTTATTCTCATTTAATTATTTTTTAAGCTTTACAACAATATTCATTTGAGGTTGATCCACCTATTGAAAAAAACATCAAGGTATGTATTTTAATAATATGCATTTGATGACAACACTATCAGCAAGATCAATAAATGCAGGAACTTTGTATTGATCACTGAATTAAAAGCAACTAACATAAAATGAAGGGTTAACTGTAGATAGATTAAAATAGACTTGAGACATCGAACAACTTGCGAACCTCATGTAAATCCTGAACAAATTATAAAAGAAAAATAAAACTGATGAGATAAACACTCAAAATGGTGCTTCTAGCTTGTGCAATAAAGGCAGGAAAAAGAAATAAAAGTTTGCGCTAGCTGGTTTGGCTTAATGGATAGAGTGCCAACCTACAGACCAAAGGGTCCTGGGTTCAATTCCAGTGAAGGGCACATACCTTGGCTACAGGCTCTTCCCCAGCCCGGGCCCTGGTTAAGGTTCATGCAGGGGGCAGCCAACCAATGTGTTTTACATCAATATTTCTATCTTTCCCTTTCTTTTCCACTCTCCCTAAAAATAAATGGAAAAATACTCTCAGGAGAGGATTAACAAAACAAAAAGAAAGAAAAGAAATAAAGGCATAATGATTGGATAGGAAGAAAGAAAACTGTCTTGAAAGACCATATAATTGCCCAGCCAGCGTGACTCAGTGGTTGAGCATTGACCTATGAACCAGGAGGTCGTTGTTGAGGCAACACACCAAGGTTGCAGGCTCAATCAATCCCCAGTAGTGGGCATGCAAGAAGCATCTTATCAATGATTCTCTCTCATCATTGATGTTTCTATATCTCTCCCTTCTTCCATACAATCAATAAATACATTTTTTAAATATATTTTATTGATTTTTGTACAGAGAGGAGGCGAGAAGAACAGAGTCAGAAACATCGATGAGAGAGAAACATCCATCAGCTGCCTTCTGCACACCCCCATCTGGGGATGCGCTCGCAACCAAGGTACATGCCCTTGACTGGAATCAAACCTGGGACCTTGGAGTCCGCAGGCCGACACTCTATCTACTGAGCCAAACCAGCTAGAGCAATAAATACATTTTTTTAAAAAAACACACCACATAATCATTTATGCAAAAAATCCCAAGTGAATCTGCAAAAAACTACTACAAATAAGAAAGCTTAGCAAGGCTAACTCAAAATGGATTAATGGCCTAATGCTCATAAAAGGTTTAAATAAAACTTAAAAAAAAAAACACACAGACCATTATGACCTTGGATTAGACAAAGATTTCAGATAAAACAGAAAAAATATAAATAAATAAAACTGATAAATTAGACTTCATCAAAATTTTAGTCTATTCATTTAAAAATATATGTATTTTTATTGATTTCAGAGGAGAGGGAGAGAGAGATAGAAACATCAATGATGAGAGAGAATCACTGATAGGATGCCCCCTGCATATCTCTTATTGGGGATCAAGCCTGAAACCCAAGCACGTGCCCTGACTAGGAATCGAACCAGTGACCTCTTGGTTCCTGGGTAAATGCTCAACCACTGAGCCACATCAGCTGGGCTTAAGTACCGGTAGTCTATTCTTTGAAAGATGTTATTAAAATGAAAAGTCAATCCACAGACAAGGAAATGTTTACAAAATATGTGATAATGGGCTTATCCCCAGAATATATGAAGAATTCATATAACTTAACAAAATAAAGATTAATAAAACAGTAAGTGTGGTCCTAGCCTGTCTGGGTCAGTGGATAGAGCGTCAGCCTGCAAGACTAAAAAGTCCCAGGCTCGATTCCAGTCAAGGGCACATGCCTGGGTTGTGGGCTTGATCCCCAGTACGGGAGTATGCAGGAGGCAGTTGATCATCGATATTTCTCTCTCTTTTCTCCCTTCCTCTCTGAAATCAATAAAAATATATTATAAAAAAATAAGTGTGCAAAAGACTTACACACTCATTTAACCAAGTAAGATTTATTGGGTAAAATTAAAGACTAACAATACAACTGCTAGTGAGGATGCTGAGCAACTAAAACTCTCATAAACTGCTGGTGGGAAGAGAAAATGATAGTCACTTGGAAAAGTTTGGCAGGGGTTCTTATAAAGTAAAACCTAGCAATCCCACTCCTAGGTAATTATTCAAGAGCAATGAATGTGAATGTTCAAAGATGGTTTATTCATAATAGTCAAACACTGAAAGCAGCCCAAATGTCCAATATCTGGTGAATAAATAAGTAAACTGTGATAATACAGTTGGCCCTCTGTATCAGTGAGTTCTGAGGGTACTTGGGGGAATTATGCAATTTCTATTGGTACTGTCACCATACAAAATAATTAATTATAGAACTTATTACTTCATTTTTCACCATTTTGGTCATTTACCACCTATTTTTCAAAACATCTGACTTACATGTTATTATTCATTCATATCTACAACTATTTCAACATGCCTGGGTATCAGATTTATACAATCAAAATATTTCATTGATCCTGATTTCTAGAACCAGGATAGTTATATAGATGTAATGAATATTTTTTGGCATAATAAAAATATTGCATGCCTCCAAATACCTCCCATAAAGCTATAATAATGCTCTCCCATCCGCCCCTACAATATTGACATGGCAGACTTTTTGTTATTCAGATCTCAACTTGTTACCTCTTCAGAGAATCCTTGCCTGACCACCCCTAACTACTATTGTATCACCATGTTAGTACTTGACTAATAGTATATTATAGTACTTATTATCTGATATTTTGTTTATTATGTATTCATCTTTCTGTCTCTGTCTACCTTCCAGCCCCAGAATATAAACTCCATAAGGCTAACACTTCTGATTGTCTCATTCACCACTGCATGAACAGGGCTTAAAGAAGAGAGCCTAGCACAGAGTAAATACTTTTAAACTGTAGGGTAAATTAAGTACAGAGCTTAATTTATGTGAATTATGACAAGTATTGACTAATTCAATTTCTCTTTATAGTACAGAAAAACTATAGCTGTCAAGGACAATTAACTAAAAACTAGATATCTAATTCCAGCTCTTCTGGTGAGTCACTTTGTTCTTCCAATTTTCATTTTCTTAATAAAAAGGGAAATTTTATAATTAATACTTATTGGAAATTATTTCCTCACTGAAAAGATGTGTCAAACAAGGTGGTGTCTGACCAGTGTTACTCAGTGGTTGATTGTTGACCTATGAACCAGGAAGTGATATTTCCATTGCTGGTCAGGGCACATGCCCAGGGTGTGGGCTCAATCCTCAGTGGGGGACCTGCAGAAGGAAGCCCATCAATGATTGTCTCTCACTGATGTTTCTATATCTTTCTCCCTTCCTCTCTAAAATCAATAAAAATATATTTTAAAAACAACCAAAAAACCAAGGTGGCAATGGGAGTAGGTCATGACAACCCAAACATGAGAGGTTTTTCTGTGTTCTGTTTTGTCTTTGTTTTAGCAAGACTGTAGAGTTAGCCAGACCTTTTTTGGCAAACAGGTGGGGTGGCAATTCTAAATTCACACAGAACTACCAGATTAATCTCATCATATAATCATCTAGAATCCATGTTTCAAAACTATCCCCACAAGAAATAATTTCAGTTGTCTGCAAACTGCATTGGTTCAAATTCTGGCCCTATCACTTCCAAGCTCTGTGACATTAACCTCACAACTTCAGCTCTGTGTGTCTCAATTTCAACATCTATAAAATGGTGATTAAAGAACAATGTCTGGTACATTACTGGGTACCTAATAATGGTTAGGTAACCCAATTATTTTCCTCATATTCCAGCACACACTACACTTGGGAGGGGGAGGACCTCTTCACATGAAGTTTTCTTAGAAGGGATAAGAGGACATAAAGCCATGCATTAGTAGTTACGCATTAGGCACAGCGAACGCTCCACAGGACCCTGATAAAAAAGGATCTTGGGGCTCAAGTGCAATGCTCCCCAATAGAACTTCTGTAATGATTTTTTTAAAAAGTTCCCTCTCTGTGCTGCTCAATATGGTAGCCATTAGGCACATGAGATGCCCAAAATATGGCTAACGTGACTAAGAAAATAATTTTTTTTAACTTTAACTTAATTATAAATGTAAATAGCCACATGTAGACAGTAGCCATCATACTGGACAGTGCAGTCCGCTCAGCAAGCTTCTCCAGCAGAAGGCACTGTCTACCTTCCACTCCATTCCTCCCCTCTGGCTAAGGCACTAGACTGCTGCTTCCTTTTAAGTGAACTCAAGTCTCTCACCTAATGGCTGTACCCATTAGTCATTTATCTTTCCAGGGCCTCAAATCAACTTTAATCCCCTTCAAAAGACTGACTAATTTCAGGGGAAAGGTGTGGGTGGGTGGGGAGTGGTTAACAGGGCAACTTATATGTATATACGCATAGCCCATGGACATAGACAACAGTGTGGGGAAAGCCTGGGAGGAGTGGTTATAGGGTGAAGGGGGTCAAAGGGAAAAACAACGAAGGGGACATCTGTAATGCAGAACAGAGAAGTGTAGGTGAAACAGGATGAACCATTTACTGGTAATTACAGAAACTGATAGATATACAAGGCTCATTAAACTGTTCTATTTTTTTATATGTTGACATTTTCTACTAAAAACTTACTAAATTCAAGCTCACTTCATTTATTCCAGCGGTTCTCAACCTGTGAGTTGCAACTCCTTTGGCAGTTGAACGACCCTTTCACAGGGGTCGCCTAAGACCATCCTGCATATCAGATATTTACATTATGATTCATAACAGTAGCAACATTACAGTTATGAAGTAGCAATGAAAATAATTTTATGGTTGGGTCACAACATGAGGAACTGTATTTAAAGGGCCAGAAGGTTGAGAACCACTGATTAATTCTCTAACTACAAGAGCCTTCAATTCTTCTACCACACTATGAATCAAGTTTGTCTTTTTTTTTAATGTTTGCGTTTTTTTTTGTTTTTTGGGGGGTTTTTTTGCTTTTAATAGGGCCATATCATGTGTATAGTGATGTCTACATGATGTTTGTCAAAACTCAAGAAACCATACACAAAAAGGGTGAACTTTATGTAAAGTACTAGTGGCCCAGTGCACGAAATTCATGCAGGGGGTTGGGGGGTCCCTCAACCCAGCCTGCACCCTCTCCAATCTGCGACCTCTCAGGGATGTCCGACCGCCAGTTTAGGCCCAATCCCACAGGGCAGTTGGACATCCCTCTCACAATCTGGGACTGCTGGATCCTAACTGCTCACCTGCCTGCCACCCCTAAGCATTCTTCCTGCCGGCCTGCTTGCCCCCAACTCCCCCCACTGCTGGCTTGCTCGCCTGCAACTGCTCCCCTTCAATTGCCCCCTATAGCCAGCCTGCTTGCCCCCAACTGCCCCCCCCCCCGCCAGCCTGATCGCCCCTAATCGCCTCTATCTCAGCCCCGCCACTATGGCTTTGTCTGGAAGGACATCTGGAAGGTCTCCTGGTCTAATTAACATATTACCCTTTTATTAGTATAGATACCTCAGTACATCTAATTAAACAGCAATCTCCCACAGTAAGAAATAAATGTCTAGTAATTTTGAGCTAAATCACATGCACTGAGTGATGAAAAATATTAAGTCTCTCCTGTATATCCAATGTGTTCCTAAGCCCAGAATGAACAGGGGAGGTTTTGAAGCTTGCAGACCCAACATATGAACATTCTATTGGGCATCTCTTCCCAAAAATAACCTTCTCTTAAAAATCCCCTCAGGTGTCACAGGAGAAGCCTCAGACCCTTTAATCAATGGACTGGGAAACTAGCATTGTTTGTAGGTCTGACGAAGTTTCAGTAGTCGCACTTTAACTACTGTAGCTTTCTTCCAAACTTCTCTCATCTTTAGCTGCAAACTTCCAAGTTTTCCCATTTCATTCATTCATTCTCTTTTATCTTTTGCTGATTACTGACTAAAGATGGCACTTTTTGATATGTCCTTCAGAATAATTTATCTATCCCAAGTCACCATTTCCTTACTACTTATATTCTTAAATCTCTCATTTCTATCATAATTAAATGCTGACACTCTCAATACTCAGTACCGCACTTGTTGAAACTGATAGATTTGACAACAAACTAGGTCCAAACACAGTAAACACACAGAATTTAAAAATGATAGGAATGGTTGACTGTGAAATGACCATAAATAAGAGAACAAAAATACCACCTGCTGATAAGGTTAACCTACTTTTGTTCTGGACTATAGTGTAACTTTGCTCCTATCTCAGAGTTCCTCCTAAGGAGAAAGTTTGTAAGTGGAGGAACAGCAGAACTTAAACGTAAGGTACTGTGCAATGAGAGCCAAAGCTATAATAAGAGGAAGAAATTACATTTTCCTGGGGTAAATATGTTGAGACACTTTGCAAGAGAGAATCTGGGCTAAGCCTTTCAAGACTTATGCTTAAGAGGACAAGATGACTAGATTGGAAGAATCTGATTTATGCTGGAGAATAAATACATTGTTCAGTCTGTGGATGGACTTGACTAACAGACTGAATAGTCTGGATTTGATTCAGCTAGTAATGAGAGCCACTCAGTTTCTCAATAGAAAGACGACACGATGAAAGATGTTGCGGGAGCCCTAACCAGTTTGGCTCAGTGGATAGAGGTCCCAGGTTCAATTCCAGTCAAGGGCATGTACCGTGGTTGTGGGCACATCCCCAGTAAGAGGTGTGCAGGAGGCAGCTGATCGATGTTTCTATCTCATCGATGTTTCTGACTCTCTGACCCTCTCCCTTACTGTCTGTAAAAAATCAATTGAAAAAAAAAAGATGTTGGGGGAGATTGTTATGGCTCTAAAGTGTGTACAAGTATCTGGATAAGAAGTGACCGATCAAGAGGCTTGCTAAGTACAGTCAGCAAATACCTTCTGGTACCCACGACAGGAGAGAAAAAAAAAATCACCGTTCTCTATTCACATCACTTCTCTAAAAGTTTATTTTGAATTCAAATTCCTAAGTTAAAAAAGACAAACACATTCTTCCACTTGAAGAGTGACAGAAACATATGTGGGGAAAAAATAAAACAGCAAAATAGAGTCTTTGCTAATTGGAACTTTTAGAAAATGACTTTTTCTGGATAGATTAATCTTTTAATCTATAACATCAAATTTTGAAAACAAGTGAAATGTTACAGATCCTAGCTGGGTTAGAGCATCGTCCCCACTTGCCAAGGTTGTAAGTTGGAATCCCGGTCAGGGTACACATAAGAAGCAACCAATAGCCCTGGCCCGTGTGGCTCAGTTAGATGAGTGCCATCCCACGCACCAAGAGGTCTCGGCTTTGAGTACCAGTCTGATTCCTGGGCAGGGCACATCGGGTTTCAGGCTCCATTCCCAGTAAGGGACCATGCAAGAGGCAGCTAATCAATGTTTCTCTCTCTACCTCTCTTTCTAAAGTCAACAGTAACATTAAAAAGTAATAAGAAGCAACCAATGAATGCATAAATAAGTAGAATAAATTCATGTTTCTCTCTCTAAATTCAACACATTTTTAAAAATAAAATGTTAGGAAAAAGGGAACAAGATTCTAAAGTCAGCTGTACGGCCAATGATAGAAGTTTGACAAATAATCTCTGTGGCCTTAGTTTCCTCACCTGTCAAGAGAATGAGAACTAAAAATCACCAGAGCCACTTTTAACTCCTAATCTGTATGATTCTCAAATACTGAGGGTCTACGATTTGCCAAGAGTGGAAAGTAATAAAAATGTGGCATTTCATTGTCAAGGAAGGTATTCTTTCCTCCTTTTAGTGGACACAGACACTGAGTCTCTGAGCGAGTGACTTGTCCATTCATTCATTCATTCAAACATGTGACTCTCAGTGCCAAGCCTGTTCGGGGAAATTGGGATACAGTAATGAACAAAATAAAAGTTCTCACCCTCACAGAGTTGAATTTTAGTTACCTAAGGGTGAACTCCAATTCTAGCCTAGACTAGGGTTGCCAGATAAAATAAAGAATGCCAAATTAAACTTAAATTTCAGATAAATAATGAATAATTTTATTCCATGTATTTTGGGACATATTTATACCAAAAAAAAATTAGTCATTGTTTATCAAAAGTTCAACTGGGCATTCTTTACTTTTATTTGCTAGATCTGGCAACCCTAGCAGACATAACTGCAAATCCCTTCCTCAATCCTGTTAGTACATCTAAGTATACCGACATAGTGACTCTGATTATACCAATGAAAAATCAGTCTACACTGTAACATAGTACATATATACATGAAGTGAAACCGAAGTTCTTTAAAACAATTCTTAAGTCCTTAACAATGCAACACATTTTAACATCTTCCATTCCTTTTCATTTTTCTAAAAATGCTGGTCATGACCCACTGCAGTGGTTTTACAATCTAAGGAGTCATGACCTGCAGTTTAAAAAAATGTCTTTGATATGAAAAACAAGTGAACCTTGTCTTGAGTCTCCCTCAAAAGCACAACAACAACACTGTGCTATAAAACAGTAATGCCTCTGGGGTCTACTGCGGCAGAACCAAAAACTTAGTTAATCAGCATTGTTCGTATACAGTCATGCACCATACATTTCAGCCTACAATGGACCACATAGATGATGATATGACAGTGGACCCATGAGATTATAATGGAGCTAAAAAATTCCTTTCACTCAACAATGCTTTTATTCAATTGTTTGTGGGGATGCTGTTGTCAACAGACCTGCGACGTAGCCATGGAATACCATAAAAGTATAGCACGGACAAGCACAGTAGTAGGCTATACCATTTAGATTTGTGCAGGTACACTAGAACTTCGCCAAAGGACACATTTCTCAGAACGTATCCCCATCAATAAGCAGCTCATAACTACTTTTTGAGCTCCTGGGCCCCTTTTTTATAATTCTCCCATCTCTTAACTTTCTATCATACCACTATTATTTCTAATTGCTGTCAATATGTTTGCCCCTAAACGTTTTACCTTTCTACTTGCTGGCAATCTGAAATAAAAAAAGCAAACTATACAGAATCAATGTTAAAAGCAAATAAACTCTGAGAGATTCCCTGAAGAGCTCTCCTTTCTGTAATCTGCAAAGACCTTAACTCTTTTCTCTACCCGATTTTCATGTGTCTCAGGAATGAAAATAAGGAACTACACAAGGTTCATAAAAATGTTTCTGATCCCCAAAAGAAAAATGCATGATTTGGTTCAAAACCAGTCTTTTCTTTCTTTAAACTAAAACTATAATCAAGATTAATCTTGGCTATTTACAAAAATTGCTGCTAAGAATATCTTTAACCTATGATTTATAAAAAATAATATGAACATAAACTAGTAATCACAAATACTGACAACACAGATAAATCCTCTCAATGTAATATTTACAGGAGGACAACATTCTAAAGTTGATACACTTGATAAAAATAAGCCACACTCATTTATAATTACATTACAGACAAGCCTCATACCACAAACTGATTGGATTAACAAAGACTCCATTATAGAATGCCATTTTATCCAGTTTCCAAAATGCAGTCAGCTATTCATCAAGGCATGAAATTGATATTTTATAGCCACTTGACTCAACTTCAGGACTTAAAGTATAAATTATCTACCTAAGAATTTTTTTTAAAGGGAATTCCAAATTTCATATGCATACAACTGCAAATAATTTTCAGCAAATAAAATCTAAGATTAGTAATAGTTGTGGCAAATTTTCATAAACCCAAATCTGTAACAACACTACACCATTAAAAGTAACAAAACCAAGGAGTTAACATTAGAGTTCATACCACATTATGTACAAAATCACATTTATGTATATTTTCAAGGTAAGAAACTAGACTTCCTATTTCAGCAAGCCAAACACAAGGTTACAAAAAGATATCTTGAAGGGCAAGGACTATCTGTGGTTATATATTCTTTAAAATACACATCGTGATCTTACATATGTCTTTGTCTGCATTTATTTAAAGGGAGGGATGTCATAAATTCTACAAGTATATTGCATTGGTTAAGTCCCCTAACCTCTCAAAGCTTACGGTTTCCCCCTTCTGTTGTAAATAAGACTTTCTGTTATCCTTCATGCTCAAATTCTAGTTTTAGGGGGGAAACAAATACTTAAAAGGATAATAGAAATACTGCTAAATCCAAAACAGTAAGCACCATATGATGCCACTCTGTTTAACATATGTATGTATATGTTCACAAATATCTCAAAAGAAAGATTGTAGGCTATATTAATTTTACAGGAATTGGGGCTTTGTTTTTTGGTTCTCTGCATTCTTTTCTACAAAGCATTTAAAACTGTTTTTCAGACCTACTGGCGTGGCTCAGTGGTTGAACGTCAATCTATGAACCAGGAAGTCATGGTTCAATTCCCTGGTCAGGGCACATGCCCAGGTTGCAGGCTTGATCTCTAGTGGGGGTCATGTGGGAGGCAGCCAATCAATTATTCTCTCTCATCACTGATGTTTCTCTCTCTCCCACCATTCTCTGAAATCTATAAAAAGCTTTATTTTTATAAAACTGTTTTGCAAATTATAGGAGACAAGATTTTCAATACAACCAACATAATACTTACACAAAGACTGTATCAGTTTAACTTCAAGAATATATCTGTTCTGGACACTGGTTCACATACATCTCTTTTCTCTATTATATTATAAGCAGCGTAAGATTAGGGACCACATACTCCACGTATCCGAAAGCTCTAAATTTTATATATGCTATATAAAATCTCTCGAAATGATGTTTTAAATGGAAAGTAGTTTACAACACATCTGCTTATAAAATTGCAGCTCTAATTTGTTTGGCAAGCACCTTTATGGAGAATTATACTGTTCTACGTAGAATGTTCATCTTCAAAAACAGAAGAAATTCTTTTTTAATAGAAAAACATACTTCAAAGAATATCAAGAACATTAAAATATAGCTCAATCTATTTCCAATCTTAAGTAATGCTAGTAAAGGTTAAGGGTTCAAGCGACTACATTACAAATTCTAGAATCAGATGCCACAATTTCTTAAAAGCTTTATGCCAGCTTCATATTCACTGATGAGTAAATTTTCTAATAAAAATATCCCTTTTTTTGAAGTCTAACACCCAAGAGGCAAAAAAGCACACACAAAAACCTCAAGAGGAAAACGCACTCTTTTTATTTTAGTAACACTCTTGCTAAAAAGACCATTATGTCAACCTCTTAAAATCGTGGTATGGTAACAGTCATAGAAGACCCATATAATCTTTGGGGGGAAAAGAAAAGGTAGCTTTACTTAAAAAGACACAGTAGCAGATAGGCCCATTAATAATCTCTATTTACATCTCCACTGAAGTTGTCACAATCATTTGAAATAGCTACAAAAAGAGGGTTTTGTTCAAGCTCAACATTTTATATAGTATCAAAATACTATTAACTATCTAGGCAAAATAGAAAATTTAAAGTTCTAGGGGGAAAATATTTTTCTAAAAACTTAAAATCCATTTCAAGGTATAAAAACATTTTGCTATAGTGAATGTAAGTTCTAACACAGCTGTAGCTATTTAGAGCAAAAAAAAATGAAATCCTCCCCTCTAAGTTGAAACATATGGCTATTAAATAGCTATGATATGAGTTAACATCCTCTTCGTAAAATTGTAACTGTTTCTCTAATAAGAGAAACACAGAAAATACAAGTTTACATTAATCAAAAAAGGAACAGCATGACTGATACCATTGTTTTGACTTTTAAGAATGCAAAATCTTTAAAAACAACTATAGACATTTTTCTTTGATAAGCAATATGATACAGATTTTTGTCCAATCGTAAAAAGTATATTTTCTCTACATACTTGGAATGAAAATCAAACTGATTAGGTAATATAAATAAGCCAGATAGAGAAACGAAATGTACCTCTTTTAACAGCCATTCACAGCTTGCCTCTAATGACTTAACTGCCAATTAACTTTTTTGGTCCAACCTCAAATTTGGTTATTATCAATAACCACTTAAAAGAATGAAATTAACTAAGGATGATGCAGTTTAAACCTTACAAATTACAAATGGGGCTATGTGACTAATTAATGTAGATAAAAAGCAAATGACTACCTCCTTCAAAATTTTGCTCAAATGTTACCCACTCTGCCCCCATACTCCCATATTACTCCCTTAATATGAGATTAGAGGGGAGTATAAATACAGCTTGCTAATTTAATGGTCTGGTTCATCACATTTGAATGTAAACACCCAAATAGCTGCTACCTTTTATTGACTGACGTATCCCAAGTACATATACCTGTCTTATACATATCTTTTCAATAAATATATGTGTCGAATAAATGTAGATGTTTTTAGCCATAACCGGTTTGGCTCAGTGGATAGAGCGTTGGCCTGTGGACTGAAAGGTCCCAGGTTCGATTCTGGTCAAGGGCATGTACCTTAGTTGTGGGCACATCCCCAGGAGGGGGTGTGCAGGAGGCAGCTGACATCAATGTTTCTAACTCTCTATTACTTTCCCTTCCTCTCTATGAAGAATCAATAAAATGTTTTTTTTTAATGTAGATGTTTTTAGACTTTTCTAACAGTATTTAAAGAGATGAACATATCACTGATATTTAAATAGCATGATGGACAATTACACTAAACTGCTGCCTAAGTTCTACGTTGCAAGGCCTTCAAAGAAAGTAGTTAAAAACACTAAAAAGTGAAAATTACTAAGTTTTTATTCACCCTTTATCCCATCAAAAAATCCTAATGTTATATTATTTAGAATAGAGACTATGGTTATAGATTATAAATCCAGTTGTTTTTTTAAAGGGAAAAGGAAAAGTGCTAATTCCCAATAGTGCCAGGAAACTACATAAAAGATACCAAAAATAAACTGGTCATGGAGTAATAGCTAATACATACTTTGACGAATGAGGGAAGTTAACAAAACAACAAACCACCAAAAAGCTTTAGCACAAGTCCTCAGAACTTTTATTCCTCTACTTAGTAGAAACAGCAACACAATAGATAAACCATGTGTTCTCCTTAATACTAAGTCAGTTTTCAAAGCAGCTTCACATATATTGTTTCATTAAATCCTCAGAGACACCCAAATTCAAACACAAAGTGCTAACAGAAGCACTTAATAATGTATGCACTTGGCCAGTAAGTACACCTTTTCTCTTGAAAACCCCTCAATGTCTGACAAACTACACAGAAACCATTCCATGGAAGATCCACCTTCTTGGCACTGGAAACTTACACAAGTCCTCTGAAGAGTAATATGGCACAGCTAGCAAGAGCCATAAAAATCTTCAAGCCCTTTGACCTAGTAAAACCACTCCTGGGAACTTTCTCTAAGGAAATAATTAGAAGAAACCAAAAAGCTATTAGAATAAAGATGTTTACTGCACCATTATCTATAATTTTGAAACCTAATTCCCAACTAGAAGATGGTTAAGAAACCTTAAAAAAAAAAAGTTGAAGAAAAAAAGCTAAACACAAAATAACACACCCAGTCACTAAAACAACGTAAAAATGAAAAGATAAAAAGCCAAAATAAGAATCGGAACTAAGGTAAAATCATGATTAAACATTATCAGTTTGGTTACATTGTTCTAAGAGGGGGACAAACCACCTTCTGAAACACATGACAATTAAAGACAGAATTTTGAAAGCCAGACAAATCCATTATGTACCCCACTAAAGTCAAATATGAAGAAATGTATTATTTAAAGCTGACAAGAAATTCTAGACTTTCAAAAATATTTTCCTATCTCTAAACAAGGCAAACCCAATGCTGCATTTTCTTTCTTCACCCTCAGTCCCAGAAACTTATTTTAAAGGCCAATACACTTCAACACAAGTGAGGACACTTGAGGAATAATTGGTTTATGAAGAACCCAGTTAACAGTGATTCAAATGGAAAGAATTCGACGAGTACATTAACTAAAGACCTGACAAAAATAAAACTTCACATTATATGAATCCAATACATCAAACAAAACTTCACATATTTATCAAAAAGAGAGCTACAATTTATAAATTGTAAAAGTAAAAGAACTTAAAGCCTCAAGAGAGCCTATGCAGGTTAAAAGCTTAGTTTTAATTCTTATTTGAACGAGTTGAACATATCTGCCAGATTTCTGATACTTAAGAAGGAAAAATCAATGCATCCTTTTCTAAAAAAAATTGTATTTTAATTTTTTCCATTTTTCACTATGGATGCCACTGAGAAAGGGAAGCTTAAGTTACAGAATCCTAAGTGGACAGAGTGGGGAGAATGGGCACCTCATTTGAACTACGGTATCTTATTAGGCAGATCCTAGGCAGCCCTCGTAGGTACCCTGTCCGGGGAAAGGGGAGTAGGTACAAGTCCGAAGACAAATGTGCCCTCGCCCCAATGAAGGCAGCAGCACTACGTAAAAATCAGTTCAGTTTCATCCAAAATGGATCGCTAAAAACCTGTTTTCAACAAGAAAACTCAGTGCACGCGGTGGGGGGGAGGGGGGATCCCTAACCCCACCTTCTGAGCCCAGGACGTCTATTTCTCCGATCCCGCCGGCCCCGCCTCGGCCTACGGGAGGCCCGGCGGCGGCACAGCTCGGCCGGGCACGGGGAGGCGGCCGGCGTGCCCTTGGCGAGCCCTGGCGGCTCTCCCCACGTTAAGGACACTGGCCACAAAGGAAGGGAGCCTGTGGACCTTCGCCGGCCGTCTGGACACCAAGCGTTTTCTTCGTTCTTGAAAGACAGACTGACAGCCGCCGCCCCCCACGCACACGCCGCCGCCTCCCCGCACAAGCACACCCTCCCGAGTCAGACCCGAGCCCCGAGCCCGCACGGAGCCCCCAGGTTCTACCGCAAACCTGGGTGCCCGGGGGCTGAGAGGGGAGACCACGCGGTGAACACCGCACGTCTGACTTCAGGCTCGCCCCCCCCCCTCCAAGGCGGCTGCTGCGATCCCTCTCTCCCCGCGAAATCTCAAACCCTGGGCTGCACCGCCCGCGGCCTCGGCCCGGTTCCTCGCCCGCCGCGACCCCAAGGCGCCTTCCCTTCCGCGGCCTCGCAACAGCAATGCGGCCCGGCCACCACCCGCGCCCGAGAGGCCTCGCGGGGGAAGGACGCAGGCCGCGAGGAGGTCGGGCCCTCCACCCCTTCCCCGGGGCGGGGGAGAGGAGGGCGGGACGCTGCGGGAGACCACGGAGCGGGGAGACCACGGAGCCGGACCGCTGCGCCGAGTCCCGGCCCCAGATTTACACGCGGGGCTGCGGGGGCCGCTGCGCGCCACCACCCGCCCCACCTCCACCCCGGCGCCCCGCGATCCTGCCCGGGCCGGCCCCAGTGGTTCCAGATGTGCCCTGCGGCTGCCCTGGAATCGGGAGGGGGCGCGGCCCCGAGGCCCCCCTCCCGCGCCCACCCCCGCCGGGGAGTTGGCAAGTTTCGGGCGACGGACCCCACACGTCACGACCCTCCCACGTTAACACAGAAACGAGGGTGGGGGGCGCTGCCCAAGCATCCCCCCTCCATTCGGGGCGGAGGAGGCTTCAAGGAGCTGGAACCGAGGCTGACAATCGCCGAGACCTGCGAGCCGCTCCCGCACGCTCACACGGAGAGGGAGGCTGCCCAGTCCTTCCATCTTGACCGTTTGGGGAGGGGGTGGGGTGTTGCAGGGGCTGGACACCGCCTGACATTCCCTGAGGGAACCCGGGGCGCCTCCCACCCAACCCCCCGGGCTCCGGACCGGAGCGGGGAGCCCCACCCCCACTGCGGGCCCCCAACCCACCGCCCCCCCCCCAAGCTCGGCCGGTCACGGGGCGGGGACGGCGGTGGGGCCGCGGGGGAGGGGATGCGAGGCCCAGGCTTGCCCGGCGCGGAGGGGGCTGGGGCACGACACCCACCTGCCCAGGCCGGGCCGCCCGCTGCCTGCGCTCGCCGCCGCCGCCGCCGAGGAGGAAGCCGGGGCCGAGGACGAGACCGAAGGCGAGGACGGCGGCGCGGCGGGCGACGTGAGAAGGCCGCCGCCACCGGGCTTGCGGGCACTGGCGGCCGCGGACGGCTGCTGCTGCTGCTGCTGGGGCTTCAGCGACATGGTGCGGGGCCCATACACCGGCCCGCACGCCGGGCGGGAATAGCCGGGAGCCGGGCGCGCCAAGGAGACGCCGGAGCGCGGCGGGGACGCGCGGGCGCCGAACGGGGAGGCGCGGGCTGGCGCGGCCGGGGGGGCGCCCGGGCCCGCGACGGGGAGAAGGAGCACGACGAAGGGGCGGGGGGGCCCGCCGAAACCGAGGAGCTGCCGGGAGCCGGGCCGGAACGCGCCGCCGCCGTTGCCGTTGCAACCAAAACAGTCTGAGGCGGAGGGTGGCGAGCGCAGCCCAGAGGGAGGGGGGCCGGGGCCGGGGCCGGGCGGAGGAGGAGCGGCGGAGGGATACGGGGCCGCAGCTGCGTTGCCGCCGCCCCGCCGCTCGGGCCGCGGGAGCGAGTGCCGCCCGGGCCCCCTTGCCGCGGCTAAGCGGCGAGGCTCGATGGCCGCGGCTGGGCCCCGAGGACCCGCGGCTGCCGAGCGCATCGGGGGCCGGGGACGGAGAGGCGTTCGCGAGTGCTGCCGGGTGGGCGCGGAGGCGCAGGATGGGGACTCTTTACCGGAAGTCGGAAGGGTCGGGCGGAAGCAGAACGTTAAGCGGCCCCCGGGCCGGGAGGGACACGTGAGGAGCGGGCGCCGCGCTGGACCGCGTTCGCGGGGGTCGGGTGAGGGCCCGGCGGGCCATCCAGCCCGGATCCGCCCTCCTCGAGGCGGGTCTGCCCTTTGCAGAGGGCGTGTCTGTCTTCGCCTGCAGGGCCGGCCTAGTGCGGGAGACGGGAGGGCGGCGTTTCCTCCCCGCCCCCCAGGATTCCTTCTACGTCCGCAGGCTGCGAGGCTACCCGAGACGGCCCCCATCTGATGCAAACCAAAAAAACAGGACAGCGAGCGCCTCGGAGGCGGACATCGCCTTGATAATGTACAAAGTACCTTGAACACAAGCATCCCATCGTTTTCTTTGTGTCCCCAGCACCTGGCACCCAGTGGGCTCTCTGTCACCGGGTGTCTCAAAGGCAGGCCGTCCTCTCCTTCCTGCCAAGCAACCTCCCGGGGCCACTCACATCTGGTCACCTTTTCCCCACTTTGTCCGTCCCTGCAGCACTAACCAGAAAACGCACGCTTGGGTGTCTGACCTTCATTTGAACCCATTTTCCCTCACTTGAACTTCTTTTTCCTCATTCACGAGACTCGAAAGGAAGTGTACGTGATTGGTAGAGCTGCGGATAATGGGGTCTCCTTCGGATAATGGGGTCTCCTTCGGTGGAGACCGCACAGACCTCATAAGAATGTGCGAACTTTAGACCTTGGCCCCTTCAGGAAGTTTTACTTTAACTTAGGTTGCTAGCCAGCACAGTAGTCCGTTTTAAAAATGTGTTGCAATTAAACTGGAAGCAAGTCGGTCACTTGATTTTTTTCCAGTGAAAAATCTAGTTTTTTGAAAAGTGAATTTACTTCAGGAAATGATAGGAGGAAAACACCAAAATTCCCCTCGATGGCCCAGAACTATCAGATAAAAAGGTAAAGACGCAGAAAAACTTGGAGAATGATTGCCACTGAGTCTCCAACAGACAAAGTGAAATTAATCTACAGGGTCCAGGCAGAAATGATCATTATGTTCTTCAAACATCTGAAAAGTAGGAAAATCAACTCTTTATCTTCTGAGATAAAAAGGAGATTGGGTGGGGGTAGTACTCTTTTAAACCAGTAGTTGCAAAATCCTTTAAAAATTAACCCAAAGGAAATTGAGACTAAAAAGCTAGATGAGGTGGGGGAAAAAAATAGAAGGGCCATAACAGAAATACAATCAACTCTCTGCAGCTTAATGATTTGACAATTAGTCATATCAGGGATCAAGGTCCCAGAATTCAATCTTAGGACCAAATTTCAGACTGATGGGACAAAAAAGGGAAGTGGTATAAGGCCTGAAGCTGACACAGCTGAACTTGCTTTAATTTATGCTGAGCAAGCTCGTTTGCACCCATTATCATTGAAAATATTTTTATCAATTGTATTAAAGTATAAATTACATGTTATGAAATTCATCCATTTTATACAATTCAATGATTCTCAGTAAACTTAAATTTGTGCAACCATAACCACTAATTCCCTCACCCCAGAGGATCCTTCATACCCATCCTCAGCAATAACTAATTCACTTTCTGTCTCAGTGGATTTACCTGTCCTAGACAGTTCATATAAATGGAATCTTACAACAGATGGTCTTTGTCTGTCTTCTTTCGTTTTTTAATACATTTTTATTGATTTGAGACGAAGGGCGATGGAGAAACATCGATGAGAGAGAATCATGGATCTGCTACCTTCTGCTCCCCCCCTACTGGGCATGGATCCTGCAACTTGGGCATGTGCCCTTGACCGGAATCGAACCCAGGACCCTTCAGTCCACAGGCCTACGCTCTATCCACTGAGCCAAACTGACTAGGATTTGTCTACCTTCTTTCTCATTTATTTTTTGTGAGATCCATGTCAGTTTTTCACTCATTATCACTAGGTAGTTTTGGGTTGTATTTATGTATCTACTCAGCAGTTGGTTTAGATTGTTTCAAGTTTTGGGCTGTTATGAATAATGCTATAAGTATTTGTATACATTGTGTCATCATATAGACATGTTTTCATTTCTCCTGAGTAGATGCCTAGGAATGAAATGTTTGGTGATATGATAAATTTATATTTAACTTTTTTTAAATTGATTTTTTAGAGAGAGGAAAGGGGGGACGGGTAGAGATTTATTGTTCCACCCAATATGCACCCATTGGTTGATTCCTGTATGTGCCCTGACCAGGGATCAAACCCAACCCCAAACCCCAGCACATTGGGAGGATGCTCCAACCAATTGAACCACCCAGCCAGGGCTATATTTAACTTTTTAAAGATACTATCAAACTTTTTCCCAACATGACTGTGCCATTTTACATTCACACTTGGAATGTTTGTAGGTTTATCATTAAAATTTGATTTCTGACCCTGGCTGGTTTGGCTTAGTGGATAGTGTGTCAGCCTATGAACTGAAGGGTCCCAAGTTCGATTCCAGTCAAGGGCCCATGTCCAAGTTGCAGGCTCCATCTCCAGTGGAGTGCATGCAGGAAGCAACTAATCAATGATTCTCTCTCATCACTGTTTCTATCTCTCTCTCCCTCTCCCTTCCTTTCTGAAATAAAAAATATATATATTTTTTTAAAATTGATTTCTGCTTTCATATTAAAATGAAAACCGAGAGAACTTCTATTGTCATGCTGTTTTATACACCCGCCCCCCCCATTTTTCTTTATGGAAGGTTTACCATCCCACACCAAGGAACATCTATTATTGCAAATTCTTCACCTGAATTCTAGACATCATGATTATTGAACAGCCACTGTGGCGTCAGAGGGCTTTATGTCTTATGACAGGATAATACACCTTAAGACAAGTGGAGTGGCAGGCAGCCTTTACGATGACCCCATATGAACCTGTTCTAGTGTTTAGGCCCTGTGAAATACTCTCTACTTGAATATGAACTGAATCTAGTGGCTTCCTTCTAACAAAAAGAAAAAACTAAGGGTTTTCACTTCCAAGATTAGGTTACAAAAAGACTTCGGCTTCTATTTTACACTGCCCTCTCTTGCCCACTTGCTTTAAAGAAAGACAGCTGTGCCCTGACCAGTTTGGCTCACTGGATAGAGCATCAGCCTGTGGACTGAAAGGTCCCAGGTTTGATTCCGGTCAAGGACATGTACCTTGGTTGCGGGCACATCCCCAGTGGGAGATGTGCGGGAGGCAGCTGATCGATGTTTCTCTCTCATCAATGTTTCTAACTCTCTATCCCTCTCCCTCTCTGTAAAAGATCAATAAAATATATTAAAAAAAAAAAAAGAAGACAGCTGCCATGTTATGAGCTGCCCTATGGAGAGGCCCACATGGCAAAGAACTGACGTCTCCAACCACAGCAGTGAGCCCTGGTCAATGCACCTAATTAGGCTTTGTTAGAGACCCTGAACTAGAGATGCTCTGCTAAGCCACATCAGATTCCTAACTCTTGGTGTTTAAGTTAATAAGTTTTGGGGTAACTTGTATGCAACAAAAGATAATTAATATATATAGCCCTAACCGGTTTGGCTCAGTGGATAGAGAGTGTCGGCCTGCAGACTGAAGGGTCCCAGGTTCCATCCGGTCAAGGACATGTACCTTGGTTGCGGGCACATCCCCAGTGCGGAGTGTGCAAGAGTCAGCTAAATCGATGTTTCTCTCTCATTGATGTTTCTAACTCTCTATCCCTCTCCCTTCCTCTCTGTAAAAAATCAATAAAATATTTTTTAAAGAAAGATAATATAGACGACCTCCAAAAAAGTGATTCCCTGAGATTTTCAGGTGCATTCAGAATTCTTTAAAGTCAAATGCTGAAGTCAGAAACTAATATCATATCCAATAGAAGTTAAATTTTCAAGTACCCTCTCCACCCCAAATGATCTTGGGGCAGCCATTTAAACAAAACCAAGTATCACTGGAGATTTGTCATCAAAGACTGTGAGGAACTGTCCTGAAAAAGTTCTGATATTAAGAAGTATTGCTAAAACTTCTAAAAAAGCAGTGACTGCCCTAACCGGTTTGGATCAATGGATACAGCATTGACCTGCAGACTCAAGGGTCCCAGGTTCAATTCCAGTCAAGAGGATGTATCTTGGTTGTGGGCACATACCTAACAGGGAGTGTGCAGGAGCTGCAGCTGATCGGTGTTTCTCTCACTGATGTTTCTAACTCTCTGTAAAAAATCAATAAAATATATATTTTTTTAAAAAGCAGTGACCATTTCACCCACTATTTCAGAAATGAAAAAATAGTATCAAGTGAGAAGTCAAATAAAGACTTTCAAACTTGGGAATTGAGTCCTGTGGATTATGTACTCGGTTTCTGAAACTCAATGACCCTTTATCGAATCACATGGCCCTCTCATTTTCATCACTTCAATGATTAATCAAGTCTGAGGATTGGGGATAAAAAACTGATATAGCCATGCAAAGAATGATTTGCTATCGCTCAGTACAGCAGCATGCATCTGATGATCCAGTATTTCCAGCAATTCATTTCTCTGCAATCAATTCTCTTCAGTGCTCATTTGATCATGTTTAATGTATGATGCTACATTACTCACTCAATACTCTTGATTTCGCTTTCAAAAGCATGAAAATTAATTCAGACCAAAACTAACATGCACTGGCCCCCCATCTACAAAATCCATCATCTTAAAGTTTTTGCAAAGACCAAGCCTCATTTAAGAAAAGAGAGAGAGAGCAGATGTAATTTCAAAAATAGGACCATGGCTAATTAAACCAGTGTTGTTTTTTCTAACCATGGTTACTCGGAATTCTTAAAGGCTAATCTATTTGTAGACACTCCAGGAATCCCAAAAGACTAAAAGCAATAAAACTTTTAAAAAAGTGTGTGTGTGTGTGTGTGTGTGTGTGTCAGGGAGGTTGCTTCTAAGAAGCATTATTTGCACACCTTGTATGCAAAGTAACAACTTTCCCATAGGTTCGAAAAAAAACCTGAGGCTGTGTGGTAAAATAGGAGGGAACACAGCAACATTACTTGAAAAAGCTTTCAAATGAGCCCTTTCCTCCACACAAGCACACTTCTGGTGGTTAAGTTGCTCATTTTGTTTTACCTTGAGGGACAGAATAATGATTCGGTGACATTATTCACAAGGCAAAAGCAGGATGCCAGCTGAAATAGACACAGAAGAAAGAATTCTTTATTTTTTATTGGAAATGCTTGTGCTGCACAAATCCAGAAATTTAAACTCACCCTTTTTGTCCTTCCTCATTCTCCCATTTTGTTTTCATTGGCCCCCTTTTTTGGGTGACTGTTGTAAGCAGCCTGTTGTTTCAAGGGGCCATAGATCCATGGAAAGCCAGAGATGTGAAGTATGCAGCATTTGGAGACCTTGGGAAGGGATGTGGAACGGATGTGTGCAGCACCCGTGACAGCTGTACTGGCCATTAGCATGGGATCTTGTTAAATGTGCTACAGGATACTGGGAGCCCCCACAATGGAACCCCGGAGGGGATCAGATTATAATTAATACTTGCATTGCTGACCTATGATCTTAGAATAGGGACTTGGATTCTTGTTCTGGAGTGGAATCAGATATGGGCTTAATAATGCTCACTGTCTTATTCAAGCCCCCAAATTATCAAAACTATTTATTTTCTGTAAGATAAGCCTTAGGGCTCAGGAGAGATAATGATAATAACTGCAGGCCTTTACATAGCATTTATTATGTACCAGCTCTGTTCTAAGTGCCTTTTACATAATAACTCACTCATATAATCTTCACAGTAACCCACTGATACTCAGTGGGAGGGGAGAATTTTGCCTCCCCCTCCCCCCCCAGCTCCAGGGGCCCATTGGGCAGTGCCTAGAGACATTTATGGTTGTCACAATTGAAAGGGAAAGGCTACTGGCACCTTGTGGGAAGAGGTTAGGGATGCTTCCATGCACAGGACTGCCCACTCACTCAAAATAGAGAACCATCCAGCCCTACATATCAGTAGTGCTGAGGGTGATTGAGAAACCCTGCAGTAACTCTATGAAGTAAATGGGATTAGTCTTCTAATATGACAGATAGGGAGGCTGAGGCACAGAGGTTAAGTCACTTTGCCCAAGGTCATACTAAGTATGAGCATGTTAGAGCTGAGATTCGAACTCAGGCAGTCTGTCTTCAACTTCTGGGCTGTAAGCCACTTGGCTACATGAAATAGTAAAGGCGCAAGGTCGCTCTCTGGGAAAAAGAAACGTCTTACCTTGGGTTCATCAAATGCAAACTTCTAGTAAGCTGGCACCACTGATGACTGCCTGCTCATAGATTAAAGCGGGAGCTTACTATGATAAAAGTCACCATCTGCAGGGGACAGGCTAGCAGTGCCCATCAAAACTGAAATAGCACCTCCCCAACAGGGTGAAAACTGAATGTACAAGGATAATCATCACAGTGTTGTTTGGAACAGAAAATAGGAGCTCCAGCAGGGGATGGTGAAATGCCTTGCAGGGTGTCCCAAATGCAATGGAATACAGAATGTTCCCAGCTGTTCAATGAGAAAGAGGTAGTAGATCTTTGCACTGATCTGGAAGGATCTTTAACAACCTGGATTTAAAAAAAGAAAATTCAAAAGGTAACTATCTGAGGTGATGGATGTGTTAATTTACTGGATTGTGGTCATTTCACAATGTCTACAAATATCAAACCACATTGTATGCTTTAAATACATTAAGCTGAAAAACAGAAAATTTTAAAATAGAATAATAAGCCTGGCCGGTGTGGCTCAGTTGAGCATTGACCTATGAACCAGGAGGTCACTGGTCGATTCCCAGGTAGCAGGCTTGATCCTCAGTGGGGGGCACACAGGAGGCAGCCAATCAATTATTCTCTCTCATCGTACATAAACGTGTAGAATATTTTTATGTTGTATACCAATTTGTGTTAAACCAAAGGGAAGTATGTATGAATATACATAAATATGTGTGTATATATATCTATTTTTACTCTATATGCATACAAAAACTGCATGTAGCCATTTTGATACTAGAAAGGCAGGAAACTTATCATACACCTTCGGACTGTTGGAAAATTTACTTTTGAAAATTTATTTTACCATGTACATATGTTACCTTTTCCAAAAACATAACAAAATAAAATGGTAGGCATCAGAAGGAATAAGTAATATTTGTATAGCACTTCATGGTTTACAAAGCACTTTTATTTGCATTGTTTACTTTGGCGCTCACCCTAGAGATGGCAACACCAGAGCAGAGAAGTGGCATGCGCTCTACCCAAGGTCACTCCCTGCCAATTCCCCCACATGCTGACCTTCCCTCCTTTCCCACAGTCAGATCAATTACTGTCTGCACCACTTTAATTTCATTTTATTTAACCAAAAGCTGCCATTCTCAAGCTCTGGGCAGTAAAATCACAGGTCACATAAATAGGAAGAAAGGCCTGTTTCAGGTACTTTTCACCCTGCATCTTTCTGCCACATTTGTATTGTTTTCTCCTGAAATACCAAATTGGCCAAATACAGAAGCTGCAGAAACTGATTCTTCTCTCCCCCATCTATCTAGAGTCCCTCTGTGAGTAATGGGCACTTAACAAACCTGAGTTGCTTTGATTGGATAGAGACTAATTCTTTCACTTTATCTATGTTTGCTTCTTTGAGCCTGGAATGGCATATGCTTCCCATTCATACCTGCTAATTGCTACCAGCCATGGGCCCCCATGAAAGGGCTAGTATCCAGGTCACCTCCTAATGACCCCAGCATTTCCAGGCAGTGAGGGGGACAGCTGGACAACTATCCTTCCTTACCCAGGTTTCACTCACAGGTGGTTTGGGCAGGGTTTGCATTCACCCCTGGATAAAATTTAGCTCTCTTCCAGTGAATCGCTTGTGATGTGGCCTTGAGGTAGTTGGGAAAGTGTCCATCTAGTAGTTCATCAGGAGACACTGGAGCCAAGAAACCATGAGGGTCCTTCTGGGGAACTACCTCCTGCAGGCTTACAGGAGGTTGGAGCTGAGGCCCTATGAGAATTGGTTTCACTCTCCTTTGATCCGAGTATTCTTCCATTGCACATGTGGTTCATTTCTGTCCTCAGTGGGTCCATACAGGGTAAGTCTTCACATAGCAGGAAGCAAATGCCAGGCTTCTGGTTTCCTGAAAATGACTCAGGAATCCTGATACTTGAACTTTTTTTTTTTTTTTTTTTTTTTTTAAGTTATATAAGCCTTTTTAAGAACATCCTGAATATTTGTGGATTGGTTAGCATTCGCTGTGTAACAAACCACCCCTAATATAGTGGCTTAAAACAACAAACATTATTTTATATTAAAATTCTGTGGTTGGTCGAACAATTCTTCCATTCTGGATTGGCTCAACTGGGATTGAATGGTCCAGGATGGCCTACTGACACATGTAGCAACTGGCTCCATATCAGCTGGGGATGATAAAAACAACATGGTCACATGTCTCCAATCAGACAGCAGACTAGCTTAGGCATGTTCACATGGTGGTGGTCACAAGGTTTCCCAAGAGCAGCAAAAGAAGACAAACCCCAAGGCACTGGCACTGTTCAAGTCTGTTCTTGTGTCACATTTTCTAACGTCACATTAAGTCAAAGCCAGACATATGGCCAAGACCAGGTTTGAGGAGTGGGAAAATAAGAGTCCGTATCTCTTGACGGAATAAGCTGCAAAATCACTGCAAAGGATGGGCATGCAAGGGGGAAAGAATTTGCGGCTCTTTTTTTGTGATCTATCATAGTGAGATGGGATATTTGAAAATCAATTTTAAAACTTTAAAAACACACACACACAAGATGTCACCTAGTATTCAGAAGAAAGCTGAGAAAACTACTTTTATCAACCTGATGACTTTCAAACTTTCAGTTCTTGTCACCTCACTCAGGACTGCTAGAACCATCCTGATGAAAATAGCACCAGGTATTGTTTCTGCAAAGCTGATTGTGATGATTAATTTTATATGTCAACTTGACTAGGCCACAGGATGCCCAGATATCTCATTAAACATTATTTCTGGATGTGCCTGTGAGAATTTTTCTAGAAAAAAAATTAACATCTGAATTGTTAGACTTAGTAAAGCAGATGGCTTTTCCCACTGTGTGTGGGCAACATCCAATCCATTGAGGGTCTGAATAGAACAAAAAGGTGGAGGAAGGGAGAATTCTCTCTCCGCCTGACCACTTGAGCTGGGACATAGGTCCTCTCCTGCCCTCAGACTGGAAATTATGCCATTAGGATTCCTTTTTCTCAGGCCTTTGGACTTGGACTAGAACTTATACCATTAGTTCTCTTGGTTTTCAGGCCTTTGGACTTAACTGAAACTATATCACCAACTTTCCTGGGTCTCCAGCTTATAAACAGCGGACTGTAGGACTTCTTAGCCACCCTAATCAAGTGATATATATATATATATATTCTACTGATTCTGTTTCGCTGGAGAACCCTAATAGACTGGTTCTCCAGGAAGGCAATCGCATGACCTTGGGAAGGTTACCCTCATTACCCTTTTTCGATAATGACAACTACACTAGATGTTCTTGAGTTACATAGGACCTTTCAGAGCCTGTGTTGCAGGAAAATAAAAGGAGTACAGGCCACACGCTGAATGGCCCAAGCCCTGCTTGTAGAGATAAGATGACCAGGCACGGGGCTGAAATTTTCAGCTTTTGTCCAGATTTTTGGCATGGTCTTTGAGTCTGTGATTTTCAGCTTTTTCTCCTCTAGGCCTGATTAAACCCTTTGATCTCATTTTATTGGGCAATATTATTACACCACTTTGCAAATACACTATTCTAGGCTGACCTTAAAATCTTTTTCTTTCCTCCATTCCTTCAAGGGCATTCATGGTTAGTAGAACGTTCAACAATGCTAGATTAAAATGGGGGAAAGGCATATAACAGGTGCTGGAAAATATTCAAATAGCCCAGCCAGTGTGGCTCAGTGGTTGAGCATTGACTTATGAATCACGGATCATGGTTCAATTCCTAGTCAGGGCACATACCCAGATTGCCTGCTTGATCCCCCGCCAGGGATGTGCAAAAGGCAGCCGATCAATGATTCTCTCTCATCACTGATGTTTCTATCTCTCTCTCCCTTCCTCTCTGAAATAAAATATATATATATTTTGATGTTCAAATAAATGAAGGCCAGGTAAGGAAGAAGGAGAGGAAGACAAATGAATGAAGAGAGTCTTTAACATATCCATGTTGGACTATTCTTTTTCTGGCTTTGCTGACATAAAATTCACATTCTATATAATTTACCCATTGGAAGTATGTACAATTCAGGGTTTTTTAGTGTATTTACAGAGTTGTACAAACATCACTATAGTGAGGTGGTGAGACCCTTCCCCAAATCTTGGGAGGTGAATCAGAATTGGCCTCATGGAATGAGGGAAAGTGGCTTTTTAAAATAAATAAATATATATATATATTTTATTGATTTTTTACAGAGAGGAAGGTAGAGGGATAGAGAGCCAGAAACACTGATGTGAGAGAAACTTCGGTCAGCTGCCTCCTGCGCACCACTCACTGGGGATGTGCCCACAACCAAGCCACATGCCCTTGACCGGAATTGAACCTGGGACCCTTGAGTCCACAGGCCGACACTCTATCCACTGAGCCAAACCGTTCAGGGTGGGAAAGTGTCTTAAGAGTGCTTCTGTACCTGGTCTTTAGTAAGGTTGCTAAGCTGCTCATTTAACCAATCCAGAACTTGACCTACCTCCATTCTTGCCTTGTGAGATAAACTCCCTCATTAGGGGAGCCATTTTTGAGTCGGGATTCTGTTACTTGCAGGTGAAGGTATCTCATACATTCATTCCTTCAACTCACACATAATTTGCTCGAAGCAATACTCTCCAAAATTGCCTTAGCATTCCAGATAGAGGTCGGCCAGAAGCTCTGTCCTTCTAGGTTCATCCCAAATGCCACCATGTCCTTAAACCATTCCAGGCATGCACAGTCATAATCACCTTGCCCTTTTCTTAGTCCCTCAGGCATTTTCCTTATTGCCCTTTCCAATACATTGCCAGTGGTTATTACCGTACATTCCCCCATACATTCCAAGGGATGTATTCTAGGTGCCAGAATTGTATAGGTGAGGATGCCCCTTACCTTCAATCATGCAAAGTCTGCTTGATTCCATCTGCTGGGCCTGTGTTGATTCCTTCATGCCTTCCAGCAGTGCTGCGTTGAGGGGATTCTCTGGACCAAGTCTTGTGCAGATGAAGGAAAATGGTCCTCACTTTCAAAATGCATGTTGTCTAGCTGGGGGAGAATGACAGATACAAGCACAGAGGCCAGCAGGGAACAGGACTGGAGCCATTAACACAACAGGCTTGTGAGGGGCAGATATTATTATCATCAGAGATGTCAAATAAATTTCCCTAGATCACTCAGCAAGCAGTAGCAGAGCTAGGGTCTGAACCCAGGCAGGCTAACTCCAGGCCCAGGCACAAACCTCTGCACCACACTGCAAGTTTGGTGGTATACTGGCCAGATCTCTGCTCGCCAGGAGAGGCCTGGAGCAGAGCCTTCCCTCACAGCCCTCAGGAGGAACCAATGCTGTAGATACCTTGATCTCAGACTTTTGGCTTCTAGACTGTGAGACAGTAATTCTCTGTTGTTTACATCATTCAGTGTGTGGCCGTTTGCTATGGTGGCCCTAACAAAGCAATGTACCATGTAAGTTTCAAGGTAGCCGGGAAGAAATAGAGGAGGAGTTGAATGAGATGAGATTAGAAAGGCAGGTCAGGCCAGAGCACACAAGACCTTGTAGGCTTAGGTTAAGACTTTGGATTTTATTCTGAGATCCAGGAAAACCATTAATAGGTTTTATAACTGTCTTAAGCAGAGTTTAAAGTTAAGTTGATGATGGGAATAGGAGTTGGCTAGGTGGAAAAGAATAGCTGTCAGAGGGAACAGAAGCAAAGATTAGTGTGCTAATTTCTAAGATATCAAAGTACCACAAACTGGAGGGCTTAGAACAGCAGAAGTTGCTTCTCTCATAGTTCTGGAGGCCAGAAGTCCGAATTAAGCTTTCTTTTAGTTTCTATTATTATTATTTATTTAATTTTATTTATTTATTTTTGCATATAATCGACCATGGAGGTATTCCCTGACTAGCCTACCTAAAAATAGCTGTGCCCTTCTATCCCTTTACACCATGTCATTTTCATTCCTAGCATTTATCACTATTAGAAATTTGGTTTTGGGATGGCAATAACTGGGACTGTTATATTTGCTGCTTCATCCTGCAAATTTAGATAGTGTCTGGCCCTTAGTAGGCCTTAAAATAATTACTAAAAGGACAAATAAACCATCCTATATAATAAAAGGCTAATATGCAAATCAACCAAACAGCAGAATGACCAGTCGCTATGATGCACACTGACAACCAGGGGAAAGACACTCAATGCAAGAGCTGCCCCCTGGTGGTCAGTGTGCTCCCACAAGGGGAGCGCCACTCAACAAGAAGCCCTGAGCTGGGCTCATGGCTGGCAAGCGCAGTGGAGGTGGCAGGAGCCTCTCCCACCTTTGTGACAGTCAGACATCCCTCAAGGGCTCCCGGACTGCCAGAGGACACAGGCTGGGCTGAGGGACCTTCCTGAGTGCATGAATTTCATGCATCAGGCCTCTAGTTTAAAAACAATATTGGGGGGAGGGTAACAGATCAGCCAAGGGACTTTGGTGCATGCATTTAAGCATAACCAATGGACACAAAACACTGGGGGGTAGGGGAGGCTGGGGGAAGGGCTGGGGAAAAAAGAGATATATGTACTAATCTTTGTAAAACTTTATGTAATAAAAAAAAAGGTTTTTTTAAAAAAAGAGAGAGAGCGAGCTTCAAGTTTATTTCTATAATACTGGTCTTTCAAATCATGCATTTATCTACTGCAGGCTTTCCTAATCAAAATGCAATAGTAACTTCTTACCTCATTTGGTCCAATTTGCTTTTAATCTTCAAACTTGAAGACTAACCTACAACTGAACAGGAAGTAAGCCAGCAGACTTGACCCATCTAATTAAAGCATCAAGGTAACTGATGCTTTACCTACTTGAGGTAAAAACCGATCAAGGTACGAGTTACAAACAGACGTTGGAAACTTGCACATCCTTAAGACTGGGCAAGAAACTACTTGGTACTTAAAAAATTGTTTCACAATAAATTTCACCTGTTTAATAAAAATAATGTAATACCAAAAAAAAAACAATACGCATAGAAACTTCTGGAAGAAACACTATTAAAGCACTATAATGATTTTCTCTTTTGAGATAAGGATGCTTTTAATTCTCCTCTGTTTTTCTGCTTTAAAAATAAAACATCCTACTTTTAGAGGGAGATGGAAATTATCTACATCTTGATTTGGGTGGTGATCACACAGCTATATACAATTGTCAAAACTTATCCAACGGAACACTTGAGAGCTGCATTCTATTATATGTTAACTAGAGGCCCAGTGCACAAAATTCCTACACTGTGGGGGGGGGGGAATGTCCCTCAGCCCAGCCTGTGCCCTCTCACAGTCCGGGAGCCCTTGGGGGATGAGTGACTAATGGGTTAGGCCTGCTTCCCACGGGGGGCCTAAGCCATTAGTCGGACATCCTTAGCACTGCCACAGAGGTGGGAAAGGCTCCCGTCACCACCACTACGCTCACCAGCCGTGAGCCCAGCTTCTGGTGCATTGATCACCAGGGGGCAGCTCCTGCATTGAGCGTCTGTCCTCTAGTGGTCAATGCATGTCATAGCGACCAGTCATTCTGCCATTTGGTCAATTTGCATATTAGCCTTTTATTATATAAAAAGATTATATCTCAAAAATTTTTAAATATACAATTAATATACTTGTGTATTTTTAAATATAATGCTCTTGTTATTGTTTTATAGCATTTAGAATATCTAATCTAATAAAAGAGTAATGTGTAAATTAACCCTCACTCCATTATACCTAAGCCACGCCCATCAGCCACACCACACCCACCAGCCAATCAGATCAACAATATGCAAATTAACCCAGCCAACATGGCGGCCAGCAGCCACGGAGCTAGAGCAAACAGGAGGCTTCACTGCACCAGTGATGGAGGAAACTGCCTGCCTCAGCCAGCTGTAGCCTCCACTCAAGGTAGCAAAGTTTCAATTATAGAAGCCATGGAACTGAAGCAAACAGGAGGCTTCGTTGCACCAGCAATGGAGGGAACTGCCTGCCTAGGCAGGCTGTGGCCTTCACTCAAGGCAACAAAGTTTCAATTATAGAAGATAAATAAACCCCAGAAACCTGCTTCCAGCCAGTCTTGCTGGGATGTTGGGTCAATGGGAGCTGTGGCCAGTCTGCAAACAGCCATCAGCCCCTCGCTCAGGTTGGCCAGGCACCCTAGGGGGACACCCACCCTAAAGGGGCTGTGGCCAGCCTGAAAACGGCCCTCAGCCCCTCACCCAGGCTGGCCAGGCATCCCAGGGGGAACCCCACCCTGATCCAGGACACCCTTCAGGGCAAACCAGCCGGCCCCCACCTATGCACCAGGCCTCTATCCTGTATAATCCTATACAATAAAAGGAGGATAATATGCAAATTGACCCTAACAGCAGAACAACTGGGAATGACTGGTCACTATGACACACACTGACCACCAGGGGGCAGCTCAATGCAGGAGCTGCTCCTAGTGGTCAGTGCACTCCCACAGGGGGAGCTCTGCTCAGCCATAAGCCAGGCTGATGGCTGCCAGTACAGTGGTGATTGTGGGAACCTCTCCTGCCTCCTCAGCAGCTCTAAGAATGTCTGACTGCAGCTTAGGCCTGCTCCCTGCTGGCAAGTGGACATCCCCCGAGGACTCCCAGGCTGCCAGAAGGATGTCTGACTGCCATCTTAGGTCCGATCACCCATGGAGCAGGCCTAAGCCAGCAGGTGGACATCCCTCAAGGGGTCCCAGACTGCGAGAGGGCACAGGCCAGGCAGAGAGCCAACCGCCCAACAGTGCACAAGTTTTTGTGCACCAGGCCTCTAGTATAAGTAGGATGAATAGAAATGAGTTACATAACACCAAATAGGTATTGGATCTTTAGTATAAATTAAATTTGTCTTTTTTTAAAAAATATATTTTATTGATTTTTTGCAGAGAGGAAGGGAGAGGGAGAGTTAGAAACATCGATGAGAGAGAAACATCGATCAGCTGCCTCCTGTGCACCTCCTACTGGGGGTGTGCCAGCAACCAAGGCACATGCCCTTGACCGGAATCGAACCTGGGACCTTTCAGTCCGCAGGCCGATGCTCTATCCACGGAGCCAAACTGGTTAGGGCAAATTAAATTTGTCTTGCTATAATATTTTAGAAAAAGCTCTTGGGAGACATTTGCATACCACACACATATCACTTATACCTGCAAATTAGCACTGCTTTATAATATCCCTCAGTAGTTTGTAACAATTTTGTTCTAGCCTTTCTCTTTCCCCTATTTTTCTGTAATAAACTGAAGTCACTAATTAAGCTGATTGTGCCAGAATCTAAAGTTTCCAGTTAGCCTGTTTTATGCCTATTTGACAGTGCCTCGGCAGGCAGTAACGGAGTCTACACTCTTAAAAAGTCTGTACTTTTGTTCTAGAAGCAACTTTTCTAGCTAGGGAAGCACCTCGGTTTCCATGAAGCTCTGTATAATGGAACTAAGGTGTCAGCTTAAATGGTTGGTGTGCACTGGGCCCCAAGCCTCCCAGAGTGAAGGGGCCACAATAGGCATTGCAATGATTTCCCAAAAGCCAGCCTTTGGACACAGTGGGGAAAGCCACTGGCATTGTTTATAACCTCTTTATCAGTTCTGGCGCAGGTCCCGGTGAAGTGGGACAGAAGACAGTGAAAAGTTAGAAAGTCCCGTGAAGAAGGTAAGTATACAGGACAGGTTTATTTACTCAGACAAAAGTGGTCTTAACTCAGTATTCAGCTTAGTTAAGCAGATGTACTAAGTTAAAGCAATCACAGAACAGACACTGGGAATGGTGTCCTTTCTGCTCCCAAGATCCAGAGTTAAGGGAGTAGAGTGGGGAGGAGCCCAGGTTTGGGGGCCAGAGGATGCTGAGGTTGTGCACCACCCTCTCACATATTAGCTTTGTGACCTCAAGTCAATGCTGGCTGAGTCCTGAACTGTCTTCCACTGAGCCGATTTCCCAATTTTTAAATGGGGCAAACTCTACCTACCTCACAGGCTGATGTTGAAAACTGAATGAACACAGGACAGGGCAAGTGCTCAGCACCGTCACTGCAGTTGAGTAAGTGGTTCGAAATCCAAGAAGTGGAGCTAGCCTTGGAGTCAAACGTCCACAGGACAGGACTTGCTTCTGCCTCTGGTTTCTCAGTGAGTGCCAGGTGCCTGGATCAGCTTTGGGTCCTACCAAATAAAAGAGATTTTGGGTCTGCCCCTCTCCCCCCAGATTGCCTACCTGGGGTAACCAGCACAGGAAATGAGGTCTCTCATAGGAATGTTCTTCTAGGTTTTCCTAGTGCGACTCCCATGAGAGAAGGGTAATCCAATCAGGGTTTTTAGCGTCAATGGCCTCCCTTCCCACAAGAATGTTATCTCAGGTGAAAATAACATTGGTTTTAAGAGTTCACCAAAGAGACAGCTCTCATCCTGAGGGCTAACCAAGAAGATGGGTGGGGGGGCAACTTGGTGTGGGTTATCTTTTTTGAGATTATTCTGGTTCTGAGATGCAGGCATATTTACAACGGTGAGGAGCAAAGGGCTGCAGGAAGAGGAGGACCCAACATTGAGGGAGAAAGGCACAGGGAGGAACTTTAGTTTTTCTGGTTCTAGAGAGCCAGGAATCTCGCCAAAGAGAAAGTGAAGTATTGGCAGCAACTGAGAGATCCTGTGTGGACTTTTAGGAAAGATTTTTGGGCTGCAGCACGAGGCCTCCTTTAACAGGGCCAGGAGAGTTCTGGCAGCAGCCCCCAGCCCAGGCATGTTCCCACATAATTGAAGTCGAATGTGCTGGGGGGAGGGTGGCTGGAGGAGGCCTCCGGGTTCTTCCTGGCTGCAGAATCTCAGCATTCTGCAGTTGGCCCTGTTTGGGATCCAAGCCAGTTTGTGTTGATTTTCCGCAGCATGGAAACAAATGCAACGAAGCTGTTTTTCCTGAGGCGTGCATTTTGAAAAGAGGATTTTAATTTTTTCCTCTGAGGACAGGTGGAGTGGGGGTGGGGGTTAGGGGAAGCTGTGACGTGGCTCTTCCATTGCTGTCCCTTTTGCAAACCCTTCCGGCTCAGTTTCTGAGTAAGTATAAACTAATGAGTGTGTGAGTGGGCATAGCTGTGATGAAGGCTAAGTCTTTCACAAAAGCTCATTCCTGGAAAATGCTGCTGGCGGACCCTCTGGCTATAAATCACAATACGCCTTCAGCTGGCAAGTGTCCAAGAGAGCAACTCTTCTTGTTCCTCCTAAAAATTTCCGCTTACTTTTCTTCTCTTCCAGGTCTTTCTCAGTGATTGGTTCTTTCTACCCAGAAATTAGTTTACGCTTCTTTTCAGTTAGCATCCAAAGTCTTTTGGTGCTAATTATATTAAAGATGTCAAGTAATACAGGAAAGTTTTCTCGAGTGGTGGAAACAACTCGTTCTTTTATTTTTTTATTTTTTTATTTTATTTTTTTATTGTTCAGATTATTACAGTTGTTCCTCTTTTTTCCCCCATAGCTCCCCTCCTCCCAATTCCCACCCCAACCTCTGACCTTGCCCCCCCCATTGTCCTCATCCATAGGTGTACAATTATTGTCCAGTCTCTTCACGCATCCCCAACACCCTTAACCCCCAAAAATTGTCAGTCCACTCCCTTTCTATGCCTC
>PVJC01000085.1:162462-176060 GCA_004026665.1 Murina feae | reverse complement strand
CTCCCCTCTGCGCCCCTCTGCGCCCCTCTGCGGCCTCCCGGAGCCCCCCTGCACCCCTCTGCGCCCCTCTGCGCCCCTTTACGGCCTCCGGCCTCCCGGAGCTCCCCTCGTCCGGTTGGGCAGGCTCCGCGCACCATTCGCCCCTGCGGTTACCCCAGGACTCGCCGAGGCAGCGGAGGCCTGGGGTTCTCACGTTCACCCTGAGCTGCTCCCCGCCCGCGGCTGCTCCCCGTGGGTCGCGGCTCCCACCCGCTTTGGTTCGGCGCCCGCCGTGGGTCCCTGGAACGAGCAGCAACAGACTTTTACTCGCGCAGGAGAAACACTGGTCTGGGGTCCAGCCCCCTCCCCATAGCTTGGCCCACATCCTCCCTGCCCTGCCTTCACTGGGGTCGCCCCTGTCGCTAAATACAGGGCAGCCGACACACAGAAAGTGGAAAGAGATCTGCTGAAAACTGGGTTAAAAAGATTGGGTGGGTGGTTTCTTGGTCGCAAAGATCCTGGGGAAGCTCAGAGAATGAACTCTGTGAAGGGAACCAGACCGGGAAGGGGAGCTGGGGAACCTCTGGGTTAGGAGAGGGTGTGCTGGGGACAGGGACAGCCCAGGTTCCAGGAACCCCACAAAGAGCCCTGGGGAGGAGGTCTCCGACTTGAAAGACCAACCTCCCCGGCTGCGGGTCTGAGGTGGTTCAAACATCACAGGAAATATAAATCAACTGGGTTTATCCCCAACAGCAATCCCCTCCCTTTTCTCCTTTCTCTCCCTTCCTGGTTGATTCTGCCCCCCATTGTCAGTCCCCTCCAAAAGAAAACTGTTAAATGCTGGAAAGATCTTTGTCAGCCCAGCAGGGCCTTTGGAATTTTATTCCTCTGTCACCCCCCTCCTTCCCCCATCCTAGTTCGGTTCCATTTGATTTTCCTGGCTAAAATGGGAGGGAGGGGGCTTGGAATCTGAATCTTCGCCCTAAACCACCATTTCTCTTTGTCTAAACGTGGTGTGGCTCTGTGACACCAAGCAAGAGGAGATGACCAAGAATAAGACAAATAATACGAATTAAAACAAAAATGCGTTGGCTTTTCAGGACTTAAAAATTGTGGGCGGGCTTCTCTCGGTCCTGCTTCTGGCCTCTAACCTGACCTAGGAGATGAGAGTAGAGTTGGCAAAACTTCAGAATCACTTTAGGTTGTTTTGTTTATAAGCAACAAACCAGAATACTTTCTCTCCAATGTTCAATCAGTAAGAGGTGAGAGGGTTCCCCACTCCTAGATGAGGGCAAAGGGGGGGGGGCAGTTGACCAACTCCCCAGGAGTTAACTCAGGTAAAGTGAAAATTCCAGCCAATCAACTATTGTTTGGTCAAAGAAAAATCAAACAGTGGCTCTGGTTGATTTCTCCTGGAGTTGGCTGAGCTGGCTGGTTATTTTGGCAACTCAGAAAGACAACCTAGATGGGTGCTGGACTGGACGATCTGAATCTGTATCAGCATGGGTTCGGGACGGTCCAGCCCCTGCTGCGCTCCTGTCCAGCTGGCTAGGACTTCCCCTCGGCCTTGTGTGCACTGAATTCCCCAATTCCTTTTCCCCTAACCCTAATTTGCGTTCCTCTTCTTGTCTCCAGGTACGCTCCCATCTCTGCCTCTGCCTGCCTGTCACAGATTGCACTCACTTCTCCGGGAGAGGGGAGGATCCTTTGGACTCGGTGCCTCGGATCTGGTGAAGGAATTAACTGGCTACTGGTTAACTGGCTCATTTAAATGCTAGGTCGGAGCATCTGTGTGCGGCTGCTGTCTGTGGTTCTGTCCGCCTGTCTTTTTGCAGGTGGTGCTCGTGGTGTCTCGGCTGCCTTATGGAGTAGATAAATGTGTCTTCATGGGGAGGGTGAGCTGCCACAGTTTGTGGTTATTACATTCCCACACACTTTGAAATGAATGAACAATGGATGAAAAACATCCATTGTTTTTTCCTCCTGAAACTGAAATTTTAAGTGGGCTGGAGAGAGAAGAGGGTTTAATTTTGTTTCAGTTTGCAGCCTCTTTGGCCGGGGGTAGGAAAAAAAAAAGCGGGGCCGCCACTGAAGCTGAGACCGACTTTACCATTGGGTAGGACCTGGGGGACTTTGGGGACTGGCTAGGGTAGAGTTCTGGGGTCTGGAGGGACTACAGGGTGTTTGAAATCTACCTTCCCTTTTACTAAAAAAATAAGTAAACAAATGCTGGTGTCCAAATCAAGATAAAACATTAAAGGAGTCTGAAGGAAAAAGAAAACCTGGAAGAAGAAAGCTGGAGCGGAACTGGCTCAGCACAGGGCTGCTTGTCAGAACCCTCTACACCCAGCTCTGGCGCCAAACAAAAGAATAAGACAAAACAAGCCATCCTGCTGTCCTTCAGTCCCCCCTTTCTTTCTTCCTCCAAAGACCCACACTCTCCTCTAGTATAAGAACCCAGGCAACGCTGAGTCTCCCTCCCCTTCTCTAGTTAAACCCTGGAATTGGGGGTAGTGATGGTGGTTCAAAGTTGGCCTCGAATCCCTGCTCCTCTCCCCCCTCCCATCCCCCACCCTGAACTGCCTTGGTCTGTCTGGGCAAGGAGCTTGGCAAACAGGTGTCACTGCCCAGCCTGCACACCCACCCCTCCACCCCCCTACCCCAGTCTGTATCTCCAGAGTCTCTTTAACCAAACAGCTTCAGATCCCCCAGCCCCACTATCTCAAAAACATTTTTTAAAATGTAGGCTCCCTGTTGCCGTGGACCAGCCCTGCAGGGCTAATGGCTCCGCAGGGACGCTGCACTCATTCTGGGATGGAGCCTGCTTTGTAGATGTGTGGTCTAGAGTAAGGGGCTTTCCAGTTAGACAGAAAGGAATCTAAAGTCCAGACAGAGCAATTCCAGGCAGCACAGCAGAGACCTCGTGATGGGAGGTGAACATGAACCTTGGATGATAAGACCGAATTTCAGAGGCCCCAGTAGTAGGAGGGACAGCTGCCAGGTCAGCTGAAACAACATTCAGCATAGCTTTCTATTCTGCAATGAGGTGGCTTCACAGGTCCTTTACAGGTGCTGTGAAACAAGTGACTAGAATAGATAGATTTTCTAAGAAACCAGCAGTTGAGGAAACAAGACTCAACCTCTTCTTCGAACCCCAGCTGCCTGAGCTCTCTACAAGCTAACCTCACACTTACATTCCACCCCAAGACCTTCAAAGGATAAACAGAAGTTTCCTGCAAGTCTTCGAAGAGGATCGCAAACAGCCTGTTCCTCAGGGTGGATTTTGTGCAACTCATTTTACGAAGGCAAACTGTGTTTCACACACGACTCACCTTGACTAACCCAACAATCAAAAGCAGACTCCGCAGGGAAGAATTTACCACAGGTGCTGGCTTTTCATGACGTAGGTATGGTTGGGAAGGGAACAATGCGAGGCCTTCAGCGATGTCTGTGCCACATTCTGCGCTGGCACGGAGACTCCGCCTCACCGGTCCCGGAGAGCAAGACGGGGCGCAGGGGCTGGCTTGGGAGGGCAGAGCCACGTCATTGACCCGTGGTTGACCCCCTTTCAGCTTCTGCCCCCATGTCCCAGCCAGTTTCCAGGAGTTCCTCTGGAAGACAATTTTGGGGCTTTGGGGTGGTTGATAAACCAAAGCTGGGAGCCCTGGAAAGAGGGAAGGGGTGAGAGGAGTGGTGGGGGGGTCAGGGGTGAGATAAAAATCCTGGCTCCAGGCTCCTTGGCAATTTCTGGGAAAGAGGAGTGGTATCCTGGCACGCTTTTCTGTCTGGGAACCACCATGCACAGGTCCCTTCTTAGTTTTGTTTTTTTTTTTTTTTTTTTTTTGGGGGGGTGTCTCTCCATAGGTATGAGGCCAGCACAAGGTGGTAGGCTGGTTCCTATTCCCCAGCAGAAGTCCTCACCTTCTCCTCAAACACCACCGACTATGAGAGAAACAACCTATTAGTTATATACGTGTCGTTCTCTTTATAGAGTTTCCACTTCCCTCATCTTTGTGTGGGCAGATGATCACTTCCATTTTACAGATGTAGAGACCGAGGGCCAGAGAGCTGAAATCAAACAGCTGGCACAATGGGCCAGAGCAGGGTCAAAAGTTCAAGCTCCCCAAGTCAGTAATGTCCTAGGAACAAAACACACACACACACACACACACACACACACACACCTCTCACCCTCACTTTCTGGGAGTAAGCCTTTGAGAACCTCCATGGATTCACCACACGTTTCCCCAGGGAGAGGTCAGAATGGGAAAATGTTTTGGCACCAAATGGACCCTTACCATGCTGTCCCTCTGCAGTGCTGAGGCTGAGGAGTTAGGGCCTCCGTGGATTCCAGGCCTAGCTCCCTTGTTGCTCATATGGACACAGCTCCAAAGTGAAACAGGGTAGTCGGAGTGACAATTGTCCTCTACCCGATTCTATTGTGAGGATTAAATGAAAGGCACATTCCTACAAGGCATTTATGGTTCCTGGCACAGCTGTTAACATGATGAGGACGCTGAATGGGCCGCCCCAAGAACCCCGGGGGGTGTAATGTAAGAGTCTGGGCGCCAGGTGCTGGGCAAAGCGGCGCCTGGATGTGAACTGGGTCCGCAGGAGGGAGGGTGCCTCCCGCAGACGCATTAAATGGGGGTTTTGGTCCAGCGGGCACATCCGCCTTGAGGTGGAACCTCCGCCTCAAGGTGAGGGGTCCCTGGAGGGTAAGGACCGCCTGCTGGCCTAGAGGAGGCCTGGGAGGAAGCTCCCGCGCTCTCCAGCTGCGCTGCAGTTAGACAACTCACCTGCCCTCCACCGCTTTGCCATCCAGGAGCAGCGGTAAACCTCGCGGGGCGCAGAATCTACGGTCGCATTCCTGAAAAATCTGCCCTGCCAGGTATTTACACACGCGGAAGGAAGGGAAGGAAAGCTTTTGGACAAAAGGTCCTTAGGCCGCCGCCCCTCATCTGGATGGAGAGTTGCTGTGGTCTCCATAGTTCCTATTAATTCTTCTACCCTGGAGGGGCCACCGCGCCGGCCTCACATGCTCGGATCTAGGGCCATGAAGGGCCTTGGGCTGAGGAGCTGGTCCAGGGTGCAACTGTGCCTTCCCTGGTCCAAGCTTGACCTCTGCCCCCTGGGCCAGATGATTTGCAGGCTAGAAGAACCATGCAGATGGTCTGAGCAGAGGACAAACGAGGCAGAATCTGAAGGTAGACTGATGTGGAGGATTCCAAGTCAGAGAGCACCCCAACCCTTTCTGCATCATTTCCAAACACACACACACACACACCCGTGAAGATCCGGCTGGGCCTGTGCCAGATCCCAGGGTTATTGAGAGGTTGGAGGGGACAGAGGGATGGAGTCTGCTTCCCATGGCTCTTCCCCAGGCCTCCATTCTATGGAACGTTTCCAGGCTGACCTTAGGGATGAGAACCTGGGAGCACTGGCCTAGTATAGTGGAGCTGGAACCGCTAGATGAGCAGCGCCTGGGAGAGGGTGCCGTTGTGACCAAGCTTTGGCCTGTAGGACCTGGTAGACATGGAGGTGAACTTGACGAGGTTCCCCGCACTCATGTCCTAGTCTGCCTGACTTTTGGGAATGCCCCGGGAAGGACAGTCAGAGCAACCCTGGAAGTTCCAACATTGCATCCAGCTGCCATGGTGTCTACATGCCGTGTTACTCACCCCTCCCCCAGCTCCCACTATGGCATTTTGGAACTGCCTGGAACCACAGAACTGACCACTGGTTTCTTTTTTAAAAATAATTTATATATATATATATAGTTGATTTTTTACAGAGAGGAAAGAGAGGGATAGAGAGTTGGAAACATTGATGAGAGAGAAACATTGATCAGCTGCCTCTTGCACAACCCCCACTGGGGATGTGCCCGCAACCAAGGTACATGCCCTTGACGGGAATCGAACCTGGGACCCTTGAGTCTGTAGGCCGACACTCTATGCACTGAGCCAAACTGGTTAGGGCTGACCACTGGTTTCTTGATGTCAATTCATTCTGACTTGGACAAAACAGCTTATTTCCTTAGGTGCCTGCCACCGGGCCACTTGGCACACAGCTGACTAGAATGGCATGATCTGTAAGGATCCTCCCAACCCCAAGCACCACTTGATTGGTTTGCATAACTGAGGAATTTGGGGCTTCCTGTTCATCAAAAGAAGGGAGGAAGGGGGAGCCCCACATATCCCCTCAATCAGAGACAGCGATGCTCTAATTAATTATTTAATTGGAGAAACTTTTTCTATTCTTTTAAGCTCGTAGATTCTTAGCTCCAAGATGGGAATCTCTTCTCAAGCCCTATCACAATGACATAAGCCACACAAAGGGACAGCAAAGGTCTTAATGTATTTGGGGAAAGATTTCTGACGCCCAGGGCCGATAAAAGCGACAATCCTCTCCAGGCATGGATAAAGCTACAGACTCTCTGGAGACTATGAAAACATTTATTTTCTGGGTGATTTTCCGGTTTAAAGTGAAGGGCATTCTTAGAAAATCTCTGAAGGATGCTGGAGGGGACGAAGTACTAGTTTAAACTCAAGCAGTCCTGAGCCAACCCACAGATGGATCTCCTGTGTGTGAAATGTCTGCCTTTCTCCTCTCCCAACTTTGCTTCTTGGAACAGATAGCTTAGTGGGAAGAGAAGGGGAAAACCTTTTGCCGTGGGCGTGGGGAAGAACAGAGAAGGGGGAGATGGTCAAGTTCTGCGCCACTGGAATGGTCTCAGGCTTCTCAGTGAGGGAAATGGGGGAATCAGAGCAAGAGATGAAACCTCTCAAACTGACAGCTCCGCCTCAGGCCAGTTAGGTGGGTTTGGGACTTGGCACTGGTATTCCTCTTGATTTAAAGAGTAAAAACTCAGTCTTTGTCTCCAGCAGCATCTATAGAGCAACCCTAAGAATAGTCAGTATTTATCCTGATAATTATCACCTACCTCTATATTCCCTGAGGGGGGCAGATAAGGTGGAGATGGGGGTGGTGGTTATAAGCAACTTTAATTGCTTTCTTGAACTTGTAGTTTTTTTTGTGTGTGTGTTTTTTCCGTATATTCCTCATTTCTGAGTGCCAGCCAGGATCTCAGGGGCTGGAACAAAGGAAGCTGAGTCTCCCAGGACCCTGGAAGCTGCTACAAACACCAAAGACCTTGGTTATGGCTTTCAGTTAAGAATCCCAGCCCTGTTACTCCATTTCCAAGTTTATGTGGGTGGGTGGGGGGAGCGCTGGAAGGTTCCTCGTGGAATTATGGAGTGAGAATGGACCTCTTTAATGGGTACTTTGGAGTTCATGCTCTGAAGCTGACCAGTCCAACTGATGGTTGCCTCACAGATGCCAGGTCAAGGGGCTGTGCTCCCTCAAGGCCCTAATAACCATGCCACACCCTGGGTCTACGTGGAATACCCAGTGGTGAGCTTAGTGGCCTCTTTGCGGCTCCTGCAGTCTTCCTCCACGCTGACACCCTCAACCTCTCGTAACACCCCTGCCTCTGCCTGCTTGCCTCTCTTCTGCCCAGAGTGAGTACCGAGGAGGACTTAAAGAGCAGCTGGCTCAGCCCTGCCCTCCTTACACTGTGCAGAGAGGAAAACGGAGGCACAGGGAGGAGAGATGACTGCTCATCACACTGAGCTGAACAAAGCCTTGCCTAAGACCTGGGCTCTCCAGTGCATCCCTCTAGGCTCAGAATTCCTAACGGTTGGGGCGCAGCCCAGGCCTCCCCAGCAAAGCCCAGGGTCAGAAGAGGAGCCAGGGACTCAGGTCAGTGGGCCTTCCAACTCTGCCAGCTCCACGCGTGGCATGCAAGGAGCAGCCCACTTGCCTGCCCAGAGCTGCAAGACCAGAGACAGGGGCCTTGGTCTCTGTTTAGTGATGCAATTTTATCTCCCCTTCCCCACTCCCTCCCTCTGATCAGGACCCCACTCACAGTTGGTGGACTTGGCTAAGGCTCTTCCTGTTTCTAGGCATTTAATAGTGAGGGTGACGGAGTCCGCGGTTGATCAGTTCTAACTTCATTGCTGACTCCCTCAAATCTCAGCCTCGGAAGCGCTTGGATTTGTCCCGAGAGAGACCTTATCCCAAGGATGTTGCAGGGCTGCCCAGATGGGGAGGTGATAGTGGCCTCCTCCTGACCAGCCAGGCCTTCACTCTCTGGTTCTTGTAGCTCCGGGGCCCCTCCTCCATTTTGTCCAAAAGATTTCCCTCTACAGCCAGGAGGGGCCCTGTCTGACCTCACTTCAGGGAGAAGGGCCCTGGAGCCTCTCATCCCCAACTGGGCCTCGCAGTTCTGGTCACTGGCAGAAGCTCCGAGGGTGGCAACACCGATGTAGACCTGCCCGCAGGCTGCCCCCTGCCCGGCAAGCCCTTCTAGACTGCGGAGAACTGTGGGAAGTGGAGAGGGCCGGAAAGAAAAACTGAGTTTACGTACGTGTTGAGGGAAAGGGGGTAGAAAAAGTACAATGGAGACAAGGGAGAAAGAAATAGAAGTAAATTAAAGAAATAAAGGAAAGGGGAAGAGAAAAGCGAGGGGGAAGGAAGGGAACATTGAAAACGAAAGGAAACTCAGAGGACGAGAAGCAAACAAAGAAAAAATAGTGTAGGTGAAAGAAAAGGAGAAAGACACCAAAGGCGGCAGAGGCACCGAGGTGGGAGGGGAGAGAAAGCGCGCAATCAAGACGGAAAGGAACAAAACAAGAAAGAACGCACAGGAAGCGAGAGAACTAAACCTGGAGGACAGAAAGGCGGCAAGAAAAAAATACAACTATAAGAAGGAAAAGAAAGACGGAAAGAGGCTGAAGACAGAAAGGGTAGAAGAAAAGAGGAAAGAAAGAAAAGGGCCCACCCCACTAGGTTGCTAAACCCAGAGTAGGAAGCGAACCCCGGCGGTTCAGCCAGGCCCGGTGCAGTCTGGCGCACACCGGAGCCGCGACCTTTCCAGAAAAAGCAGCGGCGCCGCTGCACATGAATTCTCCCGATTGCTCACCACCAGCCGGAGGGCCTCGGGGCCGCGGCCACGCACACTGTTCCAGGTGGGAGACTGGAGTCGCCGGGTGCAAGCTTTGCTTTACAGGAAAGTAAAACGGAATTTAACAAACGCTGCAAGGGGGGCGGGTGGGCGCGCCTCGCCCCCTGCCCTCGGTGGCGGCCCGGAGCCCGGGCGGGGTGGGAGCTGACACCGAGGTGCCAAGTCCCCGTGGCCAGAACCCCCGGGGGCGCGGCGGCCGCGCTCAAAGGCCCGGCAGTAAAGGTCACAGGCGGCTGTGGGGCCGCGCTGAATGGGCTCCCGGTGATAAACAGACTCTTAACTTTCAACTTGGCCTTGACCTTCCTGGAGGTGTCTGGCCGGTATGTAAAGGAGCAGAGGAGGCTTTCAGCGCGTTTGGTTGGGTCGGGAAAGGGGTGGGGAGGGAGAGGCACGGTCTGAGAGGGTCTGCCTGGAGGCTCCCAGCAGGACACAAAGGATTCTGTGGGGCCGGGGGAAGGGCTGGCTGGGCGGTCAGGCGCCTGGGTTGTCCCGAGACCTCGGCCTTGACCTCCCGCAGAGCCCTAGGGAGGTTTGAGGGGGGGAGGGGGCGGGATCCGAACCTCAGTTTCTCTATGTGGGAACCTCAGGCTGATTTAGGCCTGAGAGAGGCACATACAAAGTGACCCGTATTTTTTAGGAAACCGTCCTTTAATTTTACAATAAAAACAAGTGTCTTGTAGTGCATTGGAAACCGACAACACGCAGAAACACAAATGTAACTCACACTTATTCAGTTTATAAAATGCTTTCACATGCAAAATCTCAACGTAATCAGCACAGCGTTCCCGTGAGGCAGGGGTTATTGTGTCCTCGAGGAGACGGATGCTTTTTACAGATGAGATTGAATCCTGCTTTGTCCGACTCAGGTTGAGGTCTAGGATACCTCAGACAGTTGCCTGTACGCGTGCCTTCCTGGAAAGGGGAGGACATGCTCCTATGACATTCAGAACTGTTCCCTGGGACCTCAGCTCGTTGCTAAATAAACTGCAGAGTAAAACAAAACCCAAACCAACATGCCCCATCATTTTCGTTTGTATGGAAATGTACCTGTGGGACAGCGGTGAGCTGGTATTCCACCACGATGCAGAGCTGTGTGAGGCTCGGGGTTTATTTTCATAGACAGGAAGAAGAAAACCATGAATCCACAAAGCACAGCGGCGAGCAATGTTGTGATGATTCTTTAAGTTGCTGTGCTTACAAAACAGGGATAAGACTGATACGAAGTGTGGAAATATCCAGTGTACAACTCGAATGTTCACACAGTGAGCACACCCATGCAACCGCTGTGCAGATTGAAACCCAGAATGCGTGTAGCGCCCAGAAAGCTTCCTTATGGCACCTCCCACTCAGGAGCCCCTCTCTCCAGCGTAATCCCTTCTAACCTAATTTTGCCTGTTCTCGAATTGCATCAACATAGGCAGACAAAAGTTCATCTTCCGTGTCTGGCTTCTTTCACCCACGTATCTTTGTGATTTATTCGTTTTGTGTGCAGCAGTAGTTTATTGCTGTGTAGTACTCTAATTTTCAATTATAGAACAATCTACTTAATTTTCAATTATAGAACAATCTACTTACCCATTAATTATGGGTGGGCATTCAGTTTTGTTTCTATTTTTGAGCTATAATGAATAAAGCTGCTTTGGACATTCCAGTATACGGTGTTTGATGGACAGGAACATTTTCTGTTGGGTATATGTCCAGGAATGACTGTGATTATTATTTTTTTTAATTTAGGGATTTATTCATGCTTGCACCGTCATCTACCAAATAAAAAGCAGTGAAAACACTTCGTTTTTAAGTAAAAATCCTGATATTTCTGTCTTTCATAGTTAGACAAGCAAGAAGCGATGATAAGAAATTGGAAAGTGTCAAAGAGTGTGCTCAGTATTTTCACCATAAGCACCTTTGCCTTCGGCGTCTTTGCTGAAAGCATTTTTGCCACAAACATTTCACCACATAAGTAATTTTCCATAAGACAATTTTACTGTAAAAAAAAAAGATAAAATAACTGGTTGACAGTTTGATTTTTTTGGGCTTGGTTTTATTTCTCCATTGACAAACCGATTAACTGCGTTGAAGACAATGTACTTAAGATGGTTGGTAGTTCGGTTTCATTTCTGTATTGACAAAGTTCTCACAGTTACTTCCATTTTTATATTATATATAAATCTTAGCCCACATAAAGGTCAATGTAGTGAGTAGGTATGATGGTGGTCTTAGAATAGTTAGCATTTATTTCTTCCAGAGGACAAAAATTTGCCCCAAAGGTTCGTTTCTTATTTTGAAACACACTACAGGCATCTTATTGCTTTTTGCTTTCTTGAACTTCGCAGATACTGTGGGTTGTTTTTTTTTTTAACAAATTGAAAATAAGACTCTCCACCAGCAAAAAAAACTAAACTCGCTGAAGGCTCCGGTGATGATCAGTATTGTTTTTAGCAGTACAGAATTTTTAAATTAAGCTATGTACTTTTTAAAGACATAACGCTATTGCACACTTATTAGACTACAGTAATGTATCATAACTTATATGCACTAGGAACCCAAAAATTCGTGTGACTTGCTTTTGTGAGACTTATTTTATTGCAGTGGTTTGGAACCAAATCCAAAATCTCTCTGAGGTATACCTGTACATTGGGAGGAGAAAAGAGGCTGAGGGCTGTCTTTGAGGGTGCCAAGTTGAACCTACAGTTCCCATACAATGAAGACAACTGCTTAGATACAATCCACAAAATAAATTTAGCTATTTTGCACAGAATTGCCATGAATCTACGCACATTTGAAATATATGCAAGTTTTTTGTATTTTTCAATAAAGTCTTTTAAATGTTGTTATGTCTGTTTTTTAACATCCCTCTTTTATTTTTTGTGATTTCATCTTTTTTAAGGGGAAAATTGCCTTATGGCCAATGAGTTATATGGTGAAAATGTTTGCAGCAAAAATATTTGTGGCAAAGATGTCTACAGGCAAAGATACTATAGCAAAAGTACCCAGACTCCTTGAAGGGACATCTCCATTTTCTCTCATGTGGTTTTCAAATGCAATTATATATATATATATATATATATATATATATATATATATATATATATATAGAGAGAGAGAGAGAGAGAGAGAGAGAGAGAGAGAGAGAGAGAGGGAGAGGGAGAGATTTGTTGCATTTGTTGCCCACTTGCTGTTTATGCACTCATCATTTGCTTATTGTATGTGTCCTAACCAGGGATCAAACCCACAATCTTGGCATATCAGGATGATACTATCATCAACTGAGCTACGTGGCCAGGGCAGTAATATTTGTTATAGGTGATCTATAATTTCCCCTACAGTCCTGCAACTACAGTTTGCATGGGCCCAGTCCAGAAAAATGGATCAAGTTCAGGTTCAAGTCAGTGAGTGGGCATGGCTGAAGCCACCATGACCCCTATGCAAAATGGAATCATTCCTGTCTTCTCCAGAAAAAAAACTGGGGGTTCTAGAAAAAGTGGACTTGAACAGATTTGATTTGGGCGGGGTAGTGAAGAGACACAAAACCTCTGATTTGTGAAACAGAGCAGTTTTAGTTTCTTGAATTACACCACACAATAGGCCCCATCAGAGGGGCCTCCAGCAATTTCTCCAGTGGTTGGGGCCCCCTCTCCCTCCCCCTCCCTTTTCCATCTAAGAAAAGTCAGAGCCTGCAGGGAGCAGACAGGTGGACTTTCTGGACTCTCCACTTGAGTGGAAGCGTGCCAGAGGCAGGGAGGAGGACTGCGGGGCAGAGAGGCATAGCACACAGGCCAGGCTCCTGTGCTCTTGGGGTCCAGAGCCCCACAACTAGTTCATGGCCAGTTAGTTAACCAGGCCCGACTTCCTGGAAATTCCTTAGTTCTCAGAGAAGGGGAAGGAATTATCCTTTCCCACTGATGCTCCAGGATTTTATAAGGCCCTCTCCCATCCCCTCCTTCTCTCTTTGTGCTGCGATCCCTGGGTCTCCCCTTTCTGTCTCCGCCTCTACCCCTCTCTCTGAATACAGGCCATGTGCGTCTTCTCTCCTTACCTCTTTCTCTATCCTTAGATGGAAATGCAGAGCCACTCTCCAGGGCCTGGTCTAGAGGTCCCGGTTCCCCTTTAAGTCTAAACCTTTTGTGTCCCAGGCTCCAGGTCTCCCATCACTTTCTCTGGAGCTCTGTCCTCCTTCCTCTTTCTCTGCCCCAACCCAACCCGGGAGCCAGCGGAGCTGTGTGGGGCAGTAGCTGGGGTCTCTGGGGTCGGGGCGTCCCAGGCACTTCCCGGGACCAGGAGCGGCTTATAGTGGTGCATCCAGGATGGGAGGGGCGTCTAGGGTGAATGGGATGCTAGCACCCAGGACCCAAAGGATAGGGCTCCCAGAAATACCCTTTCATCCCCAGTGGCTGGTGCGGCAGGCCCAGGCGCACGCACTCCCAGGTTCCCCTTGCAGGCCGAGTGGCCTCCCGACTCCACCCCCGACTCCCCTTCCCCCACGAGGGAGGCACTTTATGGGGAGAGCTCCATTCTCTCGTTAAACCGGCCGGAGCGCAGGAGACGGAGCCGGGGAGGGAAGGAGCAGCGGAGGAGGGGGAGCTCCTTGTCCGCT
>PVJC01000085.1:0-162362 GCA_004026665.1 Murina feae | reverse complement strand
CAGGGCGGCCCGGCCGAGCCCGCGCTGGCGCCCTGGGAGCGGGGAGGCGTTTAAAACGCTTCGGATCCCCGGGGCCAGGGTGGGGAGAGCGAGCTGGGTGCCCGCCGAATCCCCCGCTCTCAGCACCCCATGAGCCGACGCCCGGCCCCATGGAGCCGGGCAGCTACGCCGCCTTGGACGGGGCCAAGGAAGTGGAGGGCCTGCTGGGGGCGGCAGGGGGCCGGAGTCTGCTCGCCCACTCCCCGCTGATGCCAGCTGTCAGCTATGCCCCCCTGGACCTGCCCGGCTCCTCGGAGCCCCCGAAGCAGTGCCACCCGTGCCCCGGGGCGCCCCAGGGGGGGTCCCCGGCTCCGATGCCTTACGGCTACTTCGGAGGCGGGTACTACTCCTGCCGACTGGCGCGGGGCTCGCTGAAACCCTGCGCCCAGGCCGCCACGCTGGCCGCCTACCCCGCGGAGCCGCCCGCGGCCGGCGAGGACTACCCCAGCCGCCACGCCGAGTTCGCCTTCTACCCGGGGTACCCGGCACCCTACCAGCCTGTGGCCAGTTACCTAGATGTGTCCGTGGTGCAGACGCTGGGCGCCCCCGGGGAGCCGCGCCACGACGCCCTGCTGCCCGTGGACAGTTACCAGTCCTGGGCCCTCCCCGGGGGCTGGAACAGCCAGATGTGTTGCCAGGGAGAACAGAACCCACCGGGGTCCTTCTGGAAGACGGCGTTTGCAGGTAACCTCTCTCCGAGTCCCCTCGGCGCCAAGCGCGGGGTTGCAGACCCCGCTGGCACTTGCCTGGGAGGCCGAGGAAGGCCTGGGGCAGGGGAGGAGGTGTTTGGTGATCCTCTTGGGCTATTAGGACTCAGAAGGAAGGTCCAGGCAGTCAGAGAGCCTGGGTGGGGGTCCCCCCAGGTCAGTGTGAGGGGCTGGAGCTGGGGACCATCTGCGGCCAGAGGCCAGCAGGTTCGTTCCTTCAGAGAACCCCAGAGGCCTTGCCGCAAGCCTTTCAGTGTAGCCCAGTAGTTGGCTGTCTTTGCGGTTGGATGGGGCTTAGGGTGTCCCTACCCAGCAGATCCCAGTTTAATTCCACAAAAAGGCTAAGTAACTCTCAATTCAGTGAGTGTGGGGGTGGGAAGGGGGTGGGAACAGTTATTGGAAATTCTGTAAAGAATACAACCTCTCGCTTTCTCTTTGATGAGTTTTTCAGTTTCCAAAGGAAAACTTAGATTTCCCTCAGTTGTTAGCTTAGGTATGTGCGTTGGTGTGTGTGTTTGTGTGTGTGTGAAAGTTTTGTGTTGGGGGTGGGAGCCGAAACGTGTTTCCTTCTGTACAGAATTTGCCTGTAGAATCTGTGAGCGGCCAAGAGTCTCAGATTCGTGAGTGTGGATGTACATGCCTGTGGGCAAAGGTCTGGCTGTATGTTGTGGGCGTATTTGCAGACTTGCTGGTGTGAGGGCGGTAACCGGTGAGGGTGTCCTACGGGAGCCTGCTCTCTCCAAGGTTGAGAGGTGATCAGAGAACCAGCCCAGCTTCCCAGGTGTCCCTGGGTGCTTCGGGAGAGGAGGGAGTGCACAGGAGACAGTAGGGTGGCCTGCAGGGTGCCTTAGTTTCTGGGGCCTGGGTCTGTGTGTAGGTGGGAACTGAATGTGTCTTTCCCTCCCACTCCTGTCTGTCAGACTCAAGTGCGCAGCACCCTCCAGAAGGCTGCACCTTCCACCGAGGCCGCAAGAAGCGCATTCCCTACAGCAAGGGGCAGTTGCGTGAGCTGGAGCGCGAGTATTCCGCTAACAAGTTCATCACCAAGGACAAGAGGCGCAAGATCTCGGTGGCCACCAGCCTCTCGGAGCGCCAGATCACCATATGGTTTCAGAATCGCAGGGTCAAGGAGAAGAAGGTCCTTGCCAAGGTCAAGACCAACGCTACCCTGTGAGGGTGCTCCCTGGCTGGGGAGGTGGTGGGGGAAGGTGAGCGGTATCCTGGGGAAACCAGGAACCTGCCAAGGACAGGCTGGGACCCAGGACTCTGTGGAGGGGTCCCCAGAGGTGACACTTTTTTTAGTCCATGGCTCCTGTGCTGTTTCCCGGGGACAACCCGAGGACCCCGTATGTCCCAGTGAACCACTGAGGCCCACGTTAAAGCCTAAACTGTCAGAGTGATATGACCCAAAGGCCCTGTCCCAGTCTATTAGCATTCACTCTGGCAGTGGCGATAATCACCATAACCAGTACTGGTTGCCATGATAATTAGTCTCATACTTTCTAAGAGAGCTCTGCGGAGCATTACGGAAACCGCTTTCATGGAATGAATAAACTTGGAAGGAGATGGTGACTGGGAAGCTTCCTGTGGATCCCCTTCCATTTCCAAAGCCCATCCCTCATCCCAGTGCTGGCAGGGGAGAGGAGAGAAGGCAGGGTCACCCCTGTGGCTACACTGCCATTTAGCATTTTTCTAAGATGACAGCAGGATGGACAATGCTGGAGGGAACCTCTCTCCCCTCCAGACCCACCCCATCGCTTGTACTTACTGGTCCTTGTGTGAAAATGAAGCCAGCTGGCTACCCTCCCTGGTCTATCTTCTTCCAGAGAAATGGAGTCTGGGCAAGTACCTGGATAATTCACCATTTCTCACTTCTGCCCCCAAACTTCCCTAGTCTTCCCCTAAGGTTCCTAGTGGTTCTGACCTAAGCAGGTCATGCTTCATTGGACATTTGGGAGCCACGTGAAACAAATTATCTGTGGTCTTCTAACACGGCCCCTTCCAGGCACAAAAAGTAGAATCCTACCTTACTGGCAAGTATGTCCCAACCATGCTAGTAGAGCTGGACAGGGCAGAAAATGGCCCCATTTCCCACCCTTTCTCCTCGGCTTGCCTCCTCATGACACCCAGAGGAGCTTGGGGGCCCGTCCGCTGGGAGATGCACTGGGCCCTTTTGTGGGTGCAAGGTGACAGAAGCCCAAAGACCCAGGCTCATGGTGGGGACACCATGCAGCCTTGGCGACAGTGGGCACAGACTTCACTTCCTTTTCTTTTCACTTCTCAGTCCATGTTTCCTGAATCCTGGGTGGGTGGGTGGCGGGTTGGTGCCAACTCTGTTTTCCCTTCTGACAGAGAGAGGCCCACAGTGGGGGGATTCCTGAAACCTGGGGCAGACCGGTTGTCTGGGAGCCAGGAACTCTCCGCCTCTGTGCCAGCTCCCTGATGCCGCGCACCGAGGCACAGCGCCCCGGGGACACTTGCTGCCTTGGCTGTGGCAAAGCCAGCAGCAGGTTCATCCTGGGTCTTCCTGCAGGCCCAGCTGGGGGGTTTAGGTAGATACTCCCACAATCCAGCACGCAGGAGTGAAGTGAAGAGGACCTGGTGGGACCCACTTGCAAGCCACCCAGAGTCGCAGGAACAGCCAGTGGAGGGCTGCGGCCAGGGTCTTGGCAGTTCCCTCTGGGAGCCAGCTGGTAGTTCTCCCGGGAGGACGGCTGCAGACTGCAGCCCAGAAATCCCAGTATTTCCACCCTTCAGTGGGGTGGGATTCCAGTCCTGGCTCCTCTCCAGGGAATGAGTTGGGAAGCCACTCAGACTCTTCTAAATCTGTTTACCAAAAAGCAACCAGGGCTAAGGGAAGGGAAGCCCCCCCCCCCAAGGTGGGCGGTCCCCCTCCCTTCCTGGGTCTCTTAGAGTGTGCGTACTGGGGGGCAGTGTGTGCCAATTTTGTGATAACAAAAAAATCCAAGCCCCCCGTGGTCCAATTTAAACTCCTCTGTGAATAACACTCCGGGCTCAGGGGAGGTTGCTTTCTGCCTCTCTTGTCTCCCCTTCAAGTGAAGCCCCAAGCCAGTAGCTTTTAGGATAGTTCTTTAGCTTCTCCAGGATAGTGTGTGCAAACCCCTCTCTCGCTGCTCCAGAAATGGCGAGACATCAGTGCAGACAGGCGTGCGGGCAGGATGTGGGACAAATGACCAGGCGCTCCATGCTGCGGGGTCCCCGCTGCAGAGGGAATAGGCCACAAGAGGGGTCGCCTAGGCAGAAAGGCCTGAAGGAGACTCTGGACTTCCTCCACCTCACTATCAGGGACTTGAAATTTCTGGGTTCCTCTGCTTTCTCTGGAAATAACTTCAGAAGGAACAAAAGATTTGGGATTTATTTCGCTAGGAATGCGAGGTTGGACGATTCACAAGACAAGGGCGCCCCCTTCCGGCTGAAGCTCGTCATTCCAGGGGAACCTGCGCATCCGCTCGCGGTAACCCGCCACGGAGCCTCCGCCCGGCTTCGCGGCGCCGGGCGGCTCCCGGGTTGCCGAGTGCCCGCGCAGAGCCTGGCACTGGGCCAGGGTACGAGCAGACGTGTCTGTCCAGACGCCCAGAGAGCCAGGGGGGAGGCCCGGAGGGAGGCCCGGAGGGCAGTACTGGATCTCGAAAGGAGAAGGAACAGGGCGCCGGGTCCCGACTCCGGGAACGAGGCTGCGGCGCCATCTCCCCTCGGGCCAGGTCCTGGTTCCCCTGGAAGACGATAGCAGTTCTCTTCCTCCCCAGGACGCTTCTCAGCGGATCGCCCACTGTTATTCTGAGTGATTTACGTGTATGGACCTTGGAGGGAGAAAACTGTTTTAAGTGTTGTTTTGTATTAAACCTTCTTTTAAAAATCACCAAATACCAGCTTTACTCCTGAGGCGAATGCTCACGGCCCGACCCCAAGACCGACCGTTTAAAAATCTCTAATTCGGCCTTGACCGGTTTGGCTCAGTGGATAGAACGTCAGCCTGCGGACTCAAGGGTCCCAGGTTCGATCCCAGTCAAGGACATGTACCTTGGTTGCGGGCTCACCCCCTGTGGGGAGTGTGCAGGAGGCAGCTGATCAATGTTTCTAACTTGCTATCCCTCTCCCTTCCTCTCTATAAAAAAAAAATCAATAAAAAATATATATTTAAACAAAATAAAAAAATAAAAATCTCTAATTCGTGTCTAAATTGCAACAAAATTCACCCATCCCTATTTATTTGCCTGCAGTCTTGCTGTTAATTAGGGCCCTTTAAGCGGTGAGAGGGGCTTTTGCTAACATTATACAGACTAAAGCCCGTGAAGCCAGCGGTCACAAATAGGTAAACGAGACGGCGATCTCCAGGACAAAGACACGCACAGGTGCGCTCTCTCCGGAAAACCCACCCGCGTCTTTTCACCGAGAACCGGCAACTTCACTGCGAGCCGCGCGCCCCGCGCCGCCTCCCTCGGAGTCCACCGGCGGAGCCTCGGCGAACGTGGCCACAGGGGCGTGGCTGGCGCCTGCGTGGCTCCAGCAGCGCGATCACTGCTGCCCGCCAACCAGGCGGCTTTTATTAGGCGTCCGGGGGCCGACGGCGGGGGTGACCGTGACAAGGTGCGCAGACGCGCCCTCGGGAAGCGTTTGTTTTTGGAGTCTCCCCGCGGAGAGCGCCCCGCAGGCGCCAGGCCCGGGATCCGGTGCTCGTCCCGGCAGACGCGAGGCCGAAGCGGCCGTGTTTCTATCCGCACCGCCGCCCCCCACCCCGCCTCGCCCCACTGGTCCCCCAGACTCTGAACGCTCCGGGGCCAGAAGCTGCGCCCGCGGAAGGAAAAGGCCCCCAGTTCCCTGGCGGGCGCCGGCTGCCTCCAAGGCGAAGCAAACTGCCCTCCTCTCCTCCCCTTCGTTAGAGTGTTATTCCAGGTCCTAAGTGCTGCCCTTTAATTAGGTTTTCTTGAGTGGGGGCGGTGGGGGGGGGGGTCCTCCCTGTGCCCTCGCCCCAAGAGTTACAATCCTGGATGAAATGAACGAATCCGTTACCGTCAACTGGAAATAAAGCGCGGAGGCCACTCCTGCGGAGGGGGCGAAAGGGGGCTCCCTTGTTTTGAAAGGAATGCATATCATACTCTCTCACCCATCCGAACAGCCCCTCTCTGGGAAAGGGGGAGAAGGCACCAGAGCGGCCCTCAGCCTCTCATCCCGTGGGACGCTCCCCTCCCCCCCAGACAGGGCCTGGAGATTTTAAAACATCCAAAGGGGGTGCCAACCTTTCTTCCTCTCTCAGCTACTAGTTGTTTCTGCGTAGAAAGAGGGTGGGGTGGTTGGAGCAAAGGGAGAAAAAACGAGTTTCACTGCTGCCCACCCCCCATGATAGAGGGATAGGGGGCAACAAGAGTTCCATGGTCCCCAGAAGGACGGGAAGGGAAAGGCGGCATCCGTAGAGGAGGGGAGGGGAGGGTCAGGGACACTGCCATTGAACTTGCAGCTTCAGGCCCCCACCCCCTCTGCTGAAAGCTTTATAGGAAGAGGGAAGAAGGTGAGGGAAAGAGGGAGGAGGCCCATCGGCCAGAGAAGGGCCAGCGTGACCGGGAGACGCAGAGGTTGGCCGGGAGCCTCCGTCTGCCCTGGGGAGGACACTGCAGTCTTCGCCCGGCTCGCAGCCTCCCTGACCTCGAGGTGGGGAGCCGCGGGCTATGGCGCCCTCTCGCTCAGCCTCTCCACAGCCTCTGCCTGGTGGTGGTGTGTGTGTGTGTGGGGGGGGGGGGGGCATCCAGAGCTGCGTTCCTTTTCTTCCTCTTCCAGCTTAAGGGGTGGGAGCAGAGTCTGCGCCACGTGGAGGCTGAACCCCCAGGCCAGCCTCGCGGGGCTCAGGGTCTGGAGGCAAGTGAATTCGCTCCTGGTCTTTGCAGGGAGAACAAGAGTGTTAGGCGACCATTTCTCAGACCAGAGATCGGCCGTTTCACTACCCCCAACAGTGCTTGTCTCCCTAACAAGGTAAACTGCCTGATCCGCAGACCACGGCCCCTGGAGGGGTCCCCCTAGGAATTCGGGGCCTCAGCTCTAGGGTAGGCCGGGAGAGGCGGCAGTCAGGCGCTCCTAGCGACCACCCAACGGAGGCCCCTTCTTGTCGGTTCCCGGAGACGCGAGGCCGCCGCCAGGGCCGAGACAAAGGAAGCGCTTCGCAGCACGCGGGTCGGCGGGCCTGGGCAGGGCGAGGCCGGCGGTGCGAGCAGGCACAGCGCCAGGCCCGCATGGAACGTCCGGTTTGTCTCCCACCGGATGGGGTCCTGGCACAGACAAAATTAACATTGCTTGTTATTGTTATTTAAAGGTACAACAATACGAATCACCCACTTTGAAAACTGGGTGAAAATGAACTGAAATGATAATAATGATTTACTAACTCACCCTTAAGCAAAAAGGGTGTGGCCTTTAAAAAAAGAAATCAAGGCACCTTAATCTCCTAGCGCCTACATTCTTTCCCCCATTCCTGTGCCCCCTGCAGAAGCTTGGTGAGGATCAGGATCTGAGTGGGTCAGAGCCTGGCACAGAAGTAGTGTGGGGCCACATGCCCACGTCCTGAGCCACCGGCACTGCTCACTCAGTGGTCTTGGGATGGCAAGGTATTCTACAGACACGTTTAGGGCTCCCTAACCCTAATCCTCCCCTCCACTCAGCTCCTGCCCACGCCCTCTCTGAGTTACTGCCTCAGATTGACAAAACCTGCAGCTGAGTGAGCACGGTTATCGAATTTAAAAAATGAGACAAAGTTACTGGAGTGGTATCAGGAGACAGTGGCAGAGCCAGCCCCCAAAGCAGGAGCGGATAAGGGTTTAGCTCCTGGGTCTACACCAAGGGAAGAGAATAGGGCCCCAAGCCTCTTCCCTGACCCCCAACATAGTCCCCTCACAAGATCCACCTCCCACCCCACCCCCACATATACTGGCAAACACCTGTTTTCATCTGGTGTCACACGCATGCAAACTCCTTCAGCTGATTCACATTTACGTAAGTGCAACACGGGATTAAACACAAGTGGAACTTTAGTTCAATCCGCTACTGGTGTTGCATGCAAAACCTTCCCTCCGGGGTGCAAGGCTGGAGGACAGACTGTGGAAATACCATCTCCCTTCCCAGCCAGCCCTGCCTCTCCTCCCACCTAGAGCTAGGGGTCTGCAGCTTCCTCAGATGTGACCTGAGGCTGGTGGACTATATTCCATGAACTCTGATAGTGTGAGGTGGAGCTAAGCTGCTAAAGGGGAACAGGAGTAAAAAAGACATCCTCCCACACACCACACACACACACAATCAAAGCTGCTGGAAAGGCTTCCCAGAAAAGGCTTTGTTGAGGAAGAGCTTAGAAAGATGCTTAGAATATCTAATGGGGAGGGGGAGGGAAGAAGTGAGCAAAACTCCAAGGAGGGGGGCAGGGAAATGCAGGTCCTAGTAGTTCTCAACCTTCCAGATGCCGCGACCCGTTAATACAGTTCCTCACGTTGGGGTGACCCCCAACCATAAAATTATTTTCGTTGCTACTTCCTAACTGTCATGTTGCTACTGTTATGAATCGTAAATATCTGATTTGCAGGGTGTATTTAGGCGACTCCTATGAAAGAAAGGGTCGTTCATCCCCAAAGGGGTCGCGGCCCACAGGTCTAGGACCTAGAGGAAGAACGTCTGGCCTCTGGCTCTGGCTGGGCCAGGGAAGAAGAAGGCCGGGGCGTCTCACCTGGAAAATCTTGCTCTGAGATCAGACATCCTCTTGCCCGTTCAGACTGTGACCGCCCCCCTCCCACGCAGGTGCGCGCGCACCGAATGTTGGTGCAGGGCACAGGCTGGGGACCGGGAGACAGGACCCGGGTGGGCAGCATCCCTGAGCCTCGGTGGCCCCAGCCTGTCGCCCCCGCCTTAGACCTGAGCCGGGCCTTTGGTTGATTTTTGCTGGTCACTGCTCCTCCCCAACCTCCCCCACCCCCCGCAGGGTTTTGTCATTGAACTTGAGTCGGGCCATAAACATTCCTTCGCCTTTCGGGGAACCGGACGGGGCCGCAGAGGGGGTGGAAGGCAAGGGCGGCAGGAGGGTGGTGGAAAGATCCGCACCGCGAGAGGCAGGGCCTCCCTCGCCAGCTTGCGCGGCGGTCGCAGGGCGCTCCGGGGCCTTGCCCCGCGGAGGACCCTCCGGGTCTGCGCTAAAAAGCCGCCCGATCAGCGAGGCCAGACGGCGAGGTAGACAACACGGTAGCGGGATCAGCATAATGCACCTTCCCACCTCGCTCATTAGAAGTTCATCTTTTCATTCCTTATCTGCAGGCACCACAAACTCCCCATTTGCTAAAAAATGACCAAATGCACGAATGGCAAACAAATACCAGCGAGAGCGGATGAAGATGGAGTAAATGACCCCGAGGCCGCCGCCTGTTTTAAACCGATGGGGGTGAAAAGGAGGACATGTGATATTTTCAACAATAAAGATTAAACATTTTTTTTAAAAAAAATGAAAGCGGCCCTCGCTCGCGGAGTAATCCCAGCGGGCGGCGGACGAGTCCCGCGGAGCCCCGAAAGTTAGACGCGGTGAAGCGGCGCCCCTCCCCGCCCCGCGTCCCCGGCGAGGAAGTGGAAGTAAACCCGCGGCGAGGCGTGGAAGTCTGTTTCCTCTTCCCTTGAGGGTGTGGGTCCTGGAGCCGGGGAGGATCAGAGACTCGTCCTCCGAGTCCAGGCTCCGGGATGGGGAGACGCGGCGGCGTCCGGGGCCGGGCCAGGCGGCCTGGCAGCCTCGGCTCCAGCGAACGGCCCGGACGGGCGGCTCGGCGCCCGGCGGCGGCACCAACCCCCCGCAGCTCGCGGCCTCCAGCTTTGGGGCCGATCCAAGTGCCCAGAGGCTGGCCCTTAGGGGCCAACGGGCCCGGAGGCCGGAGAGAGCTGTCGGGAGGGCGGCCTCCGGGCTCGTCCCGCTCCCACGCCCCACGTGGCTGTTCCCCCTTCGGTCCGCATCCGGCGGCAGGTACGTTGTCTCATCCTCCTCGATCCCCAGGCCTCCCCGGGCCCTGGAAACGACCCAGCCTTTGGGGGAACAGTGTGGGCGCCTAGGTCAAGTTCACGGGCCGGCAAGCTTCTTCTGGGGCAAATGGGGCCGCTTTTGTCATCCGGACCAGGAGGGTCCTGAGCAATAAGGACTGTGTGTGTGTGTGGGGGGGGGGGCGGGGTGGCAGAAACTGCAAGAAGGTTTTCGATTTTAGTCTGAGGGCCCATTATTCCTACAGCCCCCTCTCCCCTCCTCTCCACTCTGTAGAGAACAAATAATTCCGTCGGGAAAGACGCTATTTATCTGGAAAAGAAAGGAGAAGGTTTCATGGAGTGAGCTTCTCCGAAGTGGTCTTAAGTGTTGGGTAGTTTTGCGTTCGTCAGGTGCTGGAGTTTGTGACGGTTAAGGGTTGTATTTGTTCGTGTTTCTGTGGCATCTGATTCAGAGTAAAAGAGGCCACATCGACACCGCTACCCAAAAGCTTCAGATTAAACACATTGAAATAATTACCCCCAACATTCCTAACTTTCAAAAAGAAAACGCAAAAATCCACAAGGAACGTGTCCAGATCACAGAAAATGGAATAGGGGGCTTTAAACACATGCATAGTTTTAAAACTTTCATTAAACAACCTTCTTTCCATTCTTTCTTCCAATGCTCATGTTTTACAGTTTGCAGCCAATGTTACCAGTTACGTTTGTCTCTCCCCTCTCCAACTTGTTTTATGCATTCTACCCTGGTTTTAAAGCACTATGCGTTTACGATGCCATAAGCAATTTCTCAAGTTACTGCAGTTTTCTAAATGCCATTTAAAAAACAAAAATAGATACAGAAGCAGAGCAGCATCAAACAGACTTTCAAACCACAGCAGATGGCCTGGGAGGGTTGGTGGGGGGAGGGGAAAGAGATCAACCAAAGGACTTTCATGCATCCATATAAGCATAACCAATGGACACAAAACACTGAGAGGTAGGGGAGGCCCGGGGGAAGGTCAAGGGGAAAAAAAAAAGAGACATATGTACTACTCTTTGTAATATTTTAAGCAATAAAAAATGCATAATATGCAACAAAACGAGTTGTAATTTAGAAAACCATCCCGCTTATGTTGGTCATATGGGCTATCCCCACATTTACAAAGAAAATGTTTTTCTGCCCGATTAGAAAAGTAACACATTCTCATTGTCAAAAATTTCAAAAATATTTTAAAATACTGTAAAGAGGAAAATGAAAGCTACCCCATATCCTACCATGCAAAATAGACCAAAGCTAATCTCAGGTTGTATTTCCTTCCATTGTTTTTCATTGCACAGTATATAATTTTGAATGAGATTCTGCATGAGCATTTTTGTCTTTTGCCTCAAGGGTAGGTTTATTGATTTTAGAAGGAAGACAGGAGAGAGAGAGAGAGAAACTTTGATGTGAGAGAGAAACATCAGAGAAATATCTTCCCTCCCAGAGGCACCCCAACTGAGGATCCAACCTGCAATCTAGATATGGCCCCTGACTGGGGACCGATCCTGCAACCTATTGGTGTACAGGGCGAGGCTCTAATCAACGGAGCCACAATGGCTGTCTTTTGCCTTTTTGTTAGAATATGAACATTTCTGTGTCATGAAATATTCTCCCAAAGTACGACTTTAATGCTTGCATAGTATCCAGTCCTCCATATGTGCCATCATTTGGAAAAGCATTGCTCTAATATTTTGATTATTTCCATGTTTACTTTTAAAAATAATTCATAAGCGAGAAAGATAATATTGCCATGCTACTAAGTGAGTTTGATAGGAAGGTGAGACTTTAATCTCTCTAGAGTAGAATGCTTCGATTTTTTTATTGTCTAAAGTTTTGTATATGTCTCCTTTTCCCCCAATCGACTCCCCGCCCCCTCCGCCCCAGCCATTCCCACCCTGGGCAAGCCCTCACCACCCCAGTGTCTGTGTCCATCGGTTATGCTCATAGGCATGCATACAAGACCTTTGATTGCTCTCTAATGCCCCCCCCCCGCCCCTGTCATTTGTCTCTGGACCTATTCTTGTTCATCAAATTATATTGCTCCATTATATCCCACATATGAGTAAAATCATGTGATATCTTCCTGTGACTGACTTATTTCACTTAGCATAATGCTCTGCAGTTCTATCCATGCTGTTGCAAATGGTAAAAGTTCTTTTTTTTTTTTTTTTAGCGGCATAGTATTTGAATGCTTTGATTTTTTAAGGTTAAAAAATTCCCCTTCCCAGCTATTGATTGCTAGCGAACAAAAGGGGACTCTCTAGGGTGCTTGGAATGTTCTGTGTTTTGATGTGAAGATTTTAAGTTGAGCATTTAAGATTTGTGCACTTTATTTTGCAAATTTTAACACTCCCACAAGCCTGTATCTGTTTACATAGAAAAAGAACAAGGCGGGGCGGGGGGGGGGGGGGGGGGGGGGGAGTGGAGGACTTGAGGAAGGGGTGGGGACGACCCAAACTGGATTGGTTCACTCCCTGTTAGGATATTATCTTTGGTTCATAGAGACTAAAAGTAAATATTTGACAGCTAGTAATGTGGGGGTAGGGGACGGGTGGGGGGAGGAGCCTGTCCCTTCTCTTCCCAACTCGGTGCTAAACCTGGCTAAGAAGGTTCTTCTAGCTCTAGCCAGTTTGGCTCAGTGAATAGAGCATTGGCTTATGGACTGAAGAGTCCCAGGCTTGATTCCTTTTTAAGAATATATTTTTTAAAAAAGGTTTTTCTATTGTAGTTATATTCATGTGGCTTTGAATTTTCCTGTTGAGTAGAAGATGAATAAAAATAGGGTAGTTGAGGTTTACAAAGAGTTAAAATTAACATATAAATAGCTTGACTTATCTAAAAGTTCATGTGAAATGGAAGTGGGGTGCTTTATACATAGTGTAATTTTTTTAATTTCAGAAAAAGTCATTTTGGATTTTTGTAATCTTTTAAATTTTATTTTAAATATATTTTTATTGATTTCAAGAGAGGAAGGGAGAGGGAGAGCGATCTAGAAACATCAATGATGAGAAAGAATCACTGATTGCTTGTCTCCTGCACATCCCCTATTGGGGATTGAGCTTGCATCCCAGGCATGTGCCCTTGACCAGTGCTTTCTGTGATACGCAGGCCTCGATGTTTCCTGGCCAAATAAAAGGGAAATCTAAGGAGATAGCCTGAGGAGTCAGATCAGGAATTAGCCACACGATTAAACCAAGTACAATTACTTCACAGTCCAGCCTGTCAGTAGACATCTCATCTGAAATGCCTGGTGTGGGGACATGGGGGTTGGGGAACTGATTACTCAGACATGATGGTGGCAGAAGTGAGGTTGAAGAGTCATTTCAGCTGATCATGGCAAAATATTCATAGTTTCATGAGTTTATTTTTTTTAATATGTTTCTATTGAAACCCAGGCATGTGTCCTGACAGGGAACTGAACCAGGGAACTCTTGGTTCACAGATCAATGCTCAACCACTGAGCCACACCAACCAGGCAATAGTTTTCTGAGTTTAGATGTCTATCTTTAATATGTACTTTACACAGTTGTAAAATATGTATTTTACATGGAATCCCAGATGTTTCACAGTATATGTGGCTGATTTCACATACTTTTGTGGTTTATGTCACTTAAAAAAGTTACCCTAGAACCTTTGTCCCTCCAGGAATGTGGGGGGCACACATATGTCCCTGACCTTCCACCTGAAGACTTAAGATTATTTTCTTTAGTCTTCTCTGCCCTTGATTAAAATATTCAGATAAACAAACTAAACGAATTCAAATTCCCCGTTGTTTTAACATCTCAGTGGCCTGTAGAAAAATGATCTCTTTGTGCCTACTTAAGTTTTTCATCTGGACGTTTGGTGCCATGTTGTATGAGGAATGGGAGATCTGAAAACTTGGTGTCAGGTGTGGAGAGCGGCTTCAGCGTTTGGACAGGTTCAAGCCTGGGACTAATGAGGGCACGGTCCCCTCGTGGCAAAGCCACGTGCAAGTCCCAGCACAATTATTAGCCAAAGGCTCTGGTGGTAAGCTTGACCTTATGGTCGGAACCTGTGGTCCCACGTGGCTGAGTGATAGGGGTTGAGCGAGGTGCAGCAAGTAAACAAAGCAGATCAGGTGCGTGTAACTGGGTGGATTGGAAACCTGTGAGAACGCTGTAATCACGCCCTTACTTTGCCTCGTGGAATCTGGCTGTAAAATAAAGACTCGGCTTGCAGGCTGTGGCACTGTCTCTCCATCAGAGAGCAGCATCCCACCTAGACCCAGCTTTATTCTCTTGTCTGTCTTTTCTCAATCCTTCACCACCCCCTCTCAGACTCACCCATGGCCTTGCTGGCTTGGCACAGTCAGGGACCTTTGTGGAGCATGTGTGGAGGTGACAACTAAAACGACAGTGGCCTTCTTCCCAGCATGTCCCGAGAAGGAGCTTACTTGGCCATGTAGGAGGAACTATTTCCTGGGCCTTGGAACTGAGAATCAGCTGTGTGCTTTCCTGATGCTGCCTCCCTGGGCAGTAAGCCATGACTCTAAAACACAGGGTTCCCCGTTCACGTGCAAAGCAAGGCAGCTCTCTTAACCTAGGTGTGAGCGACTGGGACTGATTGTTTTTCAGAGATGATTTGGATGATCGATGCAAGCAAGCCCTTACCCAATAAAAACATTTCGTTTGTATCTGACAAGGTTTCCTTGGAAGCATCTCAACCTGCTCCATATACTGTTTTTACTCCGAATGTTTCGTGGCCCAGGATCATTTGGGGCATAGCTCTTGGGCGGAAGCGTGACTCTGAGCGGAGAGGTCTGCCTGCAGGTTGCCGAGGGGTTGTCTGGTGGTTGGGCTGATGTGGGTCATCCCTGCCGCCTCGGTTTAGTATAGAGGCTGCTGAGGTTTGCTCAGCAGCTTATACCACACCTCAATCCATATCTTCGGTAAGAGCAGAAAACTGCAAAGCTGCAAGAGAATCTGAGGAGAAAGCCTAGTGGGAATGAGATTCCCCCCACCCTCACCCCCTAGTCATGAACCTCCATCAGAGAACTGAATTAGCTAATGATACATCACTCAGTCCCAATTACCTGCAAGAGAATTTCCTGCCCTGGGCTCCTCTGGGCTAATCTTATGGTCCACAGGGTTGATGTCATCACTTTCCCTCTCAACCTGACTCTGGTGTGGTCCTCCTTCCATTTGTCGTTCCACATTCCACTTAGTTATGCATCCATCGGTTAATTCTTATATGTGCCCTGACCAGGGATTGAACCCGCAACCGTGACATATTGTGATGATGCTCTAACTAACTGGGCTACCCGGCCAGAGCTCAAACCACTTTTGAAAGTAAAACCATAAATCATTTTCATAATAAAGTAAAAGTTTATTTGACATGTGGCTGCCTTTCATTGGTGGCTGAGAGATAAGATTGTCATGCTGTCTTACAGCACTTAATGAAATGCCTGTCATACCACACCACCCTCCTTCTCTTCTCAGTCCTTTGAGTCACTTCTTTACTCCAAACTCTTCAGCATTCCCTTCTCTGAGTCCTGAATAAAGCCTAAACTCTGCTTTATGTCCCCCCAAAGGCCACATAAGGTCAAATTCCTATTCACATTTGCAGCCTTAACGATTCACACAGTGTAGTCCTTGAACTCTGTGGCTTTTAAAAACCCCACACTATAAGTAAATCAGGAGCAGTGAGCGCATAGAAGAGGGAGGAGTCTACATGCATCCTGATGAGGGAGAGTCTGACCTGAACTCTGAAACATGAGTAGTTGGGATGGAGGGGGTTCCATGTGCTCAGAGATCTAGAGGTGGGAAAGTTCTGGCACATAGGAGGGAGTAAAAGGTTGATGGGGTGGGAGAGGATATGAGAGGGGAGCATACAGAATGTGGGGTGTACAACCCAGATTCAAGTCCTGGCTCTCCCCGCTAGGTTCTTCATCTGTTAAATGGAACTTAAGATTATTACTCTGCCCTGGCTGGTTTGGCTCAGTGGATAGAGCGTTGACCTGCGGACTGAAGGGTCTCAGGTTCGATTCCGGTCAGGGGCATGTGCCTGGGTTTCGGGCTCGATCCCTGGTAGGGGACGTGCGGGAGGCAGCCGATGGATGATTCTCTCATCATTGATGTTTGCATCTCTCTCTCCCTCTCCTTTCCTCTCTGAAATTTATATATATATATATATATATATATATATATATATATATGAATAAAGATTATTACCTCCCCGCATTGTGAGGATTGCATGAGGCAACATTAGTGAAAACTCTGTAAACAGAATAGAGTTTTTATTCGTGGAGGAGCCTGCCAGGCTCTCACTAGGATTGGAAGATCCTTGAACATGTTACATTCACCTGTGTCTGTCCCATAGTGCCCAGCACAGTGCTTCACACATGGTCATTATTCAATAAACATTTATTCATGAAGTTAATAGTTTTAGTGTATTAATCATTAAGAAATGGTTTTATTGTTAAGTGGAAAAAATGTGTCTAATAGGATTGTGGTAGTCTACCTTTTGTTTAGAAAGGGATAGGGGAGCCCTGGTGGTGTTGCTCAGTTGGTTGGGCATCATCCCATGCACCGAGAGGTTACCGGTTTGATACCTGGTCAGGGCACATGCCCAGGTTTCTGGCTCGATCCCCCGTAGGGGGTGTGCAGGAGGCAGCTTGTCAATATTTCTCTCCCTGTCCCTTCCTCTCCTCTCTCTCTCTAAAATCAATAAAAACATATTTTAATAAAATAAAGCATAATAAAAATAAATACAATGGGGGAAATAAGAATATATTATCACAGTAATTTTTATTTGCATAAAGACAACCTGGGAGGACATATCAGAGACTAATCACAAGGGTTTTCTTAAGGGGATGGGGTGGTGGTGGTGAGAAGGGGAGAGATGCAGACAGTGTGGGAGGGGTATTTTCCATTTTTTACATACATGTATTTTAACCATGTGAATATATTTCTCTCTTTTTAAAATATATTTTATTGATTTTTTTTTTTTTACAGAGAGGAAGGGAGAGGGATAGAGAGTTAGAAACATCGATCAGACAGAAACATCTATCAGCTGCCTCCTGCACACCTCCCACCGGGGATGTGCTCACAACCAAGGTACATGCCCTTGACCAGAATCGAACCTGGGACCCTTGAGTCTGCAGGCTGATGCTCTATCCACTGAGCCAAACCGGTCAGGGCTATATTTCTCTTTTTAAAAAAAGTTGCTGAAGTGGGTTTAGCCACCAGAGACTATTACTAATGGTGTCCCTGAACTTGTGAGGTGACAACATCCACAAACTGTCATCAGCCCACCAACTCTTTGGCAGGTGGCAGGGATGTCCCTGCAGATGGTGATAAAACTCTACTTGATATATGGAAGGTCAGGGGCTGGTGGGGGGGGGGGAAGGAGGGAGAGAAAAAGAGATTTTTCTCTTTTCTTTATTCCCCCCTCTCTTTTCTTTTTAATAAAATAAATGGCAGCTCTTTTTGTGAGATACACACACACACATACACACACACACATAATTTTAAAAAATGAAAAACTAGAAAAATATAGAAATCTTTTGCAGGTAAAATTTAACTGGCCACTAATAATACAAATTTAAGGACCAAAGCCTCATCTCTCAGAGAATCAGCTCTGAGAAGAAACTGTTTTGGAAATCATATAAAAAGGAATGGGGAGAAAAAAATAGCATGAAATATGGGGAAAGATAAAGAAATGAGACGGAAAATTATGGAGGAAATAAGAAAGAAAAAAGAAAATCATACTTTAAAAGATTAAAAAACAAAAGGAGAGAGAGTGAGAATGAAAAAGGGAAAAAGTGAGACAGAGAAGCAGCGAAAGACCCTGGCACACGTGTGGAATGTAACTCTCAGACCAGGCTGCCAAAGGGCCTGTGCACCAGGGGATGCCAGCCCATGCTGCCAGGGGCCTGCTAGACTCTGAGGTGAGGAGGTTCCATGTTCCTGGAGCAGAGTTTCATCAAAGGTTTGGGCCCAGTTGCCCTTCAGGTGTGTGTAGGCTCTTGCCAGCCCCACCTCTGAATTCCTCAGGGCAGGTAACCTAAGGGCCTGGCTTATGCAGTCTCCAGGTATAGTGTCATCCAGCAGGAACAGATCTGTCCTGCTCGAGGCAGTGGGAACAGTTGCCAGGGGACAGTTCAGCCTCCATTTCCTTAACCACTGGAGAGGTGTGTCTGGTGTAGACTTGGCTCCAGGTCCCCCCTTCCTGGGTGGGAAGGAGTTAAAGTTGGTGGTAGAAGAACTTTGACCTTGAGTTTAGCTGCGTCGCCATGACTTCGGTCAGAGGTGAGGGGATGGTGTTCAGTTCCAGCCAGAATGAGGCTCTCTCTTCCCCGCTCTGGACCGCTTCCATTTCATTGGTAGAATATCTATAAAGGAGAGGAATTCATTAGTATCTTGTTAAAGGAGAGAGGGAGAGTTGCATTCCGATGTTTTTCCAGGGTGTTTTCCCTAATCAAAACCAGCTGAGTGAGGATGGTCTATTCTGTTACCAACCACCTGGGTTACCAACTGCCTGATTTCTATCCCTGTCTTTTACACATTTCTCCCATTTCAGGTCCTGTCCCCAGGCTTCAGTCCTCTGTCTCTGCTCTTGCCTGTGGAGAGATCTAAACTTCTGAGATCATATCCACCCTAGACCTCAGGGATGCTCATACACACATGTCTCCTCGGAAATCCCTCTCCATCTCCTGGCCCGGATTTCCTGCAGCCCCTGGGACCTCCTGCTACACGTCTTGGTCCAACCTTGCTCTCCTGTGAGGTCTTCTAGGGAGGTACTCTACTCTGAGGAAGAGATGGTTCTGAATAATCAATATAATTTTTCCTTGGAGATAACCGATCTGCCTGTGTAGACCCAGCTGCCAAGAGCAGTGTTGTTTCTGGATGTGAGATTCATTTGCTGTGGTGTGGCGTGAGGGGGGAGATGTGAAGAGGAAGCGGGCATGAGGAGCCAGAGAGGCTGGGAACAGACTCACTGTGGGCATGAAGCTTCTGTCTCTTCTCCAGGCCTCTGACCAGTTAGCCTCAACATCTGGATATAAACTGAGAAAAGGGGAAAAAACAACCCCAGCGCACAGCCTAGACATCCTAGACATTTGGTTTGCATGCCACTGAACATCTGGACCCTGGAGAACATCTGGTTTGGGAGCTATAATGTTAGCTTCCTTTCAAATTTTGGAATCTCTGGTCATATTCGATGGCCACGTGACCTTAAACAAACACGTCTTTCACTCTCGCACATCTTGAAGAGATCTCTGCGTGCACAACATCACAGATGACGTGCGCTTTTCAAGGCTTCACAAGGGACAAAGGAAAAATACACGGAGAGTCCAAGAGATCCAGGTAACTGAGTGCGGTTGGGGGAGTCTGTGTAGACATGATTCTATTTACATCACAGAACACAGAGTTGTCTCTGGAGAGCATTATTCCCTCCCCCTCGCTCCCACCACTCAGGATGTGTAGTGGAGCACATCCTCCTTTGTCCATCAGCAAATGAAATCCCACAGGGACTGGTGCTTGGATACCAAGCTCATCAATGTTATAAGCTCTGCTTTATTGGTCATTTAATAACCAGCTGAGGAACCAGTCCAGGAAACAAGGCCTTCTTTTTCCAGGAAACTACTTGTCTTGGCTTTGGAATAGCTTTCCCAGCCTCCTCTGGGCTGAAGAAGAACACAGTCGTGAACTCTTTTTTTGCCAGAATCTTCAGTTCTGCCACATCAGCATGATCTGTCTCCCTCTCGGGGAGGGGCCAGGCGGCAATGGGGGTGCATCCTGTCCAGATGGCCTTGGCAGACTTGAGCCTGGTAGAAAGATGCTGAGAGGGCATATTCTGGTTGTAAGCCAGCCCAAAGGCCCTGCAGAGGTGACAGCGTGCTTGAGACTGTTCCGTTTCCTCTCCTACTTCATCTCTCTCAGAATCGCAGAACAACCAGCGGCATTGTAATTCTTCCCCGCATTTTGCAGATGAGAAGACTGCCTAAAGTCATGTAGCTTTCTAGTACTAGAGTTGGGGTCTGCACGCAGACTGTCTGATTCGAAGCCTGTGCTCTCCACTCTAACCCAAGGTGCACAGTATCCACTGCAGGGACAAAACCAGCCCTTACGAAGCTGGAGTTGACAGGAAAGGTGGGCAGAGCTGGCAAATTTAAGCTCGTTGGAGTAGTCACGGAAGGCTTCCGGAGAAAGGGGCAACATGAGCCTTGAAGAAAGGGCAGGATATGGTGAAAGGAGGAAGGAGGAGGCATTGTGGTCAGTGAACAGCATGGGCAGGGAATGCAGATTCGGGTTTGGATGGCTCATGGCCCAACAAGGGAGTTGCCTAATTATTGGTATTTTGATTTTAAATGAAAGCCAGGCGTGGGAGGGCTCTTAACCCCCCCACGAAAGTGCCCCCTTAGAAAGAGTTACCCTTGGGACATTGCCCATACCAAGAGCGCTACAACAGTTGATTAAAACTGTACTGGTCACATAAGGTTTTTTCTGCCCCTGTCTTTCCTTGCCTTTTCTCATTCCAACACTGATGAAGGCATTACAGGAGTAGGTGGGGAAATAGTAAAAAAGTGAAGACCACCTTTTATACCATAGGTGGGCCCTAAAGTAGGTCTAGGCTTTGGGAGGCAAAATTTAGATTGGACAAGAGTTTAGAGTATTGATGTTAATCTGAATACACGCACATATGTTTATAACTGGGATTGATTGAAAAAGCTACAAATCCGCCTGCCATTTCATCCACAAGAAAAACGAGGCCCAAGTTAGACTGAAAGACAGACATGAGCAAGACTAAGATTGCTCTCTGCTTGCTCCCTCTAGAGTCTGACTTGTTTAAAAACAGAAAGCAAAGAATTCCACTGCTGAGAAAATGGAGGAGCTGTGCCTTCCCCCATTCCTCCCACTAAGTGTAACCTAGGCAGCTGTGAGACAACAGCAGGAAGACTTGAAAGGTGGAGAGAAGGCAGGCTGGCCCTCGACCTTGATGACACAGTGGTGAGTTCACTCAGTTTGCTTTTGGTTTCCTGTAGCCAAGACTTGGAACAGCAACCCGGAAGCGCCAGTGGGTGCAAACAAACAGCCCCAACAAAAAGCTTGCTCTCACTAGCCAGAGGACCAGGAGGGGGACAACCCAACAAGACAGGAAACTTGTAGAAAACAACCACTCTACTCCAGCCAAACACCTCCGGACAAACTGCGGCCCCATCCGTGTTAGCAAAGGTTGAGTGAGGAGCCAGGATTTTCCCTCTTTCGAGGGTGAGGCTGTAACAAGGCCCCCTTACCATGCCCACTGGGTGGGATCGGTAAAAGCCAAGTAGGGATCGGGGATTTTCATTCCTGCGGCCAGGAACATCCCTGAACACCTCCAGCTGGAGGAATAAGGTGCTCTTCCTCTCTCCACAACCGCGCTATCAGAGGAGGCCTGGTGGAGAGGCAAGTCTTTCCCCATCACTCAGTGATAACAAGGACACCCCCACCACATTGTCCCTGGGGGCTGGGTGGGGGGAACAGAACTCTTATCCCTGCCCAGCGGTAATGAAGAATAGCCCCCCTTTGGGTATCAAGAGAGATGAAGGGGAAAACCTGGGCTTTTACCTCCACCTGGAAATAAGCAGCGATGCCCCCCTTTCTTTCCCAGACTAAGCATCTCGGTGCAAACCAGCTAAGACCGAGGGATTAAATAAACCCAGAGTCTCAGAATTGGACAATATTTAGGTATCAATTAAAAATCAGTCATCACTCCATATAGGCAGCAGTTAAATTCCTAAATGGATGAGACGTTCTAATGACACTTCCCAGCACAAGGGAGGGGGAGGAAAACGAAGTCCCAAAGGTCCAGGAGAGAGAACAGAAAAAGACTTCACAAGTGAAATAAAAGGAATGTTCAGAGAAGTAGGGAGGAAACCAGGAGAGAGCCGCCGCCCCCATTTAGAGTTTAAACAAACTGAGAGGCTAAGTTAAGAAGTTGGCTGTTTTGGGTCTCAAATCCAGGTCTCTGTCCTTTCCATCCCACCACTGCCAAAACCAAGCCCATGCATTTTGATTATTGTGTGGTGTTGTTTTAAAAATGAACTTTTAGGGAGACAGTCTGTGTCGACAGCCTGTTTCATGCTCCAGTTTTCCTCTTGAGCCTACGCCTGGCTTTGGACAAAAGGCTGCCTTTTCTCTGCTCTCCTGTTGTTGCCATCCTGTTGGTCAATATTCACACGTCTGTCTAGGACTTGGTGTTTTAGACCGCCTCCTTGATCAGCAGTATCACAAGCATCAAGGTCCTCAAAATGCTTTGGCACTGAAGCCGGGTGAGGATGGAGATGAGGCTGAGAGTTTCGGAAGCCCTGAGGCCACATGGGAGAGAACATGATAGGACATTTGGAGCCACACGCCCACAGCATTTTCTCAGACTTCCGTTTTATCCCATCTGTCATTTCCCCGCATCTTAATCTCAATGTCATTGGTCACAAGAACGAGTCATTAAGCTGGTTTACTTAATTTATCTTGTGAACATACTAATAAAAAGACTATCAAATCCCCTTGACTTAGGTAATGGAAGGTTGGTAGGAGTTTCAGGAGATCCAATAACCCCTTTAATTAAATTAGATAATGGCCATTAGAGCTAGTAATTAGTGTCGCTTGCCTGGTAATGGAATGGTTGAAATGAAAAATGGCTCTATATTAGGATCTGTCTTGGAATGAATTTAAGAGGTGTATAAATTTATATATCCGCCATATTTATTGTGCATCAGGAGCAACAGGCTCAGAGCCATGAGCAAGACAGTTGAGGTCCTTCCCCTTCTGGAGCTTGTATTCCAGTGGCTGGTTTCACAAGCCCACCTACAGGGGAGGTTTCTAACCGAAAAATGCCTTCCCCTACGTCTCCTCTTAGTAGGAGAGAGCACCCACCAGGATCCAGGCCAAAGTGTCAGAATAATCACAACATTTTCACCTTTTAATTCTCACTATAGTGCTGCGAGGCAGGGTAACATGGTAGAAAGGGCCAGTTCTGGGTTCAGATGCCAACTCTGCCACCTCCTGCAGATAATTCTCTCAGAGCCACTGTGTCCTCAAATTAAGCCCTGAGATGATAATATACAGAGCATATGGCATATAAATCTTGGGTACATGGCACACAGCTGTTATTTTTATTATTATTTAAATTCTTCATTGTTTAAAGTATCACATGAGTCTTCTTTCCCCCCATTGACCTCCCTCGGCCAAACTGGAGCATGAAACAGTAATCGTCCATCAGTGGGAGCTTCCACCCCACAGCACATGCCCCCTACTGTCTGTGTCCATTGGTTATGCTGATATACATGCATACAAGTCCTTTGGTTGATCTCTTACCCCCTCACTCCCACCTTCCCTCATAGGTTGGACAGACAGTCTGTTTGATGCTTCTATGTCTCTGATTCTATATTTGTTCATCAGTTTATGTTCATTATATACCACAAATGAGTGAGATCATCGGATACTTTCTCTGACTGGCTTATTTCGCTTAGCGTAATCCTCTCCAGTTCCATCCATGCTGTTGCAAATGGTAAGAATTCCTTCTTTTTTACAGCAGCGTAGTATTCCATTGTGTAGATGTACCACAGTTTTCTAACCCACTCATCTGCTGATGGGCACTTAGGCTGTTTCCAAATTTCAGCTTTTGCAAATTGTGCTGCTATGAACATAGGGGTGCATATATCCTTTCTGGTTGGTGTTTCTGTTTTCTTGGAATATATTCCTGGAAGTGCGATTACTGGGTCAAACAGAAGTTCCAATTTTAACTTGTATTGTCATTAGCTCATTTTCGAAGACGAGAAACTTGACACAGAGAGGCAAAGTGGTTTGCCCAAAGTCACACAGCTGGTAATTGACAGAGCAGGAACCTGACTTCAAGTCCCACCCTCTTTCCAGTTTGGCACCACTGTGTAGCACGAAGCCAAGAAATAATTATCCATCAGTGGAGCAACGTTCGCTTATGGAGGAGTGCGGGCATCCTTACTTGGGAGGGGCAGCCGGGAGAGCCAGGAAAGATGTGGGGGTCCCGCTAGGCGAGAACACAGATAATGGTGGGTGAATAAGTCCAGACAGATTGGTAGGGACGAAACCCAACTGGAGGAACCATATGTAGCAGCTGGCTGCTGCCTGCTCACGTGCGGCCAAACACTGACCCCTGCAGGCCGCCTGAGTGGTCGAGGGACCCAGCCCCTCTCATTCCTGAAGTCTACAGGCTGCCCAAGGCTGGAACCACCCAGCAGGAGCCCTGGGGACCGTGCCCCCTCTCCCGGAACAAGGCAGAGGGCTGCAGAAGTGGCTGCATCTCAAGACCTCTGTGCCCACCTGGGCCACTTAGGGTGACGTCGTGTCTCCCCTCTCAGCTTTTGACCAGAAGGGGCCAGAGCTGAGGATTTTGCCTGCAGTGTTCCCCCACCCTGGGCGTCTCCGGGGTCTCCCCTTGTCGCACAACCTCTAACCCTGTTTGGGATCTAAGGACCGCCAGCCTCACCCTGCTTAGGACACCACCCACCTGGGAGCTGAACCTGAGCCTTGCGTGGAGCATCTTAACCAATTCGGGACCAAATGCCGCTTGATCTCCAGCTGAGGGGACACTGGCAGATGCGACCAAATGCAGCTGCATCTTGTTCCTCCTCCTGGCATCCACGGCCCGGCCCCGGGATGTAGAGGGGTTAATCCTGCCAGCTCACTCGCCACTCTTTAGGCCGATAGGTGCCAGGTTTGGGGGTTGGGCTTCTCCCCACTTCATCTCATCGCCTTCCTCCCTGCTGTCCACCTTCCTTGGCCAGAACTGCTAACAAACAAACAAACAAAAAAAAGAGTTAAAAATTAGTATTTCAGCTTTTAAATATATTTTATTGATTTTTTTTTTACAGAGGAAGGGCGAGGGATAGAGAGTTAGAAACATCGATGAGAGAGAAACATCGATCAGCTGCCTCCTGCACGCCCCCTACTGGGGATGTGCCCACAACCAAGGTACATGCCCTTGACCGGAATCGAACCTGGGACCCTTCAGTCCGCAGGCCGACGCTCTATCCACCGAGCCACACCGGTCAGGGCTGGATTTCAGATTTTAGTTCCGACGTGGCCTGCACCTTCTTTGCTCTCTGCAAGAAGAACGGAGCTAAATACTCGGAGAGCCGAAGTGAACAGCACGTCTTCATGTAACTATGCATTTCCTAATCTAAGAGAACCCCTTGGGGAGTAATCTGCAGGAGACCTTTTTTTTTTGCAATTTAGCCAAACATCAGACACAACCAGGGAGCAAGCTGGAGATGTGACATATGTCTCACATGATCGTTAGAGGTTGGTGAAACAGCCCTGACCAGTTTGGCTCAGTGGATAGAGCCTCGGCCTGCGGACCGAAAGGTCCCGGGTTGATTCTGGTCAAGGGCATGTGCCTTGGTTGCGGGGCACATCCCCAGTGGGGGGTATGCAGGAGGCAGCTGATGGATGTTTCTCTCTCATCGATGTTTCTAACTCTCTATTCCTCTCCCTTCCTTTCTGTAAAAAAATCAATAAAATATATTTTAAAAAAAAAGTTGGTGAAACAACAGAGGACAAGCCCAGTAGCATCTGGAGGGAGGTCTGGCGTGGGGTGGAGCGGAGGGGGGTTCTCTAGCCTTCTGTGCAGGGCTTTGCATTTTACTCCATGACTTGGATAAAAACAAAGAAGACTGGTTTGTTAGCAATGCAAATATATTGATTTTGGAGGCAGGATTTTAAAAAATTTCAGTGAGCTAGGATTACCATTAGAAAGGAAGGAGAAGTTTCACAGATAACGATTGATGTCAAGTTCTTTTTCTTCTCAAATCAAGAGTCCTCATTTGGAAGGGACAGCTCTGACTCAACTAAGATTTCCTTGAAAAAGGAGGGAGGATAGGGGGTAAGTTGGCTGAGTTGACCTTGCATTGGGGGTAAGAGAGTCTGCAACCAAATTGCAAGTGAAGGTAGCTGAGCCTGATTGAATAGGCCACACTCACATTTACAAAGTGCAAAGAACTTTCCAGTGCATCTTTAGTCGTCTGAACACTCTGTCGGAGGCAGACCAGGCAGCTCTTGCCCCTCATGTTCGATAAGGACCCTGGAACTTGAAGCTCAGAAAAGTAAAGAGTATAACTTGCCCAGCTGGCATGGCTCAGTGATTGAGCATCGACCTATGAACCAGGAGGTCACGGTTCAATTCCCAGTCAGGGCGCATGCCTGGGTTGTGGGTTCCATCCCCAGTGTGGGGCACGCAAGAGGCAGTGTGCACACGTGTTGGGTTGGAAGGGGGTTGACGCATGCCCCCACAAGGTCAGCTACCAGACAAAGAACACAGATTCCTTTCTGGAAACCTGAAGACCCCCAGGCGGGAACACCCACAGCTCATGCTCCCCCACCTTCACTGAATAGCTGTATAAAAAACGCCCCTTACTCGGTCTCAGCGACTCCAGCAGCCCCTCCCAGAGAGCACAGAGTAAATTCCCTTCCTTCAATCTTCCTGACTCTGACTCAGTTTTCTCCTGTGCTGCAAACCTCACATGTTCACTGTCTGTCTCCTGCCGGAGACCAGTCATTGTCACTCAGTAGAGAAATGTGCCTAAAGGCTGGTCGACCCTAATTCCCCTGAATAGTGGGGGAGCTATTCACCCATCGTTTAGATGGAGACATTGATAGTTAAAGCAGCCCTCCACCTCTGTTACTGATATGTAAATTCTTGTTGCCTCTTTGTTGCTGGAGTTTCATGCCCTTAGGTTAAGGATGTGATTGTGTTCCCCTTTGCCTTAATAAAAGCTTTGAGCAAGGCCGGTGTGGTGGGCAATCTTACCCACTAGAGGTAAAGTTGCCACGCCTGGTCTCCATTATTCTAAATTAATTTTCTAGTCTCTCTCTCTTCATTTTGCGTGCGGCCTCCTCCAGAACTCGAACCTGAACGGGAACCCTGAACCACGCGGGACGTGTAAGGGGCTCCCGCAGTCTCCCCTCAAGAATGTCAGTCCACCCTCCCCCCATGTCTCTAGGGCCTAGAATAAGACCTAGCATTACATCAGGTGTGCCATTAAAATGTTTCATTGAATGAATGAACTGGAACAGTGGTTCTCAAATCTGGCCCACAGACTCCTTGGGGGCTGGAGACCTTTCCAGGGGGTCTGTGAAATCAGGCACTAAGGCAGAATGTGTCTTTTTCGCTGCATTGACATTGGCACAGTTTACAATGATAACGCAAGAGCAGCGGTGGATAAAGCTGCTGTGGCACCAAGTGGAACTAGTAGTCATTGCATTCGTCACCACCATGCACTGATAGTTTCCCTTAAGGATGTCCTTGATGCCTGGCCGGTGTGATTCAGTGGTTAAGCGTTAACCTGTGAACCTGGAGGTCATGGTTTGATTCCCAGTCAGGGCACATGCCCGGATATGGGCTCAGTTCCCAGTGGGGGGCATGAAGGAGGCAGCTGACCAATGATTTTCTCTCGTCATTGATGTTTCTATGTTTCTCTCCCTCTCCCTTTCTCTCTTAAATTAATAAAAAAAATATATTTTTAAATGCTGCTATGATGGATGAGTAAGGCACTGCCCTAGTTTTCTGGAAGGTCACAGCCCAGCCGGAAGTCACTTGGTGAAAGTTTGGGGGAGCCAGATTTCTGTTAGATACAGCCACTTGCTGTCCCCTCCTAATTCTCTCAAAATCCTTAGTTTTAGAACCAACGCAGCAGCGACTGCACTTTAAATCAAGGGAAAGTTTCAGAACAAGCAGTCCAAACACTCCCTGGCAGTTCTCTGCACCTGGAAACGTGGCACGGAGCACCCTCTGGTGTCCGTCTCCGGTAAGGCAGATCCAAAGAGTAACTACAAAGATGCAATTTACTAAGTTTCTTCCCTTAGGTTAGCGCTGCTTATGGCTAAGCTACCTTCAGGTCTCTGCTGCAAGAAACAACACTGCCAGCTTAAAAATTAATAAAAAACATAGTTGCCAACACTTTTGAGCATTTACTGTGTCCCAGGCCCTATATTCATTGCCTTACCTTGCTTACCCAAGAGGCAAAAACCATTATTATTATTATTATCATTATTTCCTGTATACAGGTGAAGAAACTCGGGCAGGTGAGACAGCCAACTAGAGGCAGAGACAGGATTCAATCCAAGTGGTCATATTCCATAACGATGCAATTATTATTATTATTATTATTATTATTGGTTTATTGTCAAGGAGAAGCACTAGCCACAGGAAGTACAAGACAATTCTAGTGAAATTTCTCCTGTTTACTTGGGAGAATTTTAATTTATGTAACGCTGGAAGATTTATGTTGACAAATCAAGGATGGAATGAGAGTCTTTCTTTGGTTTATAATGAAAGGGATATAAAGAAAGAATTTAAATTGGAGTTTTCAAACTGAGGCTGCAACTCATTGATGAGCTGTATGAAACTTGATATACAATAGATCAGAAAAACACTAGAATGTGTTGTCATGACCCAGTATGCTCCCCTTGACATATGAATATGAATATTCATGGGACTAATAAAAACATTGGAAAAATACCGATCCAGCTATGCGCCTGTGCACCCAGGACTAACGGTAAAGCCATTTCTGTGCAGGGGAAGCTTCCTGTTGCGTTCTGAGACCCGAGTAATCTGACGTCACAACCTCTTTCCCCTCCTCTTAGTCATTGGTTTTCTTTGAATGACCCATGCTGCCAAAGAGAGTCATCTTGGGTCTAAATTAATTTCTTCATGCCATAGTCCCCCCTCTTCTGTTTTGGAAATGAAGAACTAAGCTCTTTTATTCTTTTATGATAGGTAGTACCTGTGGTTAAAAATAGCAAGTTTATTTTTAAAATCTAATTTGGTATCCAGTAACTATTTTTTCTCTAAACTTTAGGAGTCGGAGTTAGCCTTCTCTGTGATGGTATATTAAAAGATAGACATCGATTAGTCCTGATCTGTATTTATATTTTAGAGAAGATAAGAAACTTGTCCTAGTTCATATAGTTAATAAGAGGAAGACATGGGATTAGAACACAGGACAGTTGGACTCCAGGACAGCAAGCTTTCAACCACTACGTTATGCAAAAGCATCAGAGCTGAGGGGCCACAGACAGTGTCTGGGGTGCTGATGAGCTGGGTAGGGCACAAGCGTGTGTGGAGTTGTATTGTAAGAGCTGCTACATTGTAGAGATACTCGTCATGACAGAGGGTTGGGGGTTCCTTGGTGTTTGTGCCCTGACCTGTGGCACTGAGGGTCTGTGTGTTGTAGAGTGAAACACTGGGAGAAGTTTCAAAACAACTCTGAGCCCTAACCGGTTTGGCTCAGTGGATAGAGCATCGGCCTGCAGACTGAAAGATCCCAGGTTCGATTCTGGTCAAGGGCATGTACCTTGGTTGTGGGCACATCCCCAGTAGGAGGTGTGCAGGAGGCAGCTGATTGATGTTTCTCTCTCATTGGTGTTTCTAACTCTCTATCCCTCTACCTTCCTCTCTGTAAAAAAATCAATGGAATTAAAAAAAACCACAACTCTGAGATGTTTATTATTCACATAACAGATGAAGAAATGGAGGTTCAGGTTGGTCCATGGAGAGTAAATAGCTGAGATGTAAATCAGATAATAAAAAGTATAACTAACAGTATTTGAAGGCTTACTACATGACAGGAACTATGTTACGATATTTCCATGTATTATGTAACTGTCTCAAGGAATGATCTGAATTTTAAAGCCAAGGAAACAGGTTCAGCGCAATTGATTAAGATGCCTGAGGTTACACAGTAAGTGCAGAGCCATGAGTCAAACTTCGGTCTGCCTGACTCCAAAGACCTTGCTTTTCACCGCTCCAAGACCTAACTAGAGAATGTGTGACCTTCTCTTCAGTCACAAAAACAAAGTAAATTATAGATAGATAGATAAATAGATAGATAGATAGATAGATAGATAGATAGATAGATAGATAGAGTGGCTGGCGTGGCTCAGTGGTTGAGTGTTGACCTACGAACCAGAAGGTCACGGTTTGACTCCCTGTCAGTGCACATGCTGGGGTTGCGGGCTCGATTCCCAGTGTGGGGTGTGCAAGAGGCAGTCAGTCAATGATTCTCATCATTGGTGTTTCTATCTCTCTCTCCATTTCTCTCTGAAATCAATAAAAATATATTTTTTTAAAAAGGGAAAAAACCTCATAGCCATAAAAGAATCAGAGTGGTATGGTGGTTAGTACTCAATAAATATTGGTTATTATTTATTCCAGTTTTCTTATTGCTGCATAACATCTTACCCACAAGCTCAGCATGGCCATAGAGGCCTCCTTGTTAAAATGAGAATGATATCTACAGGACAGATAACTTGTTCTAATAGCGTATACCACCTGAAGGAAGGGGTAGCCTCCCCGGCCCTCAGTTCCTGGCCAGAGGCCACGGTACTGGAGGAGGTCATTTCCCTCCCAGACCCCTTGGCTACTTGGGGAGTCCCTTGGAATCAACTGAGTGAACGGCAAAGGGGATTCATATATTTTAAGGATGGCAGCACAACCATCATACCAGATGAGCCTTGCTTTCTATCTGTGCCTCAACCCTGAAGAGACATCCCTGATAAAGGACAGGTCTCAAGGGTCCACACCATTAGCCCAATGTCAACAGTCATCTTAGCAATAGAGGATGCCTTGGCCAACTATTGGCATCATCCGCACATTTCTTTTTCAGACCTTCAGGCCATTGCCAATGACCTAGCTGTCTGGTCCAACAATGAGGACAACGACAACAGCTTTTTATTCAAGGTCACCCCCCTTTGGGGTAAAGAACTATTGGAATGTTCTTGTTTCAGAGATGCCCCAAAATAAAAATCAAGGTCAGCCATATCGTTGCACATCCGAAAGCCACAGTACAAGGCCTCACTAAGACACCATCCTCTTCAGAATTCCAGACATTGTTGAGAGTGACCAGGGCATTCATTTCTAAAAATACATAACACTGGGCCCTTGAACAAGGCGTTCAATACAATTTCCACCTCCATTACTGGCGTCAGGCTGTAGGCCTCATAAAACATCTTAATGGCTTACACAGAAAAGTTCAAATTTAACTAAATGAAATGACACAGTTTAGGTAGTCAAACCTCAGGGGTGAATTGTAATAGAGTCCATATGTGTTAATGGGCTTGATCATCTTTTCATGTGATTATTGGCTCATAATGTAGGCAATATAAAAGAATTCTCAATGAATTTAAAAGGATTGATGTTATACAAAGTATGTTTTCTGACCAAAGCAGAATTAAAGCCAAAATTTATAACAGATTTGACAAATCATTAAAACTTGTGAAAATTAAACAACATATTGAGCTTACACTTTTTAAAATATATTTTATTGATTTTTTACAGAGAGGAAGGGAGAGGGATAGAGACTTAGAAACATCGATGAGAGAGAAACATCGATCAGCTGCCTCCTGCACACTCCCTACTGGGGATGTGCCCGCAACCAAGGTACATGCCCTTGACCGGAATCGAACCCGGGACCCTTCAGTCCGCAGGCCGACGCTCTATCCACCAGGCCAAACCGGCTAGGGTGAGCTTGTATTTTTTTAAAAGTATGTTTGTGTTGTTGACAGTATTACAGATGTCCCCCATTTTCTCCCCTTTTGCTCCCTCAGCCCAGCCCCCCTCCCCTACCTCCTCTCCCTCGCCTTTACCACTCTATTACCTATGCTGATGGGCTATGCATATAAATTCTTCAGTATATAAATTCTTCAGGTTACCTCTTCCTGTCCCCCTCCCCTTCCCTCTGAGATATATCAGTTTGTTCCGTGCCTACATGACTCTGGACTTATTTTGTTGGTCAATTTATTTTGTTCATTAGATTCTACAAATAAGTTAGATCATATGATATTTGTCTTTCTGTGTCTGGCTTATTTCATTTAGTACCATAATCTCCAGGTCCATCCATGGTATCTCAAAGAGTAAATGATCCTTCTTTTTCATAGCTGCATAGTATTCCATTATATACATGTACCATAGCTTTTTTTTTTTACCATTCATCTATTGATGGGCATTTGGGGCTGTTTTCATATATTAGCTATGTAAATAACACTGCTATGAACATAGGTGTGCATATGTTCTTTCTGATTGGTGTTTTATGATTCTTAGAATATATTCCTAGAGGCGGGATTGCTGGGTCAAACAGCAGTTACAGAATAGTCTCAGGTTTGATTCCCAGTCAAAGTCACTTGGATTCACTCCCCACCCCTAGTCTGGGTATATGAGGAGGCAACCAATCGATGTGTCTCTCTCCTATTGATACTTCTCTCTCTCCCTCTTCCACTCTCTCTGAAAAGCAATGGAAAAAGCATGTGAAGATTAACAAAAACAAAAAAAGGAAATCTGAAGCATAAGAAGTACTTTAATGGCCACTGATGGCTTTGAAGATGAGGAAACGAGGCAGGATAATGAGAAGTCAGGAAAATTCCCTGGCAAGTAGAATGGGGAAACTGAGACAGAAGGCTAATTCAAATGGTTATTGATTAGAAGGAGTTATTAGAAGGGAGACGTCTGGTAGGCTGGAAATATGGCTGGAAATATCTTGATCTAGTTGGTGTTACACGTGCATATATGCAAAAATACATTAAGTCATACACTTAATATTAACACCCTTTGCTGTGTTTATATTATACATCAATAAAATGTAAAGAAAATAGCCCTAACCAGTTTGGCTCAGTGGATAGAGCGTCGGCCTGCGGACTCAAGGGTCCCAGGTTCAATTCCGGTCAAGGGCATATACCTTGGTTGTGGGCACATCCCCAGCAGGGAGTGTGCAGGAGGCGGCTGACTGATGTTTCTCTCTCATCGATGTTTCTAACTATCTCTCTCCCTTCCTCTCTGTAAAAAGTAAATAAAATATGTTTTAAAAAAAGTAAAGAAAATAGAAAAATAGATTCAACCATGGAAATACAACTTAACTTTACCGTATTTCTATAGTCAGATTTAAGTGGCTATAGAAGAAAATCACCATTTGGATGCTTTTCCCCCTCCTGGCAGTACAAGCTCACCATAACCTGCAAACCAGATCAGGATGCAAAGAGTCACCCAGCCTGCTCCTCTGTCGTCATACAGAGGAAGTAAACTGAGATGGGAAGAGGTTCAGGCTGGAGTTCCACAGTGAGTTAGTGGCAGAGCCAGCCTGGGACTCAGATCTCAGACACACCCCATTCTACTCCTGAGCAACTGTTTGCAAGAAAGGGCTGGGTACGGTGGGTACCGGTGGGTGGCCAGGCCAATCCATGCTGGCAGAGGCTGAAGGGGTCAGGTCTCAGGCCAGCAGGCAGGGCAACTCCTGGAGACCAGCTGGCTTGGAGTCTGGGCGGCTGGAACTCCAGTGATCCCTGGCAGTGTTGCTGATTTTCAGTAAGCTGGAACCTCTGTTTGGGTCTCAGAGAGAAATAAAGAGAAGAGCCTGCGGTTTGAAGATGACACTCAAGGAACCCCAAGGGCCAAAAAAACGCCAAGGGGGCGTATGGGCTGGGGTGGAAAGTGACACTTGCAAGCTCTCCCTTTGACCTTGGCCAAGGTCGGTCCCTCTGGCCTCACTCTTCTGTTCATTCCATGGAGGATGGTCCCATTTAAGGCCCAGGGAGCAGAAGAAAGGAACAGGTTGAAGGGCAGTCTCAGCCTGGTGCTGTCCCCCAGGCAGGCGGGGCGGCAGGGAGGGAGGGCAGGAAGTCTGGCCAGCGCAGCATCAAACAGGAGACCGGCTACATCAGGGCGAGGAACCTGATTGGGGGGCGGAGGCGGGGGGAGCACAGACACAGAGGAGGGTCCCGGGCTCTCCTCCTCCCGGCTCTGCGTTCTCTATGGGGATCACAGCCTCCAGCAGAGGGTCTACGCGCCCCCTCCCCTTCTCAGACTCCACCCGCCTCGCCCTCTCACATTTCCAACTCCCAAGGACAACTTGTCGCTGGCTTCCGAAGCGGGGGCTTCTTCCTGCCCCAGACTCTGCCCCAGACTCTGCTGTCCTTTTGTCTGTTTCTGCATTTGACGGTTTCTGAGATTGGTTTCTCTCTTGTCTGTGTTCTCTCTCTCTCTCTCTCTCTCTCTCTCTCTCTCTCTCTCTCTCTCTCTCTCTCTCTCTCTCTCTCACACACACACACACACACATACACACACACACACACACACCCCATCCCACCCCACCCCCTCTCTGCCGGCCATCTCGGCGCCTTTCCTCCGAGGCCCTAGCCTTCCACCAGCGCGCAAGGCCCATTCCTGGAACCTTTACGCAGCGATCGGATGGTGCCCCAGGGAGGGGGCAGGTGAGATCCGCAGGAGCCCCGCCCGCAGGAGCCCCGCCTGGAACGGGACGCGGAGGAAGGTGGCGCCAGCGCCAATCCGCCGTCGGGGGCCCTGTCCTCGCCCTCCGCCGCCCCTCCTGTTCTCTGGCGCCAGTGGGACCGAGGACGCAGGAGTCCCTTTGCGCCCCCAGCGCCTGGCTGCGCCGCTGGCCCTGACCTACACGCTGCGCCCAGAGGCCTCAAGGGGCTGCGGCTGGGGGCGGCGACCTGCAGCCCCCCAGCCCTCAGGCTCCCCAGCGCCGGTCACTTTGGTCCCTGGACTGTGGCGCCTAAAGGCCTGAGTTCCCGCAGCCTGTGAAGACGCGCGGAAGACCCGGCGGTTGGGAAGGTAGGTGAGGCATTCCCCGCCCTTTCTCTCGCTGCTGGGGACCGCGACCACGACCACGCAGATCAGAGCGCGGGCGTGGAGACCCCCTCCTGGCCTGGGCACCCCGGCCGCGCATCGAGGACTGATGCGGCGGGCGGGAGCGAGAGGGATCACCAGTTAACCTTGAGCTCCGACCGTGCAAAGCCATGGCCTCCCTCTCTCTCCCATCCCATTCTCCCTCTCCAAGCCAGGGTGTGTACGGGGGCAGAGGGTCCCCTCCCATCCCTCCCCCAGGACTTGGGCTCCCCAGAGCCGGGTGTGGAATGTGCAGCTTCAGGCCCGCTCAGCCCCGTCTCCATTCACAGCCCCGAATGCCTGAGCGGCCTCGTGGGTAGGGGTCGCTTAGAAAGGGTTGTTACTCTTTCTCTATTGGAATTAGGAATTGGTCTGGAGCTCTGGATCTGTACAGGAGCCCCAGATCCCCAAGTTGTGGGATCACCCGTCTCTCTAGCAGCCCCTCCAGAAAGGGATGGGGAAATGCTCGCAGGAGCCTCCTGCTGTCCACCCCCTTTCACTGAGGCGAGGAGCCCCAGGCCTCCTTGCCTTCTGCACTGTTCTGGGGCTCGGTGCCCTCCTGTCTGGAAGAGCCGTATCTGAATCTGAGGGGATGCCGGGCACCGCCATCTTGCTTGAAACTCATACCCACAAAAATGGAGCGAGTGCTTTTTTCAACGAGAGGACCTGGTGTTTGTAGGAGGAGGCAGGAGGCAGGGAAAAGTTCTCCATCTATATGGACGGGGCAACCACCAAACGGGATGGATTTTGAAAAGGCATGAACGTATAGAGAGACAGGCAGCGTGAGCCTGCTGGGCGGGCACCGTGGAGTCACTGAGGAACGAGTGACCCTCAGGAGTCAGCGAGGAACCCCGCATCAGGGCAGCTGTGCCTCTGGGAATAGTGAGCGCCGAGGATTTGTACAAACATGGAAAGGCTTCCTGGACTGATGTGCTCCCGACTGTGCTCAGTAATAAAGGTAGCAGGAGGGACATTCACACCCCACCTGTGTACCCTCCTTCCCAAGCACCACGGTGCACAATATAGCTCCCAGCGTCCACATATGTCAAATGGGGGGACATACAGCATAGAGTTGTACTTTCTAGAATCGAGAAGCATGAGACACAAAAGTGGAAGTTTGCATTTCTCAGTGTGCTTCCCTGATCCTTGCAGGAAGAGAGGCAGGGCTTTTCCTGATATAATCTTCCTTCCAAATCCCCCTTTTCCTACAGTCCGTTGTTGGAGAGGCCTCCTCATTCCCCCAGCCCAGGAGGGGTGAAGCCTTCTTCCTCCTCCAACCACAGGGCCCTGGGCTTCCCAGGAGGCAAGTTGCCCACCCCATGCCATGGCTTAGACACCCCCCCCACACACACACACACTGCTCATACATCGCACACTTTCCCAGAACAAATGCGGGAAAAGGCTTTCCTAGCCCCAGGCAAGGCACTGTGGGAGCGCTCAGAAGCCCTTAAGAAGAGCCCCTCACTTTTTCACACTGCATATTGGGCACCCGGTCCCCCACCGCTACCCCCAGTAGGTGGCTGGCAGTTCTGCCTTATCACGGCCTCAGAAAGTACTGACCCTATGATAGGAGCATCTGTTAGGCGGGGAACTTAGTCTCCAACCCACCCTGCCTCCGACTTCTCTTCCTGGCCTGATTCAAACAAACACCAGGCCGGAAGTGCTGCTGCATCGGAGAGTTTGATTACTTTTGATCTATTGGAATTTTCTCCTGTTTTCTCCTCCCTCGTTGCGCTCTTGCTCTTGGGTTTTGACTTCTGTTTCTCTTGAGCGTAGAAAGACAGAAAATCCTACCTTTTCTGGGCTTGGAGGGAAGGGATAGAGAAAGGAAGGAATAGTTGACTCACCCAGGAAGCACCCAGAACTGCGATTAGAAACATGAAATCATCATAATAGACCATTCCCTCCAAGGTTGAGAGGCCATTAAGTCCCACGATCGCCCCCTAACCCCCCACACTCAACGGTAGCATCTTCTCTGAGAGGAACTAAGAATGTGGAGCTTATGCAGTTTTCAAAAATAGGAAGAGGAAATAATTCCCGAGGTTATTCAGGTGGCCGGATGTGGAGGGCGTCTGCCGTTTGCCCAGGAGGCCTGGGGTCACAGAAAAATGACATCCTCAGGGCTGAAGGCATTGGGGCAAGTCCTGCTTACCTTGGCCCTGCCCTGGGGTCCACAAGGGAGCCGGGCTGTTCCCCAGCAGGAGGTGAGATCAGGGGACCGGAGGTCCAGGTCCCTCTCCTGCCTGGATGCCTCATGGGCTCCAGAACCTATTCTGACACAAAAAGCAGGAGAAGCTGAAAGAAAAAATAATCCCGAAAACACCCAGATTTGTAATCTGCTTAGACACCCAGAGCCATGTCTCCTTGACCCCAATCTGCCTGTGTGGGTCGGCTCCAGGTTCAGTACTTGGCCTCTAGACACAGTCTGTGGAGCTAGATTGTAGAGTTTGGGGCTTCTTACCTCCTTTCCCCACGGCTCCCTGAGCTTCTCAGAAGGTGACCAGGGCTTTCCATGGAGCCATAGATCCCACAGTTTCAGAGAGTTTAGACCCCGTAGACAGCAGGTTAAGAACTTCTGTTGGGATCGACCAGAGGAGTTCATGTCTGAAAAGTGCTGAGGCCAAGTACGGATGCTCGTGTGGATCTCCACTTTTCGCTCTTTGGCTGATGCTTGATGCTCACCAGGTCCACCGCCTGTGAAAACAGCCAGCTGGGGTGCTCCTATCCGCCCCCAACCGTCCGTAAAGCAAAGGGCAAAAGACACCCAGACTTGAAAGGTGGTCACAGATCTCAAGGGAAGATGCCTGAATGTACTCCCTCAGGCAGCTCACTCTCCACCCTTCCCCATCTCTCTCCTCAGCCCCACTTACAGGAATAAAGAACAGCCTGTACCCAAGGTGATCACTAAGGCCAAGGTGCCCCCATCCCATCCCAATCCATCGCTGCCCCTCTTGGGGTGGCCTCCTTGCCTCCTTCTGAGCCCTCCCTTTTGAAATCTCCCTGGGCTCGGGTTCCAGGCGGAATCGGAGGCCAGAGCTTAGTTCAGAATAAACTGGGTCTTAAATAATAATGATGAGAAAAATAACCACGAACTCCTCCCTCCTCCCTCCCTCCCGAGAAGTTTCTCCTTAAACCAGGGCGGAGGCGGGTGCAGTGGCCCAGCCGGCAAGCACTGATCCCAATGCCCCAAACTCTGTTATAGGGAGAGAAGCCAATAGCCGGAGACCCCATCCTTTAACCCATTGAAAGAGAGAGGACCCAGATGTCTACCCAGTCAACTTCTTACCTCTTCCTCAGTCGTTCCTCCTGGCCCCTGGGAGGGGGCGCGAGAAGAAGGGGACGGGGCTGCTCCTGGGAGCTGAGACTCTGCTGGGCCGCTCCCGCCGTGGCTGGGGGAAAGAGGAGTCACTGCCGAGGGACCTGGGTGCCTGGAGATTGGGATGATTGGGGAAGCGGTGAGGGGGTTTGAGACCGCTGCTCCTTCAGTCCCCAATTCTGCCCGCGTTTAGCAATGCACCCAACGTCCCCAGTCCTGTCTTGGGTGCCCTAGCGGGGCCAGCGAGGCGGCCCCCATGGCGCACCCCGAAGCGCTTTGCCCAGGATGAGCACCTTCGCCCGGCTGGCCGCAGAGGGAAGCCTCTGGCCTGCACTGCGACTGTCCCCGCTGCAGCAGGGCAGGGAGACCCCGGGCAGGGCGGCGGCCGAGCCGGAGCCTCAGCGTTGGGGGCACCTCGGGACTCCACGGCGCCAGCCCCATTGGCCTCCCGCTCAGCCGCATTGGGAAGAAGGGTCTGAAATCGAGCTGCAGTGTCCGGAGTGACAATCACGGGGCGAAGGGAGTCGCAGTGAGCACAGGTGTCCCTTCCTACGCTGCCGCGCCACGGCCTGTCCTTGCCAGCGCTGCCGTCTAACGGAGGAATGAATGGGCTGCGCTAGGGCTCTGCGGATCCTGGATCCTTGCGGTACGGGAGCCGCGGGGCTGGGCGGGCGCCCTTTCCCGGTGAGCAGCTTCTTCCCGCGGCTCGGCCCCAGGAAAGTGGGCCCTGGGATCTGGGCTCGGCTCTCCCTCCAGGCGGCCGCCCGCGCCAGCACCACTGGCCCCATCTCCCGGCTCTGGGTTTGCCTCCCAGGTGCGCCTTTCCTCGCCACCACCCCACCAGCTCCCCTCTGTCCTCCTCACCCACTGATTCATTAGAGGGCCCCAGGGAGGCCGAGGAGCTGTAAACGGGAGGTTTAGAGCGAGGGGGCGCTGATGAGGCCGATCATCTCCCGGTTAACCCGCGAACCGGAGTCGCGCTGGCGGGGGAGTCGGCACCGACGCGCCCTTCTCCGCACGCGGGTTTTGGCTGCGCCACCTGCCACCCGGCCAGCTCCAGCTCCCGCCTCCTGCCGGACTGCTCCACTTCGCTCTGTGGTTCCCCTTCTCCCTGGCCCCCTCTCTCCCTGTCGCTTCTGTCTGCTGGTCCAGATGTCTCCTGCGCCCTTTCCTGTGCCCAACCCCGACCAAGAGAACTTGCAGGTCAGGGCGAGCCGTCTTGGCTGACGGCCTGGCTCCCGGATCTCAGACGCAGCTGCACCGCAGGCTGGGCTGAGCGGAGAGAGCTAGAGATCTGGGGAAATAATATGCCCACCCCCAGCCCCAAGAGTGAGGAAGGACATTTGCAGGGAAAACGGACCCTGAAACTTTTGGTTCCCTTTCGGGTGCACCAGCTCAGGACAAGGCGGCAAGTGGCAGGAGCGGTCCAGGCCCCAGGGGAGAAAAGCTCCGTGTTATTTTTGTTAGCCACATGGAGGCTTCCTACTGTCTTTTCTGTGTGGACAAGGGGGACAAGGTAGGTCCTTGTCGCGTCCTGGAGTCCTCAGCACCGTGGATCCTGGGAAGGCCTGGTGACAATGTGATACACACAATTGTTAGTCCTCTCTTTTCATTAATCTTGTGGGAGACCCACATCTATTTTTCTGCCTCTCTCTGCATCCCATTTGTGATATCTTGTATGTGAATGGGGAATGAAAGGTTAACATTTGGGGGGAGGGGTGTCACTCATTGATCATTTAAATCCGATGAAAGTTATTGATTCCCACCTCCCCAGAAAAAAATGCACTTATGTAGTACTTGCCAAATCTCGCAATATCAGAGGGTTTCAGACCCTTGGGCCCCAGGTTAAGATCTCCTATTTGGATTGATCAAAGAAGCTGGTATCTGGAAAATGCAGAGACTAAATATGGCCTTTTACTGTAGGTCTTCACCCCCTACCCCCCCTCCACCCTTCGGTGGCTGATATCTTGGTGTTTGCCAGGTCAACCTTCAGCTTTAAAAGTCCTCCTCTCCCCAGCACCACTACTGGGGTCCGGTTTCCCTGTGGGGATCAGTCTTTCCTCTCTTCCCAGGACAAGATGGCTCAAGCAAGTGGGGAAAGCTTCACTGGGGGAAACGGCTTTGGGGATGGGACCAGCTGCTGGAGGGAAGTTGGGCTTGGGCAGCCTCCCAGGGAGTAAAAAAATACTGAAACTCCTGGGCAGGGAGGCCATCCAAAGACAACTAGATAACTTCCTCTGTGAGTCCAAGAAGGGGGACCGGGCGGTAGGATGTTCTCCCTGTTTAGTTTCCTCAGAGGCTCTGGGCTTAGCCAAGGTTAGAGGCTGGGGGATACCAAACTCTGGGGATACCTAGAGATCTGGGGAAATATATGCTCACCCCCAGCCCCAAGAGTGAGGACATTTGCAGGAAAAACAGACCCTGAAACTTTTGGTTCCCTTTCGGGTGGACCAGCTCAGGACAAGGCGGCAAGTGGCAGGAGCGGTCCAGGCTCCAGGAGGGAAAAGCTCCGGGTTATTTTTGTTAGTGACATGGAGGCTTCACCCCCCACACTTCACCCTTCTAAACATGGGAAAAGATTTGTTCCTAAACATTTGTGTAACTTGTGTGTAGGAGCCAAAAAAACAGGTGGCCCCTGACAAACCAGGGTGAAGGGGTAGAGGTGGAGTGGGAGTGGGAGTGGGAGTGGGGGGAGAGGGTTAGGAACCTCCTAGTCGCCCCCAGCTGCTGTGTTTGGTTTACATAGATATAGCTCTTCCTCCCCAGCCAGTAACAGCTCCTGACCTCCCTGCGGTCCTGTGAACTGACCAAGCTAGGTCTTTCAGAATAAAAGTCAGGTTTCCTTGGGGTCTATGATACGAATAAACTTCCTTCTTTTAGGACTGTATTCAGACAAATGAAGGGGACTGGAAATTATCTGGTTTGTTGTATCCTCCCACTGCACACAGACATACACATTCCAAACCCAGTCCCGCCTGTCTGGTCTTTAATTGCCTACACATCTCAGGCAAATGTGACTTGGGGCAGGAAAGACCCGCACCCATTTCTCCCTGCCCCTCTCTGAGCAGGCATAACCACCACCTACCATCAACTCAGTAGTTCTGGGCTATAACAAGAAGCCAATGATTGGCTAATAGTATTCAGAATCCTGCCAAAAAAAAAAAAAAAGGAAAAGAAAACAACAACATGATTTTCTGCTTGGGACAACTTAAACTGAGTAATTCTGGCTGTGAACACCTGGCCTAAATGTTTTTATTTTTTTAAAATATATTTTATTGATTTTTTACAGAGAGGAAGGGAGAGGGATAGAGAGTTAGAAACATCAAAGACAGAGAAACATCGATCAGCTGCCTTTTGCACACTCCCTACTGGGGATGTGCCTGCAACCAAGGTATATGCCCTTGACTGGAATCGAACCTGGGACCCTTCAGTCTGCAGGCCAGTGCTCTATCCACAGAGCCAAACCGGCCAGGGCCTAAATGCTTTTAATCAGAGCAGAAGAAATATATGTCTATTTGTTCCCTACTTTCCTAATTAAAAAAAGTTAATTGGTGTTCTCAGGAACTTCCCACTGAGGGTCAGAAGCCTAGAGTCTAGACAGTTCTTTGCCCATCCCACCGCAAGGCCATCCCCACTGTGGAGTTGGCCTCTATCTGACAGACAGTGGAAGGGGGTGCTCTCAGACCCCCTGGCTCCACCCTTGCACCAGGACTTTGGCCCTGAAAAGCAGGGCTGCCATGGCCAGAAGTTCCTGCACAGCCGGGTCCCCCCCCTCCCAGGGTTCCTGGACTCCTTTCTGGAAGCAGAGACCTCTCCCTGGCTGCAAGTCAGTATGCTGAGCATTGGTGGGGTGCAGCTCAGGCTGGAGCCCTGGAGCTTAGCCCACTGCTGGGCACACAGTAGGCACTCCACTCGGGAAATGTTCTTGAATGTGGAATGAAAGTTCCCACCAGGCAAAGGTCTTGTCTGGGGAATCTCCAAGGCTCCAAGGCCTCCTGGCTGCCCAGGAAATCAGCAAGACCTCTATGTTGTTTTAATTCCAGCTCCCTAGGCCCGTGTTTCTTTCCTGCTCATTCTCTAAGGCGGGCTCTTGTTCCTCTGGCAAAAGGAAAAGGCTCATTGAGAATCTCCATGAGAATATGCTGCCACTCCCCAGACCTTCCTCCACAAGATCCAGATATTTCAGGCTAAAGGGAGTTTGAACCTGAAATGAGCCAGATAATTGCCCCAATTCTCTGTTCCTCATTGAAGAGGGAGTTGCAGGCCAAGGGGTTCAAGTGGCCTCACTTTTATGGACATTGCTGTAAGTCAAAGGAATCTATTATGCATATACAGGCTGAGGCACACACTCCAAACTAGACCTGTTCTCTGGGAACTAAGCAGGCTTCTTCCTCTCCCCCTCTACCCCCTCCTCCACCTCTTTCTCCCTCTTCCCCCTCCTCCTCCTCCTCCCTCTCCTTCTCCTCCTCCTCCTCCTCCTCTGTGATATTAATAGTTACTATTTACTAAATGCTCCCTGTTTACCTGGCGTTGTGCTAAACTCTACACACATTGTGCATTAATCCTTACAAGGATCCTAAGAGTTAAGATATCCAGATTCTGCAGATGCAGAAGCTAACTTATTTTTCCAGGCATGAAGCCCGTGTGTGTGTGTGTGTGTGTGTGTGTGTGTGTGTGTGTGTGTGTAATGTTGCTATGATACTGGCAGATTTGAATCCTCAAGAGGTATAACATGGAATGGAATGGAAATAAAATTGACAATGAAAAGCTCCTAAAGTTTTTGAAATACAGAACGTTTTAATAGAATACAGCTAGTTTCTCCTGTCTTCAAGTGAACAAAGAAGTGATGCAATTAACTGGCTAATTCTGAGCCCCAAATGCTTTCCCTTGAAATGGGTGGATAATGAGGCTGACAGAATGTTCCCATTTGAATTTGCCTGATGTTCCATGTTTCCCTCCTAACTTGTGAGGCGTACAGACATGCGTGCGCACACACACACACTCACCCACACAGGAATGCTGACACACACAGACCTAGCATTATCCTGCCTCCAGTCTTTTATGACTCAGCCCTGGGAATGAAAATAGGGTTTGAGCAGGATAACATGCCCAAGGCTCCTGCTGTGCACCCACCAATGAGGCACCCCACTCAGGACAGCCCCTGCCAGGCTGGGAAACACGCCTCTCCAAGGCCCCAGCCCTGGGCAGGCACTGCACCCTAGTGGACCGTGGTAGGCATATGCCCCTTGCTGGCCCTCTATCCCTTTCCTTCCCTTCTTTCCCTGCAGAGTATTCTCCTCCCGGACCACTGTCCTGAGAATAACTTTGGAGAAAGCTCTGGAAGAGGGCTGTGAAGTATAAAAAGGCATCTCTGCCTTAGGGGAAGGGAGAGAGGGACCCCCATTTTCCCTACCCCACTCTTCTCTTCTCAGACTCTAGATGTCTTTGAGCTCAGAGTTAGAGGGGCTGAATGCAGAACAAGCTTCTTTTTCCCTACCCCACCCTATACCTCACAGTCTCCATTGGAGTCAAGGGAATGACCCTATTGTCTCCCCTAAATGACCTTCTCTTTTTGGTTTATGGGACAGTCACGTATTCAACACCTTCTCTTAGTCACCAGAGCCCCTTCTATAAAGCATTTAAACCTCACAACAACCCAGTTAAAGATCTTTTTCATCTGGGCCTTTGAGGGCCTAAGACACTTGCCCCCAGTCACACACAGCCAGGGAGGTGATAAGCTGGCCATGTCCTGGAAGGGAGGAGGCCGCACTTGGCTCCCAATCCTAGCTGAGCTGCTCCTATAGTGGCTTCCAGTTGCCTTATATGCTCTCCCAAATCTTAGACCCAGAAACCCCTTAACTTCCAACATAGACAACCGACACAGGCTGCCTTTCTGGAAATGAATTTTGCTTACAAAAAAGACATGGTTGCTAAGGTCCTCATAGATTGGGGGTAAGAACATTCCATTCACGGAGAGGACACATCCTCCAGTTCTGCTTCACCACTTGTGATAGCTGTTCTGATCTTGGCCAACCACTTGGGGCCTCCGTGTTCCTTTTTGTAGGTAAGGGAACAGGGATGTGGAAGATTCTGACGTTGCCCTTGAGCTGGCTACTGTGGAGATCAAAGGAGATTTAGTTTGTGGAAGGCTTCCTAGAGGATTGGGGGAAGGGTAGGGGCGGATTCCTTTCCCAGCCTTCACCCCTTTAATGGTGTTTCTTTCTCGCTTGGCAGAGGTCGCCAAAGGCGACACACCAGCGGCCAGCTCCCTGCCAAGCCCACTGAGTCTGCAGGAACCAGACCCTTCACCCTTCACCTGGCTTGGATTCGGAGCTGCAGGAAGATCTTTCTAGTTCAGCGTAGACTCAACGCCAGGGCGCCGCCTAGAGGTCAGCCGGGTCCTCAGCGTCACCTGCCAACAACCATAGAGCTACTCCAGCCTCGGTCAGAAATTGAGGGGGGAGCAGGGGAGGGGGAATCCAGCTCGGCAGCAAGTCTCACAGATGCGGCTTCTGGCACCTCTGATTTCTCTGAGACACCCCCCTAGCCCCCACCAACAAACCCTAAGAAGGGATCAGCAAGGCCCAGAATATTTATTCTTGTGACTCTCACGAGTGTCAATTTCCGTTTCTTTGAGGATCCTGTGTTTTGCACTCTGTGTCTATATTGCCTCTTCTCACCATCCAAATTGTCCTGCCCCCTCCAATTATACTAAACTCTGCTTTATCTCCACAGAGGGAGGGAGTAGGGAACCGATACCCCGAAATCTGACAGTGTGGTTATCTATATTTTTAATTCTCTGAATAATTTGAAGATCCACATGCTTTTGGGAAAGCAGTCAGAAAACTTTTGAGGGTGAAAAAACCAACCATATCGTCTACGGGGCCTTTTACTCGCTGAATGGCCATCAGCTCCACTCGTGTATGAATGACAGTCTGGAGGGTGCTTGTGGGCACTAGCGCCCCTATCGATGGCTGTCTGTGTGACCATTTGAAAGCGACTCCTTGGGAATGAGAAGGCTAGCTGATGCCTCTGGGAATGGGTTTGAGCTGTTGTTCCATGACATGCAGAGAGTTTCCTTTTTAAAACTGGGATCCATAGCCGGGGTCCTGAGAATGGGGCGAGGGGAAAGCCACAGAGCCGCTGAAAAGTGTATGCAAAACTTCTATGTCATTCGAAGGCCATGGCCTCTTCAGATTTTCTAGAGACTAAGAGTAAAATAGTTCGATCCCCTTTCCTTGGCCCAGGGAGCCACAGACCTGTTACCCCCCCCTCCCACCACACACACTGCAGGCCCCTGGGGTGGGCTGGGGCCTGGTTAATAACAGTCTTGAATGGTGTGGAAACGGCTGGTCCCTCAGCTCTGCCCTCTGCCAGTCACTAACAGTCCCCAGAGGCAAATCCTGAGAGGAGGGGTGCCGCCTACCAGTGGCTGCCATCACAATATTTTTAATAAAAATATTGCACGATAAAGTGCAAAGTGAGGGAGTTGGGGGAAATAATGAGGAGGGGAGCTGCAGGGGCCTCCCCACGCTCGCCCTAGACTATGAATGTTGGGATGGAAACAAGCTATTGCTTGTCCTCCAGCTGTAAATTAGTTCCCCTCTACCTCCTTCTTGGTGCTAGGAAGGGGCCATTGGCTCTCCTGACCCCTTGCGGCGGAGTAGGACTGTCCACATCAGAGGTAGCCTTTCAGAAAATCCAGGAACGGTAGACCGCAGCCTGGTATTTTTCTGCTCATTCCACTTTTTAACCATTGAGAAAGAAATCCCCAGCAGTTCTTGGGCACCTGTTTGTGTGTGTGTGTGTGTGTGCACGCACGCGTGTGTGTTAAGGAGGGGGTATGGAAGGCCACACGTGTGTGTGTGGGGGGGGTAAGGAGGGTGCCCTCAGGGCACCAAATCCCCACCTGAGTCTGCAGCTTGATCTCACTCTTGTACCCAAGCCTGACCTGAGCCTGAGTTCATCTTAACTCCCCCGTGCCTCTTAGACCTGACCCCTTGGCATTTCTCGAGTGAATAACTGTGAGATGCGCTCAGATTCCTTCGCTGGCTCTGCCACCCAGCAGCGCACCTAACCAGACCCCTCAGCAGACCTAGCGGTCAGGAAACCACGAACTTCACTCCCAGTTATCTGGGACCCAAGGCGCAAAGCGGGTTTTCCCAGTTTTGGTGCAGGATGGCCTAATAGCGATTCCAGATGCAGATTCCACAAAGTTTTATACAAACCAAACCAGAGTAGAGAAGAATGATGACGCTCTGGAGAGGGTCCTGCACGTGCAGGTAGCGGTGGCTGATGTTTGACCCTGAGGCTTTTTAAGAGCCGGAGCTCGGAGCCGCGGCGGAGCTCGGAGCTCGGCACAGGCTGGTTTGGACACTACCCAGCGCCGGCCGCCCCTCCACTTCCCTGAGACCAGACCCTTGGTGGGTTTCCTCCAGCAGCCCCTGCCCACTCAGGTCCCGACCCCTCTGCTCTTCTCGCAAGTACCTGGCAACATAGGGGCCGAGCAGGGCCAGGGCCTGGCCACCGGAGACCGAAAGAGAAAAAAAAAAAACAAAAACCCGCTTTCAGCGGACAGATGCGGAGAACGGTGGTCCAGGGCGTGGCTGGCAGAGCCCGGGCTTTAGCCTGGAAGGGCCGAGCGCCTGACTGCGTTGGTGAGGGTCCGGGGGTCCCATTCGGGCCGGGCAGCCAAGGCAGGGACGTGCGCGGGGGGCCCAGGACAGTCGTGCAGTCGGTGCGTCCCGTCCGGGCCTCGGCCTCGGGGCCGCCTGGGCCGCCGCACCCGCCGGCGGCTCCTCCGAGCGCAGGGCGCCCCTGGCCAGGCCCGGGACCGGCTGCCTCTCTCAACGCAAAGTCGGCTGCAGCGGGCAAAAGCGGGGAGAGGGGGGCCGGGGCGGGGGATTTTGCGGCTCGTAAATTTGTTGCCCCGGCCTTTTAACCCGCCCCGGCCGTCTGTCTTTTCAGGACGCGAGGGGATGTAAACCGTTTGAAGTTCATCAACACGGTGAAGTTTTATTGTATTTCCGGTCCCAAGATTTACACCCGGGAGGGGGAGCGGGCGGCAGGCAGACTTCTTCGCTCCCTAGGACTTCCCCGCCGGACACGTGGCCGCTCGGACACTCACCTCCCGGGCGAGGGCGGGAGGGAGCCGGGCGGGACGGGACGGGACTCAGCGCTCACGTCCGCCGCACCTTCCCGCGGCCGCTCCGGTCCGGCGCCGCCGCCGCCGCCGCCACCGCCACCGCCACCGCCGCCCAGGTAAGTCCGACGCCGCGGCGGGGCCAGCTCGGCCGCCAGCCGCGCGTGGAGAGTGTGCGTGAGCACCTGTGCGGACGCGGGTGTCTGCAGAGGCAGAGGAGGCGGGAGCGGGCATCGGTGGGGGCCTGGAAGCCAAGGGCCCCGGCTGAAGTTCGGGAAGAAAGAAGCAAGTCTGTTCTCCGAGGTCGCAGCCTCCCTCCCGGTTTCCGTTGTGAATTCGGAATAGATTGTCTTACCTGGGACAGCTCCGCCTCTGCGGGCCAGGCGCTGGGACCTTCCCATCAGCGGGATGTCCCCGGCGACTGTTCAGGTCAGCCCGCCTTCCCTTCCAGTCTGTTCTTCCTTCCGCTGGCTCCCCAGTCTTCCTGAGAACTTGCCGCACTCTTGCCCACCGTCATTTCTCAGCACTCCTCTCCACTCTCCTATCTGTGTCCCAGCCTTGAAACTGGGGTTTGGTGTCGGGCTTGAGGATTTGGCTTCTCGGAGCTACCCTGGCCGACCCTGGAATACAGCCTCACTTTGATAACAGTTTGAAGTGGAGAAGTCTTTTGATCTGTGGAGATCTCTGGCTGCACAAACAGGGCTTGATAAACCAAGCAGGTATATCAACCCATCCAGAGGCCCTGTCCAGGTCTGGGGTTGGGCCCAGGGCTCCTCCGCCCGGCCAGGGCTCCTGAAAGACAGCGAAAGTTCCTGGAATCGGAGCGGCTGGGACGAGTGAGCTCCAGAATAGTTTTGCCTGGAGTCCTGCCTCCAGTTCTTTGGTTGTGTTGTTGAATGGCAACTGTGTTCTGTGAGGGAAGAGGTGGAGGAAAATGCATGAAGTTAGCCAGCCAGCGGGTTTGGCCCACAAAATGGCTGCAGGACCCTGCCCCCAGTGAGCCCTTGACCCCCAGAACCTGAACTGGAACTGCTGAGTGAGTTAGGTAGTTTCATGTTGTTGGGCCTGGATTTGTGAACACAACGACATTAAACCACCCGACTCACGGCAGTTACTGCTCCTCGCTTAGCCGGAGGAGTAGGGGCGTGGGGAGTGAGGCAGAGTCAGGACTATGCAAAACAGTGAAGCATCCCCACGTCCCTCAACCAGGAGCAGCCAGGGCGTTCCACAGAGAAGAGCTCTCCGGAGTTCTAGAGTGTCTCCCCACGTCTGCATTTTTGAAATGTGTATTGGGAGGGGAAAGGAGGAATGGGGAGCACCCCACTCTCCAAAGGGCACATTGCTGAGCTGTTCCCAGGGCCCAACGGTGGCAGTTGGGGCTTGGAGCTTCCTTCCTTGGGTCTTGGCCTCCTGTCTGCCTTCAGATTTTCCAATAAAAATTTCCCCGACTTGGCAAGTCTAGCTTTGGAGAAACACAGGGAGTCACTGAGGCCTTTGTAACCCCTTGGGAGGCAGGGCTCCGGATAGCGGTAGGTCCTTGAAGAGGGCGCAGGATAGCCCGGAAGAAAGGGAAACATCAGGGTCCTTTGCAATTTCAGCCTCTGGGCCTCCAGGCTCCTTCCTGGAGCCCCCTAGTGGGACAGCGGTGGGTTTAAAAAAAAAAAAGTCATTTCTCAATCTCACAGTTAGCTCCTGTCCTACGGAGAGCCCAAGGCTTCCTCAGAGACCCTTGGTCTGGGCTGCAGGTTTACCTAGGTCTTGAGGGCCAACTCCTGGGACAGGGGTCTGACTTGTAGGCTAGTGGGGAGCTCAGTCTTGGGCAGTCTGATAGCTTGACCGGTGATGGAGCTGGGGGTGGGACAGGGGCAAAGCTGTGACACCCTCTTTGACCCCAAGCCCTCTCCAGGCTCCTGGCTCTCTGCCCAGGGAAGGAATAACTAGACGTGCTGGCGGAAGGCGTGGGACAGTCCAAAGCATAAGCTAACTTTTGTTCCCAAACTCCCCCCGCCCCCCCTTGAGGCAGAGGAAATGTAGAAAGGGGCCCAACCGGATGGGGCTCTGGCGGCGCCAGGCTGACTTGGATGGCAAAGGAGGGAGGGGGGGTCTCTGAACAACAGGCTTCTGCTAGGGTGGAGGGGCCCTCGGGAGACCCACCCCCTCCCAGAGGAAAGGCAATCTTCAGCCCGCTGTCCTGGTGAGCAAAGGCCCACTCTACTGCCCCTGACACCTTCTTGTCCGCAGTCTGGGGGAAGATGGTCTGGAGTGTCCTGTGGCCTTACCTTGCTTCTCCCTGGGGCTCTCACAAACCTGCCCAGCCACTGGGAGCCTCACTGTCTTCCATCCCTGGCGTCCCTCAGCCACCCCCTCCCAGGAACAGTGCTGTAAAAAGAAAAAAAGGGGGATGTTAGAGAGAAAGGAGGAAATAAAGTCTTTGGAAAGCAGAGAGTTTTACAACAGCCACAGGTTTTATGGAAGCAATTTCGTAATAACCTTCTACCTGCTCAGCTCCTCTCTGTCCCGCCTGCTGCCCACCCCGTTTGGCCTCCTGGATGCTCCCTCCCAAAGAGTCAGCCACCCCCACCACCTTCCAGATCCCTGATGGCTGAGAGTTGGGAAGAGGAGATTCCAGAGATCCGCCTGGGCCGCTGACCTCTCAGTCCTTCCTTTCACCTCTGACGCTTTGGGAGGGAGGTTGAGCGGAAGATTTTGTTGCTTTACAGTGAAAATCCCCACTCGCAGGACATGGAAGCAACTGAGGTTGGAACTCATGTGTGCAGATTCAAGGTGATTCATTTTAGAGGCCGTTTTGTAGAAAGGGTGCGGGTTCTGGGGTCCTTGATTTCTCCCCCCCTTCTCCGCCCCCCAGCAAGTGTCTCCACATCTCCTTTCCCAGAGTGGGCCTGGACTCTGATTCTGGGTCAGAAGAAAGATCTCAGGGTGCTTGGGGAGGAGACTCAGGGACTTTTCTGATTTCATTGTACACAGCAGTGCTTTCCTGAGACCACCACAGTTCCTGAGACCTTTCCCATTAGACGCAGCTCTATCTACTGGTCAAATGCACACTTGCGTGGAACACACTCATGCACAACTAATGGTGCCTTCATCTGGTGCCCATCACCACCATGAAATAAGGATCACGCGAGGCACGCTGCCCCTGCAGCTCTGGGAAAGATACGCAGTAAAGGATTTCATGGTCGGACAAAAAAGTCACAAAATTCCATGACCTCCTAAACCAATCTGAGGCATTTCCTTCACCTTCCAGAGAGATATTTTAGAAGGAAGTTGTAAAAGAATCCAGATTAAAGCCACATGCATTTGTTGGAGAATATGGACGGTATATATTTTGCTTGACTATCAAGTCAACAGGCAGATTTTCAATGGAAGCTTCCGAATCAACTAATGTTTTATAGCTACAATTCAAGTACACAAATACTCAAGTTTTTGCCCTTTCCATGGGGGTGTGATGGTTACAAAAACGTACACAAAAGCTTTTGGATCATAGATCTTCTTATATGAGTAGAGCTGTAAATCTACATCACAGGAGGTACTCACCCATCCACTTATATACCACTAGATCATACATACAAATGTGTAAGCAATCAGGTATTATGGTTGGGCAGATTTTACTTATTACATATTCTGTATGCAGCGTAGAGTGTATTTGCACACTAGGTTCAATATTGATTTGAAATATACATACAGGATATACGCATCTATTCAAACACAGCATGCATAAATTTCAGCTTAGCTGATCGATTAAAAATAATCCTTCCCCCTTTCTTTTTGTTTTTACTTTCTTCTTTTTTTTGGTTTATTTCCCCCCTTTGTTTAAAATTTTCTCTTACTGACAAGAACCCTTCTAAAAGCCACCCCTCAAGCTAGGCACTCACCAGCCGGTCCAGGCCAGGCTTGGCCTCTGTGCTCCCCACCTCGGCCTTCACTCCTCTGTGCTCAGGGCCCCAGCGTGAGCAGGGCTGCAGCTTGTCCCTGCCAGCTCTTCCCGGAGCCACCAGATACCAGCCCAGCTGTGTTCAGGCGCGCTCCTGTGCAGGGAATGGCAAGAGGCTTCGAGGGAAAGCAGGGTCTCCCTTCTTTCTCTTTAGGTTTGGGGGTGGGATGGGGTACAGTTTGCTCTCTTAGGACAAGGTGACCCTCACTCAAGGAACCCCTCTAACTAGGCATCTTTAGAAACTGGGCATCACTGGCTGAAATCCCGTTTGCCTCCCTCGTCAGGGTAGGTACCATTGTCTGGGAGAGAAAATAAGGGTTTTGTGCTGGGGGGGGAGGCTTGGAGGGGGGGAAGGCCTTCAGAACACCCACACAAGGGGCTCCCTGTCAGCCAACCTGAACTAGAGTTGAGTTTTAGTTCGGAGCAGCAGTGTTTTCTAGAAAGCCTGCCTGGGTGGGGCTCATTGCTTGGTTGCACCCAAGTCCCCACCTGGAGGGACATGAGCTCTGAGGAGACTGAGACCCGCAAAGCCTGTCATTTTGACATCGTTCCCATTTTCCAGCTTCTGTGTGCGCCCAGGCTAAGTTCTGGTGGCAGAAAAGAGGTCTGAGTCCCCTCCTTGTTCAGCACCCAGGAACCACCCAGGGTTAGGGGCAGCTCCTCAGACAGACAGCAGCCCACAGCCTAAACCCTGCCTGCTGGGACCCTCCACCCTGGTAGGGCACAACCCGTGAGCCCAAACGCTCTTCTTCCTCCAACTTCTTCCCTAAACTAAGTGGCCCCTGGACTTCTCTCCCGCAAAGGAAGGCAGCAACACATCCAGAGTTCAGTGCCTGCACAGCTGAGTCTTAAGACCAACCCAGTGCTGTGACTTTCCCATAAATAAATAAAGTCTCTGCCCACAGTCCGAACCTCCTTTGGACCTTAATTTATATACCACAGAAGCCATGTCTGCAGCCCACCCTGCTCATAGCACCATTATTTATGGCAGGAGAGACTTTTTTTTTCCTGAAGAATATATGTATTACAGGTAAAGCCAACATCGGACTCCATGCAGCTGGCAAATTCAGAACAGGTGCTGCGCCTTAACTGATTCATCCACTCCGCGCCGAGCTTCTTGCTGGCGAGTCCAGGTAGCTCTCTCGACTTTCCCAAGTGTCCCACCGCTACTTAGACTACTTAGAAGAATTGGCATGGGGTTTATTGTTTTGTCTCCACCGCACTTGGGTCCCCTGGAGAAAGCAGTTCTTCCTGCTCTTTGGTTTCGGATATGCCTGGCTGTCACCCTCGGAGAGCTGAGGTGGGAGAGGGGGCGGTGGCTGGGTGCCTGCATTGATCTTTAAAAAATCCTTTTGAAATCGCCATAATGTGAAGAAATATGGCGCTTTGCCCTCGTATTTCACATGTAATGACACGAGATGGCTTCATTTGGAGAGAAAAGCTGGCGGGAGGGTGTGTGTGTGTGCAGAGGTAATCTGCAGTCTGCTGCACAGTAGAGAGGGCCATGGCCAAAATGATAAAACCTCACATTAGCATGCCCCGCTTTTGTTAAAATAATGGGGCTGGGGGCGGCCTATTTTATAGGGGCTCAGAGTTGGAGAATGCCGAGGAAATCAGCCCCAGCCTGCCCCTAAACCCAACCGGAGGAGAGGAGGGGGAGGAGGGGAGAGGAGAATCGGCTCTATCCAGGCCACGGCACCCAGGGCGGAAGCGGGAAGAGCAAGGGCTGGGAGGTGAGCCAGCTCAGGGCCCGAAGAATTGATACCAACCAAACGGAATTTGGAAACTCCAGCAAGAGAAGGCGGCGGGTGGGCAGGAGATGGGCCCCACAGACTCTCCTCTGCCTATGCTGGTTGGTGTCCAACACGAGTGTTTGGAGATCTTTCTGGACGCCAGTGAGGGGTGAGAGGAGTGGGACAGGAGAGTCTTGAAAGGCTCCACCTTCACCGGGTGGAAGGGGAGATAGCTGGACCCCTCCCCACACCTCGGCTCGCTGACACCTTAGGGAAGTTCCCTTCGTCCTTTGTGACATCCAGCTCCCCTATTGTCCTTTGTCACATCCAGCTCCCTTATCCGGGCAATTTTAAGGGCCTAGCCTGATACTCAGTGGAGGGGAGGAGAAATGACTGTGTCCCTCCAACCCCATACTTCCCTCTGGCCAGGGCCAAAGACAGGTCCAAGAAGCCTAAAGGAGCTTTGGCGAGTTGTACTAAACTCTTGCAGAGGCTCAACTTTCCAGGGCCTGGTGAATCCCTTTCAGCTCGTGCAGGTTCTAATTTTAGGACAGCTAAATTTTGGGACAGGATTTTTGGACACTCACCGCCTTATATTCCCCTCTCTCAGCTACTGAGGAGTTAGGAGAAACTCCCAGGGCAGCAACCTTCCTTAAATAGTCACAGAGAGCCCCCTCCAAAGAGGATAGCGTCTCCAAAAATCCTCAACTTCTCTCCCCACCATCTCCCATGAATTGCTGCTGCGCAGTTGTTTCATAAACATCTTGTGACAAGAGGACAGAAAAGAGGAAAAGCAGGGCCCGAGGGACGGAGTGAAGGTGTGTGTGTATTGGGGGGGAGGAGGAAGGGCAGGACCACTTCCACGTTAATTATGCCGTGGGCCCTTCTGGCTGCTCCCAAGCTGGGGCTCTGTCCCTCCCACTGTCCTGCTCTCCCTCTCCCCCCTCCCCGACCCGCCTGGGGAGAGGGCTGCGCAGCCCGCGTCCCTCCAGAGGCAGCCCGCTGCCCTCCCCCCGCCTCTCCTCCGCCCCCGCCGCCCCCCATCGGGAACTCCACCCCCCTTCTTGCAAAAGGCGGAGGGACCGGGCGGCCGGCTGCTCTCGCTGAGGTTACGTGGCCGCCCGAGCCCTGACGTGATAGCACATTGCATCAGCATAAAACAATCCATCCTCGATATGGAATGCGCTGCGGACGGATGACAGAGAGCGCGCAGCCCCCTCGCCGGATTGATTTATGTCGGAGCTGACGCTTTATCAGGCCGTCGGAAAAACTTTGACCAATCATTTTGCAAGGAGCGCCGAGCCGCGCTGCTCCACTGTACTTTGTTGGCTGAGAAGTTGAGCAGGGGGTGGGGGTGGGAGGGTGGGGGGCCGGGGGGGTCGCGTCCGAAAGCCCTCACACCGGTCCGGGTGCCACCTTCTCCCTGCCTGGGCGCCGGCGCGCGAGCGCTTCCCTTCCCCCTGCTAGCGCCCGGATAATGTCTGAGAATGTCCATTTCTGGGACGCTTAGCAGCTATTATGTCGACTCGATCATAAGTCACGAGAGCGAGGACGCGCCTCCAGCCAAGTTTCCCTCCGGCCAGTACGCGAGCCCGCGGCAGCCGGGCCACTCGGAGCACCTGGAGTTCCCCTCCTGCAGCTTCCAGCCCAAAGCGCCGGTGTTCGGCGCGTCCTGGGCGCCCCTGAGCCCGCACGCGTCCGGGAGCCTGCCGCCCGTCTACCACCCCTACCTGCAGCCCCAGGGCGCGCCGCCGGCCGAGGGCAGGTACCTGCGCACCTGGCTGGAGCCCGGGCCGCGCGGCGAGGCGGCCCCGGGGCCCGGCCCGGCGGTGAAGGCGGAGCCGCTGCTGGGCGCGCCGGGGGAGCTGCTCAAGCCGGGCGCGCCCGAGTACAGTTTGGAAAGCCCGGCGGGCAGGGAGGCCGTCCTGTCTAATCAAAGACCCGGCTTCGGGGACAATAAAATTTGCGAAGGAAGCGAGGACAAAGAGAGGCCGGATCAAAGTAAGTTATAAAAAGTGAGGAAATACCCGGGCCGCGGGCCAGGCGCGGGGGAGGGGAGAGGCCATAAACCGCGGACAATGTGAAGGGAAGCCGCGGCGCTGCCGGAGAGCGAGCGCGGGAGGAGGGAGCGGGCGGAAGGAGGGAAGGAAGGGAGGGAGGGAGGAAGCGGGCCCGGTGTCCCGGGGGGAGCCCGAGGCCGCGGGAGGAGCGGCGCCCCCGCTGCGCCAAGTCCCGGAGGGAAGTGGGGAGCAGGGACCAGCTCGCGGCCCTCTCGGCCTCCCTTCCCCCGCGTTCCCGGAGGCCCGGCGGGAAGCCCGGGGCCAGGCTGGGGCCGGCGGGCCCGGAGAGGAGCTGGCGGGGCCGGCGGCAGCCGCCAGGCCGAGTGCCGCGCGGGCCGGGAGGGAGCGCACGCGGCTGCTGGGCCCGCGCGGCTGGCAGAGCTCCCCGCGCCGCGCGCGCACCGGCCCCGCGGGCCACGGGGAAGGGGGAGGGGGCTCGTTAGGGTTTTATTTGCGATGCAACAGCTTGGCGGAGGACGGAGCCGAGCAGATTTCGAGCGGGAGCGGTTCAGGGTCCGCGGCCGGCGCCGGGAGGGGCGGGCAAGCCCAGGACCCGGGGCGCGAGCCCCTCCCCGGCAGCCTTCCCCCCGGCCTCCTCCTCCGCTCCTCCGCGTCCTCTCCTGGGTCGCGGCTTCCTTTTCCTCGGCCTCCCGCTGCTCTCCACGGGCTCCCTCGCCCCCGCCGGCGCTGTCCGCCTGGCGGGGAGTCGGGAATCGCTTCCGAACTTCGGACCGACCGCCGGAGTGGAAGAGGAGCGATCCCCAGGGCCCCCCGGGGCGAGGAGGGTGGGGGAGGAGAGGCTGGCGGAGGGGTGCGGGACTTTCCCCTCTGACGGCAGCTTCTCTTCACCTCCCACTCCTCCACAGGCACCCCCTCCAGGAACCCCAGTCGGGCGGTTTCCCGGAGGTGCTGAGGCTCCCAGTTTTTGTCTTTAAGGTTGAGAAGAGCAAATTGGTTGGGGCTGAGCCTCAGGCTGGTGGGGCCAAGACTTCACCCCTTACTCTTTTTGGAGGGTGGGGGTCAGACGCTTACTCTCTGCTTGTTTTGCCAGATTTCCCACCAACGGAGTGGGGCACAGGCCCTGTGGGGTGTTCCTCCTGCCCCACTCCCCTGAGGTCCCTGTGGGGTCCCACCTGCCAGGTTGAATCACAGGAGCTGGCATTTGGGTAACACCGGCTTTCCCCAAACCTTCCCTGCTCACACCCAAATAGAGCCCCCCCCCCACCCCAAGCCCCCAAACTCTGCCTGGAAAGCCCATTATTGCAAGGCAGCAGTTTGGTTAGGATCAATTATTAACATTTTCCCCTCTTTCATATTTAATGTGAATGTAGGACCTATCACAGGCAACCACATTAAGGAAATAGCGCTGCAAATTGGTAAGACATGGCACTTATTGTAGGATGGACCAGATTATTTAAAAAAAATATTTACTGCTTTTTTTTATTTGTGGAGAAGGAATCTAGTAGAGGACGGCTATTAGTTTTAATAGCTCCGCTTTATTTGGCAACTTTTCTGAATTCCAGGATAGGGAGAGGGACAGGAAGGAGAAGAGAAGCCTGTAAATATTTCTACACCCCCCCCAACTCAGTTACCCTTTTCTCTGTTCCCCTTCACCACATGGAGCCAGTTGGGGTGAAGTGTGCTGTGAAGAGCTGTCTGTTACCCCCGCCTTCTCCGTGGCCCCCACCTTGGGACTGGAGCAATCTTGCTTCCCAATTTCCCTGAACTTGCTTTCACCAAACTGCGAGCTGAGCAGGAGCGGAAAAGGAGAGACTATTGCAACCATAAGTTACCCGGGAGCCCCTGGCGCTCCCTTGTCCACAGGCTGGAGTTGATAGATGGTTGCAATTGGGTTGCTGGATGTTCACTTCTCTGAGTGCGGACACATTTGTGGGTGTGTGTATATGGGGGAGGGGTGTATCTACATGGACATTACATGCCTGCTACCATGTGGCCAGGAGACTAGAGCTTGTGACCAAGGCATGGTGGGCTGGGACTGGGCTGGGGGGCCAAGAGGTCTCTTGTCTGTGACTGAACAGAAGCTGCTTACCCTCAGTCCAACCCTCTCACCTCCCAAACCCAGAGCGAGGACCTTCAGATCAGCCACCCCTAGTTAGACCGGTAGTTCCGGGGAGGGGGGCACCATGCTGGGCTCTGACTTGAGTCTTTACGCATTTGGACCCCAGTGTAGACAGAGATAGAAAGAGGACCCGAGGCGGGCAAAGCTTTGGCAGTGCCGGGCAGCCTGGCAGCTGTTTGGCTCCCTCCTATTCCAATCACCTGCACCTAGAGGTGTCCGTAGCAACTCCTGACCCTGTCTGGGAACTTGAAGGCCCAGGTGCCCCTTTCTCCAATGCCAGGTGGGGAGTAGATTGCCAGGGGCGTGCCCTCTTGGAAGGAGAACCCTTCATCTCCCCCTCCCTTCCTTTCTTTGATTCTGTCGCTGCTTCTCTTTCAGCCAACCCTTCTGCCAACTGGCTGCACGCTCGCTCTTCCCGGAAAAAGCGCTGTCCCTACACCAAATACCAGACGCTGGAGCTAGAGAAGGAGTTTCTGTTCAATATGTACCTCACGAGGGACCGCAGGCACGAGGTGGCCAGACTCCTCAATCTGAGTGAGAGACAAGTCAAAATCTGGTTTCAGAACCGGCGGATGAAAATGAAGAAAATGAATAAGGAACAGGGCAAAGAGTAAAAGACGCCCCCTCCCCTCCCCACCCCTTCCCCATCTCACGCTTATTTATAAGGTGGCTGCAGAGCCAGTGCTGTCTGGGATGTATTCAAGTGGATGGGGAAGGGAGTCTCTCTCTTCAAAGTCCTTTCCTGCAGTCTAGAGCCTCTCTCCTTTCTTCTGCTCTCACCAGCCCTCTTCTCCCTAGACCTCAGGAGAAAGTTTTGTTCATTTAGAAGGTAGACGTAGTTGGTTCTTAAGAAGGGAATGGGCCACAAGGAAAGAGAGACCCTAGTTGAACCCTTAGGACCCCCCAGCCCCTCACTTCCAGCCTGCCTGTTTCCCTCTACACCTATCCCAGTGCTACCCGGGGACACTCCAGCTGCACACAGCCCAGCAGATGCCCTCACACGTGAAGCCTGGGGCCCACAGTAGTGACAGGGAGAGCTCACAGCCCACACTCCAATGAAGTAACCTCCCAAGTGCAGACCATCCCAGGGCAAGTGTGTTAGAACAGCCAGCGCACCATCAGGCAGGATTCTACCCCTGATGCAAATGCAGAGCAAGCTGTCTAGAGGCACACTCCTGAACGAGGCACTGCAGCCCACGGGGCTGAATGCCACCCCCACAGAACCCCCAACGCTACACCTCCAGGCCCAAGGGCAAGGGGGATAAACTCAGCCCCCAAGCTGGTGGGCTGGAGGGGGGAAGGAAAGGCAGCGGTGGTTTGGAGGGTATCTTAGGTTTTATGAAGGCATTCCACACATTTTGTTGCAGGACATGTCTAATTCTGCATGTTGTTTCCCTCTCCTTCCCACAAAAGGAGGTCAAATCGTGGGTCCTAAGCCTTGACAATGTCCACCCCTTCATCTGTGTCCCGCTTGTCTGCCACTGTAGCTCCTCTTGCTCGCCACCGGCCCTGCATCCTTCCGCTTCCCCCCAGCTCCGAATTCAACTCTGGCTGGCCAAATCCACCTTGCGCCCGCGAGTCCAGCCGCCCCTGGCGGGAAGCCCTGCCCTCCATCCCTCTAGGTCCACCCTGCCTTAGGCAGGAAAGCCAGGCCAGAGAGTCCCGTGGAGAATTGATTGAGAATCGATTCCTGCGCGCCCTTCCGGGATAAGTTGTGGCGGACGAGGAGGAGGGAAGGCTCCCGCGCGCGGGCCCGGGGGCGCATTCCTCCCCATCCTTGGGGCCCTGGGGCGCCTTCCTCCCCATCCTGCCCAGGTCCCGACCCACTCGGAGTCGCCGCCCGCCCTGGGGCAGGAGGAGACCGGCCCGGGCGCCGATCTGAGATGTGCTCCGGGCCCGGATGGCGACCTGCGCGCCGGCTTTCCGCACGCTTCTGGGGATCAGTCCCGCGTGCAAAGGAAAAGGCGGAGGGCACCTAAGCTTCAGGTGGAAGCTTCCTCTCCTCTTCCCGTCCGCCCCCTGCTCCCCGACCTCGCCAGTCCCTTTCAGTTCCATGGACTCTTGCTTCTGCGCCTCCCGCCTTGCAGGGAACATTCCAGTAGAACTTTTTTGCTTCGTCAGTGGCTGTGAAATTGTGCTGTGTTTTGTGATTTCTTTGGGATGATTGTCTCGCCTGTTTTCAGTTGTCTCTTACAAGGGAGGGTGGGGGGTGGGAGTGGGGAGGGTCGGGGGCCTAGAGCTCTGATTGTTTTGGAAGAAAAAAAAGAAAAAAGTACAAAAAATATATATCGCTCTAGAAAATAAATCTCTTCTTGTGTCTTATTCTGTGTTGGCTTTTCTCACCTGTCCAGGAATGGAGATTCTAATTCCTCTTGGGGGGCTTGGGGAGAAGGAAGTTTCTCCTTAGACCCTGCAGAGCTGGCTCCTGGTGGAGCTGAGAGCTGGTCCCCAAACCACTGCTTCCACTGAGCAAGCTGGGAGATGGGAGGGGAGGAGAGGGAAGAAGGTGGGTTTGGAGAGGGCTCTGGTCTCCCTTTCTCCAGAGTTGTACCAGGGACCTCCCACAAATGCCAGAGCCAGAGGGAGGGCAAGGCCAGGCCCGGTGGCTCCTGGAAGCAGCTCCGCTGCCTGAGAAGGTCACTTTAAAATCTCATGCCAGCGAGGAAGGCAGTACTTCGTCTGCTGTTCCCTGCAGCCGGGACGACTTGGTTAGGCAGAGGCCTCCGGAAGCCTGAGCCCTCCTTCTAACGAGGATCAAACCTCTTAGGGCTCTTGGTTCCCTCCTGGAATCTGAGGCTCCAATTTGAGCCAAAGGTAGCTCTCTCTCTCAAGCTCGTGGAGGTTGGTGAGGGAGTGGAAGGTGGTGGCGACCTGGGCAGGCAGCTCCAAAGGCACGGAGAGAGGATTGGATGTGGAACAGAATTGTCTCAGGAGAGAAAAAGAATCCCCTTTCCAATCAGACCCCAGAAGTAAGTTCTGTTGGGAGAGGCACCTTTCTGCCCTCTCAGACGGCAGTGTCCCCCCTCACCTCCAGCGCCTTTGAATGCTGCTGTTCTGGGGCAGCGCTGCCCTTCGCATCCAGGCTTTGGGACCCGGCTTCTCCGGGGCTGGCGCTGGGGACCCGCCTCCCTCGGAGCCTCCCACCTGGCCACGCAGCCCCGCGGCGGCCTGCGAGGACCCCAAGGGTCGGGGAGAGGCGCGGACAAAGCATAACCCGAGTGAAAGGACCCTGAAACGAGAAGGCCAGGCCTACCCCGCTCCTGCGAACAAAGGGGCGCACTAATCGGAAAGCTAGCCGCCGGCAGGAGAGAGAAAACGAAGCTCCCGGACGCGGTGGCAGGGCCTGGCGCCCGCCTCCTCCAAGGGCTCCATTCGGGTTATACAATGAATCTGGCTTTAGAGCTTGTGTAGACCGGGCTCCCTCCTCCTCCCGGTCTCCCTGGAGCCAGCCGGGGCTGAGGGCGAGCCGAGGAGGCCGGTGCCGCCCCGAGGAAACGCCAGAAGCGAGAGGAGCGCTGCGGGGCGGGGGCCGAGCGCGCTGGGGGCGGCCTCCAGCGGGGTCCGCGTCCTCCGCGGTGGTGGCTCCTCCACGACAAACAAAGGCGAGGACGCGGAGGCCGGGAAGCCGGAGGTGGGGAGATCTGTTGTCATAAAAGAAAGCGAGAGACTCGGAGAGGAAGAGCGCGGAGAGTGCCAGACAGAGAAGCCGGGAGAGGAATCCAATGCCGTGCGCGCAGCCATAAAAGAATATGACCGTTATAAAAGTTTATAGCGTATAAATTTCTGAAGGTTAAGAAACTAAGCAGCAGCAAAGCAAACAGTGAGGGGAAACTTTCTGGAGCTGAAAGAGCCGCAGCTGGGCCTGGGCTCCGGGCCTGGCGGGGGTGGGGGGATGGGAGGGAGGTTGGGGGGACCAGCTCCCAAGCCCCCACCTTCCCCGCCCAGTACGGGGTTTGAGGTTTCCGGGAGCCCCAAGGGGCAAAGAGGGGAGAAGAGGGAAGGGAGAGAGAAAAACACTTTGTTGTCACCAATGCTTTAGAGAACAGAATTGCAACTCTTGTCTTTGTTCTTCACTGCCCCCCCCCGCCACCCCCAGAATCGGACGTCATAAAGAAGCCCCCTGCGCGAACAAACCACACACACACACACACACACACACACACACACACACACGCACGTCCGGCGGGGCCAGACGTCTGGGCGCGGGCAGCCTCTTGATCCTTTTACAGTCCTATTCCACCCTCTCAGGCCTCCTCTCCCCCCACAAAAAGCCCAATTGTTTCTTCTCGGAATTTGAAACACTGTGTTGGGGTTGAAAAGTGCTCGACTCCCCCTTTTACGGGCTAGAAAACGGCTCACTGCTGGGCGGTCTCCACCCGAATTTCGGGTCTTGAAATGGGGGATTGGTGTCAGCCGTGGCTTTTATTTTTTTTCTTCCCCACCCCCTCACCCTGTGTTTTGGTTTGTTTGCTTTTAGCTTATCTGAACAATTCGATGTACCCTTTCCTGATTTCCGATGCCCTTTCTCCCCCCCCTTTTCTGCCAAGAACCAAAGTTGCTTCTCGCTTCTCGCCTGGGTGGCTGGCTCTCGGAGAAACTGGCCGAGCCGGTGGCGACGGCGCCTTTTCTCAGGGTGGCCGCTAGATGGCAGCCTTGCTCCACGCGAAAACCCCCGGAGCGGCGGCTGCGGGCGCTGGCGGCTGCACTTCGCACCTTCGGTCGGCCCTGAATCTACGAACCGAGCGCTGCGAAAAGTCATGAATAATGTGTGCGTAATAAAAATATAGGGTTCATTAAGGAGGTTTCCCCCACTTTATAGATTTCAGATGTACTGATGTTGCCCCCCCTCAAATGGTCAATTTTATGCATTTCCCCCAGGAGGAGGGCTCAGCGCTTCTCATCCTCCCCAGTTTCTGTGTTCTGTGGGGCAACAAACGCAAATAGAACGGGGAATAGTAATAAGAGGAGTAGTAGTAATAGTAATAATAATAGGAATAATGGGTCTAAATAAAAGAGGAGAATTGGTTGGGGGGGAGCGTTTTCCGGGGAGGGGAGCAACAGGAATGTCTGCGGATGCGGGTGAGCGAGTCAGGTGAGAGGGGAGAACCGGCAGAAGAAGGTCAGATGGAGAGGAAGCTTCGGGAATCTGCTGCCAGATCCGCAGAAGAGGGACCTGGGTGAGCTAGCCCGGGAGGTGGGGGGTAAGGGATGGGGGGACAGTTTTTTTGGGGGGGGCAGAAATGGATTCGTGGCTCTGGTGGGATTGGAGGTGCCCATAGCCGGCGAGGGCGGCTCCGCAGGGACTGAGGCTTCAAGAGCCTTAGTAAGTGTCGGGGTCTGGGCTGGGCGCGCGCCGGGCTACGCCGGGAGCGGGGCGGGGGTTCCCCGGGACGGCGAGGTGCGGAAGGCTGCCTCGTTCCGCCCGGAAAACAGGCGCGTTTTCCAGATCGCGTGGGGCGCGCGGGGAGCGACAGCTCGTCTTAAACCGGGGTCCGCGGTGCCCAGGCGCGAGCTCGGGCTCGGGCTCGGGGTGCAACCGTGGGGGGCGCGGGCCCTTTGCAGTTTAGCAGCTGGAGGCATGGGCTCCGGGTGCTGCTCACTCCGAGACCCGTGCACTGTCTGCCCGTAGACGCTTGGATTCCAAATCTGCAGTTTCCTCCGGACCCAGCCCGACCCGCGCCCCTCACTGGGACAACCTGCCCGAGAAATAGCCCCCCTCCCTCCTTAGAATTAGCCCCCACCGCAAGAGCGCGTGCGAGGAGGCGAGCGGACTTTCTCAACTTGAGTTTCTCTAATAAATCTGCGTTCCGTTGGGTGTTCATAAATGATCTCCTCGCTCTTTCTTGTTGCGCTTTTTTCTTCTTATAACAGACACTTTCCTCTCATCAGGAATTTCCTGCACGGTGTAGGGATGATTTAGAACAAGTCATTAAATTGCTACCTCACCGGTGAGCCCTCAAATCGTGACCATAAAGTCCCCCCGCATTTGATAAAAATGTTGCTTCGGCAACAACCTAACTCTCTCGCTTCCACTGCCTCGCAGCCCTCTTCGCCTGCGGTTGAAGATTCAGCCCTTTCCCTTCCTTTCCTCCTTTCTCCTCCCTGCGCGCCCCTCTCCCATTCTCCAGATTCACCTTGGAAGGGCGGGTGGCCCCCAGGGTCACTTCCCCTTAGAAAGGCGATGGTTGGATTTTTACAAAGGTTGGGGTGACTCAGCTCCCCGCAATACACAGACAACCACGCTCCTAAATAAACAGTGAATGGAATGTATTTGTGAAATCTCCATTTTTGTTGCTAGAAAATGTCTCCTCTCGCTCTCCCTTCCTTCCTTCTTCCTTCCCTTCCCTTCCCTTGCCCAGTGAGCCTCTCCAGGAGCCCATCCGTTCAGACCCTCAGACCAGGGCCTTCTGAAGCCTAAACCAGCAGCACCAGGCCTGGCAGGCCAGGAAGGCCACCCGCTTAAGGGTATGGCACCAAGTCAGCTGGGATCTGCAGTGCACAGTTCAGGCCCCAGGTCCTCAGGTGGGAGGGAAAGCCAAGCCCAACTAAAGGCTCCCCAAGGGGGAGGAGAGAAAACGGGGGACTCGGTGGCCTTGCCGAATCTAAACCCCCTCTACTCCAAGGTCAGTTTAGGCAGTGCCAGTGGCTCACAGGATGCTGAGGGCTAAAAGGCGCTCCCTTCACACACACCCTCTGCAGCCAAGGCCTAGGGCTGCGGAGGGCACAGGGCAGTGGCCTCAAGGCCAGGTGCCAGGGCCTGGTGCCCAGCGGTGGCTCCATTGCCCTCCGCTCCCTGTGATGTGCTGATAGGCTTGGTGGTGCCCTCTCCCCCGAGGATGCTGGGAAGGTTGGGAGGCCACTGGGCTTGTTTCCTGGGTCCCCAGGCCTGGGTGCCATCCTGCTGGTGGCATCAGGCTCCTCTCCCATCACACGAAGTTGGCCCCCCAAAGCCCTGACTGGGCCCAAGAGCCTTCTACTAGAGATCTCCTCCCCATTCCCGACCTCCCCGCACCAGGCTGTGCAAAGACTGCAGAATCCTCAGCTTTAGGGGGGATTTTGCTTGGTGCCCATTAACCAGAAAGTTTCTTCTCCCCGTCCTGGTCCCTCCTCATACCCTCCCAGACCCCTTCACCAAAGAAAAGCCTGGTTTGTTTATTGGATAGGGAAACGTTGGTGAGTGATCTGAGGATGGCAGAGGGGGTGGTGGTCTGGGGGCTCCAGAGAGGGGGTGGGGACAGGTGCTCTGCACAGCTGAAGGAGGCAAAAAACTCTCCGAAAAGCCACCGTTTGCACCGAAAAAAAAAAAAAAAAAAACCCCACACACACCATAATCATTTTCATTTTGGCTTTGCCACCCCCACCGAGCTGCAGCCGTGCAGCGGGGGCGATGGAAGCTGCAGTTTTATAGCTGTAGAGGAAAGAACTCGTAAAATGCTAACAGCTTTTATGCGCTGCGGCATAAACAACAACAGACTCCGGCTTTATTGCGTTTTATAGTTTGTTAAAGAGTTTACAGGCGTTTTTTTCTGGGGGGGGGGACGGCTACCCAGCCAATTCCCTTCGCACGACAGTTAAACCTTTATCAATAATAAGGAAATTGATCATTAAAGCTTTAAATATGACTACCTCGTTTGTTGGAAAATATGTTTAGGAGGGGAAGCTGTATGATTTGATAACTTGTATTAAAATACCAATTACATTTATCGGACCTTTTAAAACTCGGCGCAATTAAGCCGTGTTCTTTTACATTTTTCCGAAGCGACCCTGACATTTAAAAAGACTTCAACTGCCTCGTTAAAAATCACGAAATTACCAGCGTTGCCTGCGTCTGGCGTTGCGTTTCTCTGTGTGTGCCTGGCTGTGGGTTTTTATTTTTTTTTTTATTTTCCGTGACTCCCCCACATCAGTCTTTGGGGGTGGTCTGCGAAGGTATTTGATTTGTTGTGAGGGGAGAGATACCTCATTAATGTAGGTAGTTAAACAGATTTAATCCGTATTCATTCTCTCTCCCCCTTCTCCCTCTCCCCCTCTCTCTACCCCCCCTTCTCTCTGGGTGTTTTTTTTTTCCTTCCCCTCCTCCCCCCCCTCCCGCTCTCCTCACTCCCTGGCGCTCGCTCGCTCTAGCTCTCTCGCTCGCTCGCTCTCTCTCGCTCTCACCCTCGTTCTGCGTTCTGTCCGGGAGGAGTACGGAGAAGCCAATAGGATGCGGGGTCTCTAATGGATGCAAATGATCATGAAAAGACAGTGCAAAATATGAAACAACTCATTTGCAGGGAAGTAAATCACCGAAAACTGTTTATGAACTGGCATCTTTTCTTCGAAATGTAAAGCGAGGACCTCTTTAAGGGGCGCTCGGTTTTCGCGCGGGGGGTGGGGGGTGGGGGGAGGGCGCGCGAGCCGGCTGCCGCGCGAGCCTAGACTTTTGGAGGATCCGCCGTCCTTCTCCGTTCCTGGAAATCACAAAAAGTGCGGCGGCCTCGCGCTCTCCGTCGCCTTTTCCTTTCTCTCCTTTTTCCCCCTCCTCCCTTCCCCTCTCCTCTCCTGGCGAGGGTGGCTAGGAGCCGACGAATCCGCGTTTTTTTTCTCTCTCTCTCTCCCTCCCTCCCCCCTCCCCACCCCCTCCCCGACAGCCCCCAACTACAGCCGCCGCCGCCGCCGCCGCCGCCTCAAAATTCAATAAAATGAGCTCTTATTTCGTCAACTCACTGTTCTCCAAGTACAAAACCGGGGAGTCCCTGCGCCCCAATTACTATGACTGCGGCTTCGCCCAGGACCTGGGCGGCCGGCCCACCGTGGTGTACGGCCCGAGCGGCGGCGGCGGCTTCCAGCACCCGTCGCAGATCCAGGAGTTCTACCACGGGCCGTCGTCGCTGCCCACCGCGCCCTACCAGCAGAACCCGTGCGCCGTGGCGTGCCACGGGGACCCCGGCAACTTCTACGGCTACGACCCGCTGCAGCGCCAGAGCCTGTTCGGCGCGCAGGACCCCGACCTGGTGCAGTACGCCGACTGCAAGCTCGCGGCCGCCAGCGGCCTGGGCGAGGAGGCCGAGGGCTCGGAGCAGAGCCCGTCGCCCACCCAGCTCTTCCCCTGGATGCGCCCGCAAGGTGAGCTCGAGGCCGGGCCGGCGGGGTGGGGTGGGGGGTGGGGGCGCGCGAGCCCAGAGGGCCCGGGGCCGGGCCGGGGGCCGGGCGGGCCGGGCACGTCCCCTCCGGCTCCTGGGAGTCGTGCCTGCTCGTGTGGATGGTCTCCCATCTCTTCATCCCTTCCCCTCTTCCTCCTTCTCTCTCTCTGCCTTTTTCTCTTCCCTTTTTTTTTTCTTTCCTTTTTTTTTTTTGTTTGCCTTGAAGGAGGGTCGCTAAGAGACATTTCCTGAATCCATAAACCCCTCACCCCGCCTGACTTTCCTTCTTCTCCCCCTGCTTCCCCCCTTTTACTGTTTTATGGGGGGGGGTAGTGGGGAGAGGGTGGTGGGAGATGGGGGCGCTCAACCTTTGCACTTCTCGATTGCTTTATAGTTTAATTGCCCTGAAGAAACTTTTCTTCTGGGGCAAAGGCTCGGGGGCTTTTCAAGGTGGGTCCATTCGTCCCCATCTTGGCACTTTTATTCTTATCCCCCCCCCCCTTCACATCCTTCCTTCTAAAGTTTATGGCACTTTTAATAGATTTGAACCACCCCCACCCCACTCTCGGGTGCTTGTTACCAGGGGAGGCGCCCCCCCCCTTTCTGGCTGTCTTAAATTCAACGGTGTCTGATCCGCTCACCCCCACGCCCCCACCTCCAGCTGACCGCGGCCTCCTAGCGCCCCCTCCCCCGCGCGGGGTAGAAGGGCCCCTGCCCTTACGGGTGATACTGCTCTCCAAGGCTGGCTCACGAATTTTCCAACCTTCCCCGTCCCCGTCCCCTCCCCCGCCCGCCCCTTCCCTCCGTCTCGCCCTTTCCCCCCTTCCCAGCAGCCGCCGGACGCAGGCGAGGCCGCCAGACCTACAGCCGCTACCAGACGCTGGAGCTGGAGAAGGAGTTCCTCTTCAACCCCTATCTGACCCGCAAGCGGCGGATCGAGGTGTCGCACGCGCTGGGACTGACAGAGAGACAGGTCAAAATCTGGTTCCAGAACCGGAGGATGAAGTGGAAAAAGGAGAACAACAAAGACAAGTTCCCCAGCAGCAAATGCGAGCAGGAGGAGCTGGAGAAGCAGAAGCTGGAGCGGGCCCCGGAGGCGGCGGAGGAGGCCGACGCGCAGAAGGCCGACAAGAAGTAGCCTCGAGCTGGGACTGCCAGGGCCGGGCCGCCCCCCGCCCGTCCGCCCGCCCGCCCGCCGGCCGCCCGTCCGCCCGCCCGCCCGCGCCCGCCCGCCGAGAGCTCCGGGCCTGGAGCCGGGCCTCCCGCCGCAGCGTCCCCGCCGCGCCAGTCCCGCTAGTGGTAGTATCTCGTAATAGCTTCTGTGTGTGAGCTACCGTGGGTTTGCTTCCCTTCCGTGGGGGCCGGGGGAGACCAGGACTGTGAGCCAGGACCCCCTCGCCCAGCGAGGGGGAGCGGTTGCTGCTCGGCCGAGCCCCTCCCCACGTCCCCGGCCCGTGTAAAAAGCCTCCTTGTGCAATGGTCCCTTTTCCTTGTAATGACCGAGGTACCGATTTCTGCTAAGTTCTCCCAACAACATGAAACTGCCTATTCACGCCGTAATTCTTTCTGTCTCCCCTCCCTCTCCCTCTCTCTCTCTCTCTCTCTCTCTCTCTCTTTCTCTCTCTCTCTCTCTCTCTCTCTCTCTCTGCCCCCCACCTTCCTCATTTCCTCCTCCCACCCCCCTCTGGCCCCGCTGCCTTACCTAGCTCGCTGGCTTTCTCTTTTGCTTCTCTCTCTCCCCCCCCCCCCCTTTCTTTGATTTGACAATTTCGTCTTAAGTGTTTCTCAAAAGAGGTTACTTTAGTTAGCATGCGCGTTGTGGGCAATTGTTAAAAGTGTTCTTAGGTTTACTGTGAAGAGAATGTATCCTGTATCCGTGAATTGCTTTATTGGGGAGGGAGGGAGGGCTAATTATATATTTTGTTGTTCCTCTATACTTTGTTCTGTTGTCTGCGCCTGAAAAGGGCGGAAGAGTTACAATAAAGTTTACAAGCAAGAACCCGAGACTGGCCGGGCCTCGCTGCTCATTTGCTCCGGGCGCCTCGCAGGGCTGGGGGGAGCCGGCCACCGGGCTCCAGCGCCCGCCGGGCCCGGACGCGCGGAGGAGGGGCGGGGGCTGGAGGCAGGTGGTGCGAGTCCCCCGACCCGGGGCGCAGGGGGCGAGGAGGCGGCTGCTGCGTGATTGGAGGAGAGAGGAGCGAGGGAGGGGAGCCCAGAGGAACCCCCACCCTTTGCGTTCCGAGGCTGCGTGGCCCTGGAGACCCCAGCCCTGGCCGAGCAGGAGAGGTGCGCCGGGGCTGGTGGCTGCGTCCTCACCACCTTCTCTCCTTTGTTTCTGTGTGTGTGTGTGTGTGTGTGTGTGCAGGGGAGGGGGCGGAGGAGGCGTGCAGGGCTACTGAACAAGCTCATATGTTTTTATTTACCCCCCCGAACTCCGATGGGGGGAACGGGAGGAGAGGCGGGATGCTCGTGCCTGCCTCTCCCTCTGGGACGTGGCCACCGAGGCCGGGCTCCGAGGTCTCGGCTCGCCGCCTTCCTTCCTTCGCTCCCTCCGCTTCTCCGGCCGCCGGGCCGCCGCTCCACGGAGGCATCCATCCGCCTCCCGGAACCAGAAGCGCAGTGCACCGGGCCGCCCTCCTCCCTTCCTTTCTCTTCCCACCCACCCCACCCCCCTTCCTTTAAAAAAAATTTTTTTTAATTTTCAAACCTTTTTTTTTGTTTAAGCCACCAGAAAAACGCAGCATCCAAGGCCCGTGGGCTGGATCCGGCGCCTCAGGGAACACCCACGAAGCCTGGCTCCTTCCCTGCCCTGTGCCCGGGGCCCCTGCCCAGCGAGCCGGACACAGGACCCGGCTGAGGCCCCCCCAGGCCCGGCCAGGCCGACCTGCCCGGGTTAATAAAGACCCGACTGCCCACCCCACCCGCCCGCCCGCGGCGTGCAGTCCCCGCGTGTGTTTCTCGCTGGTGGCGGCCTGGGAAGGAAGGGTCGGGGGGTGGGGGGGGCGCCCACCCGGGGGCCCCCCGCTTCTGTATTTCCCGGCCACTCGGGGCCTTTCTCCCCACATCTCGCCGGCCAGCGGCCCCCGGGGCGGCCCTGGAGCCCCCGGCCCCAGCCCCCAGAGCGTGGCGTCCGCATGCATTATTGATCATATTTTATAAATCTAACGCCACACAATCTTTTCCCCATTCCCGGAGCCGTGGGGAGGCGGCCCGGCCATTGGCGGAGCGGCCGTCACGTGGGCGGGGTCACGTGGCCCGGGGAGGAAAAAGGGGGTCCTTTTTGGTGTAAATCTGGACTCTAATTCTGTAATATATCAAGGAATCTCGTAAAACCGACACTAAAACGTCCCTGCCTACAAATCATCCGGCCAAATTATGAGTTCATTGTATTATGCGAACGCTTTATTTTCTAAATATCCAGCCGCAAGTTCGGTGTTCGCCGCCGGAGCCTTCCCCGAACAAACTTCTTGCGCGTTTGCTTCCAACCCCCCGCGCCCGGGCTATGGCGCGGGGTCGGGCGCCTCGCTGGCCGCCCCGGTGCAGGGCTTGTACCCCGGCGGGGGGGGCATGGCGGGCCCCAGCGCCGCGGGCGTCTACGCGGCCGGCTACGGGCTCGAGCCCGGCTCCTTCAACATGCACTGCGCGCCCTTTGAGCAGAGCCTCTCCGGGGTGTGTCCCGGCGACCCCGCCAAGGCGGCGGGCGCCAAGGAGCAGAGGGACGCGGACTTGGCGGCAGAGAGTAACTTCCGGATCTACCCCTGGATGCGCAGCTCAGGTAACGCCACGCACCGAGCCGCCCCGAGCCGCAGGGGCCCGGGCCCCTTTCCCGGAGGGCGCCCCCTTCCCGGCCGTGCGCCCCTCTCCGCGTCCGCCCTGCTCCCCCGGCAGGAGGGGGCCCTGGGGACTCGGCACCCGGCGCGCTGCCTCCGCCCGTTTTTTGCTGGGCGCTCTCAGGCTCCCTCTGCTTGCTGCCCGGCGCCCGGGTCCCCCAGCTCGCCCCCCACCCTTCCGCTCAGCCTTTTAGCTTTAAATATTTATCAGCCGCGCCCGCAAAGGCCGGAGAAGAGGCCGTTTGTCTTGCGGAGGAAGGCTAGGGTTTGCAGAGAATAGCCATTAGGGTTCTCCCCCCCACCCGCCCCGCTCCCCGCCCCCTTACCCCCGCTGGGGATCTCAGCTCTGGGTGTGTCCCCCAGTCTCCGCTTGGATAAGGTCTAGGGGTGGGGGCTGCAGCGATGAGCGATTCTCCCCTCCCCCTTCCTTCCCAGCCAACCCTGCTCCTGCATTATTCCTTCTGGACAATTAAGAGGTGGGCTCTGGAGGCCCCGGGGGAGGAAGGGGTATGAGAGATTAGGATCCAGCCTGGGACACAGAGCCAGAGAGGCAGGTGGAGAGAGGGGGCAGGCTGAGGCCAAGAGAGATGAGGCTCCTGACCCCCCAGTGAACTTGGGAAGGGGGAGGCAGGAGAAGGAGAGAGAGGGGCAGAGGCCTCATGGGAGTACAGCGGACTTACTCAGGTGCCCTTCCTAGTGCCCCCTGGAGAACTGGCCAACACGTTTGCAGGTATTATTCCAGGAGGGTGCGTGTCCTCTTGGGGGAGGCACTAGGACTTTATAGAGCCATATCCAGAGTTGGAAAGCACAGGCCACCAAGCCAGCTGCTGTAGGAACCCCAAGAGACCAGGTGCTCCGTGGAGTTTCCCAACAAGACTCTCCCAGGCATTCGTCCTAATGCTGCCCGGGACTCAGTGGTCAACCCCAAGGTCCGGAAGGCCCAAGACCTGTGGTCAGATGCTCCCAATCCAGCCAGGGTTGAGGGCCAGGAGAAGACCAGCTCCTACCCCATCAGTATTGGTGGTCACGGTCCCCATTACCTGCTCCATCATTCAGCTGCCTTTCCAGTTGATTTATCAAAGTCCCAATTTTTCTGCTCGTAAACATTTCAGCTTGGCTTTTATCTGACTTGAAATGAGGGCCCCTCATCTCTCCTCCCACCAGCTTCTTCCCTGGAGGGCTGGCACCAGCACCTCCCCCAGTCCAACCTCCCCAAGCCTCCTCAGGGTTTGGGGCCTAACCTGCGGAGCTCTCCTCTGCCCCTCAGCCCCCATCATCCAAATACTTTATGTTCTAACCCCCCCCCCCAACCCAGGCTGCTGTCTGTACTCTCCCCCTGTGCTTTCCTGACGGCCTAAAGATTGCTTTGGAGAGCTAGGTTGTTGGGCAGGTGGGCAGGCAGGACGGCCTGTCCCTGTAGGAGCCTCTGCCACTCACTGGAAAATAGGCATCAGAGGGCAGCTGCTCTCAGACCAACTCCTTGCCCCAAGGAAATCTGTGAATTCTCACCAGCCCCTCATTCCACAAGAGGTGGGGGAAGGAAGGAGGGGAAGGACTGGACATATGAGGGTCCTTTGTCTTCTTTTATTGTTGGGAAAAGCACTCAGGCCAGGCCCAGTGCTTTATTTCAGGGTCACTCACATGGTTTCCATTGCCCCCTACCCCAAGACCATAAGAGCCAGCGGCCAAGGGCTTGAGGTCCCTAGTCCTGAGGGTGATGGAAAGATGAAGGTCCCTTCGTCCCACATGCAGCCCTTAGGCGCTGGGCCTTTAACAGGCAGCAGTTTAGATGTTGGGTTCAGAAGCCTGGACTGGAAGATTCCTTAGCTGGAAAATGGGAATGTTTGCCTGCGAAGGCCTGTACAAATGTCTGCACACTGAGGAAGAGGGTGGGTGTAGGCTGGGGTATGGGAAGTGAAAATTTGGTTTAATGGGAAAATAGGCTCTTCCAACCACTGACTCCAAACCACACACAAGGTCTAAGAGGGAGATGGGCACTCTCCTGGCTCCCCCGACCCCTTGCACGCACTGATTTTTCTCTCTAAACACCGTGCGCAGGGACCGACCGCAAGCGAGGCCGCCAGACCTACACCCGCTACCAGACCCTGGAGCTGGAGAAGGAGTTCCACTACAACCGCTACCTGACGCGGCGGCGGCGCATCGAGATCGCGCACGCGCTCTGCCTCACGGAAAGACAGATCAAGATCTGGTTCCAGAACCGCCGCATGAAGTGGAAAAAGGAAAACAAGACCGCGGGCCCCGGAGCCACCGACCAGGACAAGGCTGAGGCCGAGGAGGATGAGGAAGAGTGAGGGATGGAGAACGGGTGGAGGAAGAGAGAGAGGAGGAAGGGAGAGAGGGAGAAGCCCAGCTTGGGGACTGAACCAGGAAACTCAGATCAAATAGGGGAGGAAACCCTATTGAAATGGAAAACTGTTTTAAAAAAATGTTTAAGGAGAGAAGGTGAAATTGTGGTCTCTTAACACTGAAAACAAAAACTACCTATAGAGAAGTCCGCCGGGTTTGTTTTGTACAGTATGGGAAGGACATCGCCTACCTGTTCTATAGCTTTCTGGAATTTGCCTCCCCTTTTCTATGTCGCTAATTGTAAGGTCTTTGTAAAATGTTGCTGTTTTGTAAGCCCCCTTCTTTGACGCTGTCTTTTGTGGTCTGTGGGTTTGGATTAGCGTGTTGTTCCCCCGCCCTCATGAGCCCACCTTCCCAGTAGAGGCACTGAAGGGGCCTTAGGGAGCCCCAAGGACCCACCGACTAGCTCCATTGTCCTCTGTGCACCTGCCCTGCCCAAAGCTCCTTCCTCCCGCCAGCCCTGTGATCCTCTTTACATTCTGTGTATCTGAAGAAAGGAGAAATAAAACACAATTTAAAAACAAACGGATGCCCAATTTTCTGTGTCTCCCTAAGGCTGGGAGGGGGTCAGGGTGAGCCGTGCATCCCACACCTCTCTGCTGTACCATCTGATGCTGGCCTATTTCATTCTGTGCTGGGGTCTACTCTTTTCCCTGGTGCCCCGGCTCTGGGGGCTGCCAACTAGTGAACTCCAACATCACACACACATTGCCTTTATATTTTTTACACACAGACGCACACCATCCGATATTTATAGGCTGACACCACATACAAAGAAATCTATAGTCATATCCAGCCGCAAAGAAACACTCATCTTTATCTATTCACAAATACACGTACCGGCACCCTCACTTCCCAGCTTCATGCCCAGATACATGCATTCCTGTTCACACACACTCACAAGTAAACACAGATTCACACTCACTGCCAGACACATTTATACATACCAGTGTGCATTCACACACTGGCTTCTAAACACACAGATTCATATTTGCCCCCCGGCCCCCCCCAAGTACACATATCCCGTAGCCCATATGCTCACTCACACACAATCACAAAACAAATCTAACTAAACCCTCGCAGTTCCATACACTTCCTCCGCCAGGCCTTCCCCCCAGGCCCAGGGCTGCGCGGTGCTGGGCCCCAAGCCGAGGACGCGCCGCAGGAAAGGGAAAATGACCACCCAATTCCACTCCGATTCTTGGGATTCCTGGGCGGCGGCGTGGGGCTGAGGCCAGGCCAGAAGCAGGTTCCAGCGAGGCCTCCAACGCCAGGCGCTCCCAGCTCGCTGGGCAGATACTCTGTGCAAGACCCGTTCGGTTATTTTATTTCCGTTCATTTTCACTTCCATGTCTTTTCATGTATGTGTCCTGAATTAACACAGTGACCCGGATACAACTTTAAAATGGGGGCTGGGGGGCCGAGTGGAGAGAAGGAGAGCCTGGGCCCCGCGAATTTACCGGCTGGTGTGGCCGCATCCCGGCGCCCCGAGCCTGCGGCGCCGCCCGCCCCTTCGCCGCCGGCTTTTTCGGCTCGCTTTTGGCGCCGCCAGCAACCTGCAGTCTCCTCTGGAGCTCAGAGAAAGAGAGAGAAAAGAGAAACATTTGTGGGGAAGTTATTTCGTTTCCAGAATTGGGGTGCTGGGAGCTTAATTAAAAATACCGGAGGGTTGGGGGGGGGTGCGCTGAGAAACAGGAGGTGGATCGTGTTGTTCTTGGGGTTGCTTTTGCTCAAAAACAAAAAAAAATACAACCCCCCCCCAAAAAAAAAAACCAAAAACAAAAAACACGACTCCTTAATTGAAGGACAAAGCCCCGGAGATGCCAGACTGTGGCCCCGAGTTTGAGTCTGTATTCGATGATCAAACCTGGGTCTTTATTTCAATGGAAAGAGCAGCAGTCCAAAGACTGAAGGAAGAGGATGAGAAGGGAAATGTAAAATCTGTTTGATTGGAATTTGTAAGTAAAAGCCCCCTAACCCTTCAATTCCCCTCATTAATGCCTGCAGAACCCCCCTGGAGAGCACATGGGGTTGTCACTGGGAACCTGGGCGTGTGAGCATTTGGGTTGGGAGAGCCAGGGATCCCGCTTTAGCCTCCTCCAATTCGTGGGGTACCGAGGCGAGAATCTGTTTGGTCTGCCTAGCCCTCCATCAGGGCCACCTTTTCTCCCTGGGGGAAAACTAGGACCCAGGGAATCTGAGGCCCCCACACCCACAATGCCTGCAAGCCTCACAGGTGGGGGTCCCGCCATTAATAGAGCTAGGAATGTGGGGGGTGTTCAGAGAAGCAGAGGGGGGGGACACGGAAGCTTTCCTTTTGCCTCCATCCAATTGGCAACTCAGAACACCAGCTGCTGCTCCCGACTAACCCCAAAATTGCCTCAGCGCACTCCCCGTGTGGAGTATTTGGGGTGAGTTTATACTGGAAGAGGGGGCAGAGCTCCTGTGAGAATAGGGAGGTTCCAAAAAGAACCCCCTTCCCAGCTGGACCCCTTGTAGCTCCTCGACCTGATTGCCTGCGCCCCAAATATCACCCCTTCTTAGGGTGGGGTTTCCCCCAAAAAATGAGAAGGAGAAGAAAAGAAGATGGCGACTGAGAAAAGGGTTGCTGGTGGAGCAGCCATGAAGAAATGCAATAAATTCCTTGTTGTTTTATGAAAATTTACAACTTTGTGATAGAAGTTTATGAGTGGTTGAATCCAGCGATTGGCCGGCGCCGGTCATGTGGCCGGGGGATCGTGAACATGAACTTTTTATCATTTCCCTGGTGGTTATAATGCAGCATTCTTTCGGACACCACACCTAGGTCGGAGCACTGCCGTCCTTCAGGGCTCCAGCCTCCTGATATTTTTATCCTTCAGAATCAGTTCGATCAAGCCAGAGAGAGAGGGAGAGAGAGGAAGAGAGAGGGGGGGAGAGGAAAGAAGAGAGAGAGAGGGGGAAAGAAGGGTGGGAATTACACAAAAGAGAGAACTTAAAATAATTTTAATTCCTAAGTTAATTTCCTTGCTGATCTGGGATTTTAGTCATCATGGAGGGTAAATGGACACTCTGCCCAGGACTGCAGGCTGATACCATTTTTCAAAGCCAGAATTTACTCCATTTTCTATGCAAATATCAGAAAAACGAAACACCCTCTCTCCCAAGTCAGAGAAGGGGAAGCGACGGCTCTCAGGTTGGGACAATATTATCGGGAAGATGAAGAAGAAACCGAACGCTCTTCCCCCCCCCCCTCCTTCCTCCCCACCCCTTTCAATCGGAGGACAGAAACCGCAAGGTCTGCAAAGGTAAGGGAGATTCTACAATTCTCTTCTTATTCTTTTGCCTGGATTTTGTAGGTGGGGCTTGGGTTTGTCTCCCCCCTCCCGTCCAAGATGGGGCTGAACCCCACCTCTGGGTGCTGCAGGGAGAGGCTTCCCAGGAAATTCGGCGGTAGAAAGAGGGGTGGCTGCTTCCTGGAGGAGGAAGGAAGGCAGGGAAGATGGGAGGAGGACCCGAAAGGGGCCACAGAGGCGAGCTCTAAGTCGCCTTTTTTAAGCCGGGAGGAGAGGCTCAAGCGAGGGGGCTGCCAAAGGGAGGGTGGGGTGTTTGGGCTTCAGGGCACTCGAGGAAGTCGGTTGCTACAGCCTCCGTGGGTTTGTGCCTCCACCCCCTCCCACCTTCCCTCCCTCGTTCTGGCCTCCCCCCAGTTGCCCCTACGCTGTTCTCTTGCCCGGTTCGGGTGTCGGCACTTTCCCGGCAGCATTGGCACGAGGGGCGGTGGCGCGGAGGGACGTCCTGGTCTCTGGAGGGCCTGGAATCTCCGCAGAGGCCATGGCGGGCAAGGAGGCGGCTGCAGAGAGACAGAAAGAACAGTTTACGGAGAAACACGCTCATTCTCTCTCTTTGGAAACATTTCTGAAATTCAAGGGCTGTGAGTGGGGGCACCTACGCGGAGGTCCTCCCCTCCCCAGCCTGCCTGGGAATGCCAGGTCTCGGCCACTCCCGAAGGAGGGAGCCTGGCTCTGCCGGGAGACAATGTTGTGGTTTTGAACGCGGTAGGTTACAAGGTGTTGGTTTCTGTGCGCCGCTGATGCTATGACTTGTGTTTTGTTGGTTTGGGGGTGCGGGGGGGGGGTGCGGATTTCGGTGGAGGAGAAAATTGCCGTTTGCATAACTGATGTTGAAACGTGTCAAACTTTTCTGGGTCTAAACCTGGTGATTGTGAAGAAGCTGTTCAGTGTGTTGGTGTTTAAGCCTTGTTAAAAAAAAAAAAAAAGGAGAAGAAAATAAAAAGAAAACCCAATTAGGGGGCCTCATGGTGTCCGGACTAGAGAGCTGCCTGGCGCTGAGCTCAGACGGCTAGTCCTGTCCCTCGGGCGCCGGGTTTCATCCCCCAGCCAGGCCTTCTGGGGGCGAAGGGGAACCTTGGGGCTGGAGACGGAGATTCCTAAAGTAGCTGGTGGGGGGGTGGAAGGCGGTGCAAGCCTCTGGGTGTGGACTTACAAGAGAGTGAGAGGGCTTCTGAGGAAGAGATAAGCGACTTGGGGGAGAGTGGTTCGGTTTGGTTTGCACGATCAGGCGATTGCTTCCCTCTTCTTAAAGACCAGAGGCCGAGTGGGTAGCCTCAGGCCCCTGGTTGCCTAAAGAGGTTGTGTCTGAGGGATACCGGCCCTCTGGGTCCTGAGCTGGCAGAGAGGGACTCAGCCACTTGTGGCGCGGGAGGGGTCCCTGGAGGCCCAGGTGGACGCCCTCCCAGCAGGCCGGGGATGGGGGGTGGGGTGGGGACCCCGCGCTGCGCATCGCCAGAGAAGGTCTCGGCTACCACCCACGGCACTTGGAGTCTATCCTCAAAGGGAAAACCCCCCAAACCCACCCAGACGAAAGGTCCTTTTCTCCTGCAGCCTCGGCGGGGTATAAATCATCCCTTAGTTTGCTGTGATCCAAATTATGCGGTTTGCTGCCATCTACCGTCCGTTCGGAGACATGCGGCTTCGGCGCGGCGAGCCCCGCGACGCTGCCTGCGTGGTGCCCGACGCCCGGAGCCCGGGCGCGTAGGTTTGGCGGGATTCGGGGACTTCGGGCCCAGGTTGTCGCTTCCCGTCGGATCCAGGGTCCCGCCCGCCCGAGCGTGGACTAGAGAGCCAGTGCCCTCTCCCCCTCGCCCGCTCCATCCTGGCTCCGAACCTTGCGGCTGGCTGGGGAAGCGGCGTTTTGGGGGGCACATTTAAAGGGACGCATACGGCCTTCTGCGGGCGGGGGGCCCTGCCCCGGGGAGCCCCCCATCCACCCGCCGCGGGCGCTAGAGGGGATCCTCTGGGCCTCTCGGGAGATCCGAGGCCAAGGCCGTTCAAGGTTTATTTGGTTTTCTTTTTGGCCAAGGGAGGGGCCGGCAGAGGAGGCGCCGGCCCCGCAGTTCCACTCGGTTGTCAAAAGACAGCGGCTCTGTGTCCTCCCGGTTGGCTGGTGGGTCTTGCCAGCTCCTTGGCTGGCGAATCGGTGATGCAGGAATTGAGCCTAATTTTCTGGACACTGTCGGTGTCTGCAAGTGAGTGGGGGCCCCCTCCCTCATTCTCAATCGTTTCAAGCGAAATAATCGACAGAGATGCTTTGGGGGGGAACTTTCGAGGGACCAAACCATTGTGATTTTCGTTGCGGCCGGACCCCTCACACCCGCTTTCCCAGAAGGGGTGGCGAGGGCGGGGGTCCGCGCCGCTGCCGCCTCGTTTGAATATTGGCTCCGGTCTCTCGGGTTACTGATTAGCTCGGGCTTTCAAGCCTCAGGAGGAAGCCCTGGCCATCCCTTTCAAGGTGCAGTGGCCCCGACTCCTGGGCGGGGGCTCCAGGAAATGGCCTGCGGTGCCGGGCCGGCCGAGGTGTTACTAGGGTCTGGCCTGGAGCTGGACGGGCTGCAGAGGTGGAGGGCCCCGGCGGGGCTGAGGGCAAACGCCAGGGCTACCGCCTCCCCCCACCCCCCTCCCCGCGTCCTCGGCAGTGAGAGAGGTTTTCCTGCGGTTGGAGGGCCCAGCCCGGTGTGGGAGGCCCCGAGGGAGCGCACCCCGCCGGAGTCGGCCCCCCCCCACCATTCAGGCTTTTTCCTGTGGGCAATCCAAAGGTCAGGCAGGGAGGAGAAGGTGGCCGGTACCGAGGGTGGAAACACTGCGGGGCTGGCTCCTAGAGTGCTGGTGGACCTGAGGGTGGGGGGCGAGGGAACTGATCGGAGACAAGGTGGTTCATTTGCATATGAAAATAAGGTCCTGGTGCCGAGCTCCGGCCTGGCCCATTTTAAGGCCCTGTTCCATCTAAACAGCTCGCAAAAGTTGGGAGGAGCCATCACATTGCTTCCTCTGGGAACATTTATGCTTCCCAAACCCAGAGACCCACAGAATTGGGTAGACATGTTTCAGTTTGCCACACCCCGGCCGGAGTTACAAGTGGGGTGTGGGGGAGGTGCCCACAACCCAAAGAGCTGGGTGGGGGGGGCCGGCTTTGTAGCTGAGAGGAAAGGGGAAGCCTGGACAATGTCTCAATCCCCCCTCCCCTCCACACACATACAGGCGGATATCCCTCCCTTAGGTCGCTGCTGCTGCAGGAGAATTTTCCTCCTGAGCTGAATACGACTGAGGCATTTCCCTGGGAGCTGGAATGTGTGTGTGCATCCACAGGGCTGCAGAGTCAAAGCACAGAGAGGTACAATTAAAAACCCTGCCTCGGAGGTTTCTGTGCAATCCTTCTGTTGCATACTCAAGACTTGGTACGCATTTCTATCCACCTCTCCATTTGCATGCTTCCTCCTTGAAGCAGGGAGTGATGTCCCCCCCCCCCAGACGGGCAGCTGGCTGTGCCCGCTGCTGTGTATTTACATATTCCCCCTTGGAGACAGACAGATGGGACAGTGGACTGAACCACAGACAGATTCGTAGAGATCTGGCTCCAGAAACCAGGCGGCCTCTGGCCCAGCTCTGCCTGCCTGCTCTTTCTCCCAAACAAACGGATCAGAGGAATAAACGCTCATAAATACCTCTGGGTTTAGATAAGAGCGATGAGGCGCTATTTCCTTTCATGCTGTTCTGCAGGCGCCCAGGCCCTGCCTTTTCGGCTCCATCTTGGGACAGGCAACCTGCAGAGGTGAGGTTAATTTGGGGCTGTGACTCTAAGGATCCGGGGATTATTTTCCTGCTTCTATCACAGGGGAATCTTACTCTGTCCAAACTCCACGGGCAAGCCTACATCATCCAGTCCCAAGATGGGGACACAGTGGCCCCCGAGGGGACAGCGAGGGCCGAAACCCAAGGCCCAGCCTCAGTGGCAGGGAGGGGGGGAGGTGCACACAGGCACTCTTCCACCTCGCCCACCTCGTCCAAATGTTCCACGTGTCTCTGCGGGAATGGGCCCGGTCGCAGCGAGATTGGAACATTTATGATGCTCCCTCATTAGAGGGCTTGAGTTTAGTTTTCCTCAATCTTGATGAAACGACTGTAGAGTCAGGGTAGAGAGGGATCACCTCTTGGCCATGAAAGTGCAACCTAGACGCTGTCCTGAGTTCAGGAACCCTCCTAGGCCATTTTTGCAACCGAACAAGTGCCCACCCTTAGTCACCTGCCAGTCTCCCCAGTGTCTCGTGCCACCTTTAGTGGGTAGAGCTGGCCCACAGAAAGGAGCCCAGAGAGTAAGGTAGAGAGGAGGCGCAGCCTGGCCCCTTCCTCAGCTATTGTCCTGCACCCTGGCCCCTGCCCAGCTCCAGGCCTGAAGGTGGTCACCCTTGACATCCTCTATGTGAGTGTGAGAATTTTTGAAAGTGCATTGTGGCTGTCTTCCAGCCTGGCTTCAATGTTCATTTTCTTTAGACGAGAGAGCCATAGACATACATTCCCTCGCACACGCAAGCCCGTACTGCAGCAAAGCGGGTGCTGCACAAATGAGCTGGGGGGGGGGCATTGTAGAGATGCTGAGATCCAGGGTGGTGAGCATCTGGAGAGGGGATGGGACTGATAGTTCTCAGCTGCCTGCGGAGACCCAAACACTCTTCCCTCCTTATAAAACTAAACCCAAATGAAGTCTTGGGAAGGAATTAATTTTAAAAAGAACTGCCAGCTTCTAGAGAGACTTGGGAAAGGTGTGAGGACCCCTCTCTTCCTGGTGATCTCTAATTGCCTCAAATATCAGGAGGGTTTGAGGACCCCCAACTTAGAGGAGGACCAGTTTCTTTCATATACTCTCTTTCTGAGACAACCTTGATTCCTAAGAATCTGTCTCCCAGGATATTCTGATGTCTTTGCGGGGTGAAGGTTGCAGGCAGGATAACTAATCAGACAAACCTAGACTGGGGGATGCCCCTCACACCCCCTCTCTTTACCCCTAAGCGGACAGGGCTAGACCCTCTCCCCATTGTCCCTTCCTGTGCCAAGAGCAAGCGGTGCATACTAGAACCAGGCATGATGTCTTGGGAGCAGCCATGGTGGCCCAGGAGGCTACTAGCCTAGCTGCAGAGCCAGAGGAGAAGGTTGGGCTCAGACCCTCCTCCATTTACCGGCCTTCGGGGTCCTCTGGGCAGCAGGCTCTGGCCTGCCTCTCAGGCCATGAGAGCCGAGGGGAAGCAGGAATAATAATCCCAGGCTTGGAAGAGATAGAGTAGATCTGAGAAACAAGGCGAGGGGGCTCTTCAAAACCCAGGAAGGAGATGCTTTCCTCTCTCTCTCTCTCTCTCTCTCTCTCTCTCTCTCTCTCTCTGAAAGGATGCTAGTCAGCAGAGAACTCTTCTCCCCTTCCACCAACACAAAACCCTAGAAATAAACCGCCTTTGGTTCTCTCCTGGCTACGTTGAGATTTGAGATTCAGGGATGGCTGCCCACCCTTCCCTTGGGGGAATGGGGCTCAAGCCACGCAGGGGTTAACTTTTCTGAAAACACAATTAACTTTTTCCTATCCTGAGTGGGGAGAGAGGGAGAGATTTATTTAATCACCAGGGGATGCGGTGGTCTCCACCAAAGCTCCCTCCTCCCGCACAGGCGTCTCTCTGGCAGATCCCACGTAGAGGGAAGAGAACACGCAGTGTTGTTGGGGGAGAGAGAGAGAAAGGAGAAGGAGGAGAAGAAGGAGGAAAAAAAAGGTTGATAGGTTTGTGCGCGGGTCCCTCGCGCGGGCTGCGCTCCTCCTGGGTGCTATTTGACAATTCCTGCTTCTGCCATTGGTCAGTGCTGGATCAGATGCTTGTATTTCCTTCTGGCCCTCACTGGCACCTCGCCATCCCCCCTCAGCTAAAACCCAATCTCAGATATACTACTAATAGGCGCGGCGCTCGGACTATAAAACACAACAAATCATAAGGCCGGCGGAGCAGCAGCGGCCGCGCGCCTCCCTCCCAATGAGCTCCTATTTCGTGAACTCCACCTTCCCCGTCACTCTGGCCAGCGGGCAGGAGTCCTTCCTGGGCCAGCTCCCGCTCTACTCCTCCGGCTATGCGGACCCGCTGCGGCACTACCCCGCGCCCTACGGGCCCGGGCCCGGCCAGGACAAGGGCTTTGCCGCCTCCTCCTACTACCCGCCGGCGGGCGGCGGCTACGGCCGAGCGGCGCCCTGCGACTACGGCCCGGCGCCGGCCTTCTACCGCGAGAAGGAGTCGGCCTGCGCGCTCTCCGGGGCGGACGAGCCGCCCCCCTTCCACCCCGAGCCGCGGAAGTCCGACTGCGCGCAGGACAAGAGCGTGTTCGGCGAGCCCGACGAGCAGAAGTGCTCCACGCCCGTCTACCCGTGGATGCAGCGGATGAACTCGTGCAACAGTGAGTGCGCCTCCGCCGCGGCCGGGATCCCCGCGGGCACCCACCCACCCGGGGAGGCAGAGCTAGTGAGCGCCCCCCCTTCCGTCCCTGGGTGCAGGCCGGGCATCTCAGGATGGAAGGGAAGACGGGGCGCCTGTCCAGGGTCCCCGGCTCTGCCGTCTCACCCTGGGGAGTTAGAAAGTTTGCAAAGTCCCAACCGCACTCTGAGCCGGGGAAGCGAGTGGGGCTCTCGGGGGGCCAGGCCAATCCGGGGTTGCGGGTCAGGGGTCGTAGCCACGGGCTTGGCTTTCCCTGGTGCCCCAAGTCCTGGTCGCCAACCCCCCCCCCCAAGACTGTTCCACTAAAAACCGAGTGCGTCACGGGAAGGGGGGCGGTGTGACGCTAGCAGGGGAGAGCGGAGTCTGTCCCCGCACTGTTTCCCTGGGGGGTGGGGAAGGATGAGGCACTAGGAAAGGGGCGGTCGTCAGAGGAAGGGGGAGAAGAAGGGGAAGGGAAAGAGTGGGAGCGGCGGAGGGGGTGAGTGGGAGAGGCAGGCGCCTGGCTCTCCGGGTGGATTATTTGTCGGCCTTAAGTCCCAAATTGATGTCCATTAGCGGGACAAGAGAGCGAGGAGCCGTTAATGCCCACTGTGGATCGATCCACGTCATTGCGGATTAAGGGCTGGAATCTGTCACCGGGGGTGGGGAGCTAGATGCCTGCACGGAAAGATGCAGCTGGGAGCGCACACCTGGGCGCCAGGGCTGCAGCCCCTCCCCCGGGCTCAGGTGGGAGTTTGACTCGGCCCCTCCCATCCCCCCACGGGAAGGCGAGAAGGGAGGCGCAGGCCCCGGAGGCCCCGAGGGAATCTGGAGGGGGCGCTGCAGGGACCCGGAGAGCGAAGGGCGTCCCGGGACGGGCTGGAGCCCTTCGTGTGAGGGTCGAGTGGGAAAGGGAGCTCTGGCCCCGGTGACCCCAGGCCTCAGCATCTCCTCTCTACGTAACAGGTTCCTCCTTTGGGCCCAGCGGCCGGCGCGGCCGCCAGACCTACACGCGCTACCAGACGCTGGAGCTGGAGAAGGAGTTCCACTACAACCGCTACCTGACGCGGCGGAGGCGCATCGAGATCGCGCACGCCCTGTGCCTGACCGAGCGCCAGATCAAGATCTGGTTCCAGAACCGGCGCATGAAGTGGAAAAAGGAGAGCAAGCTGCTCAGCGCGTCTCAGCTCAGTGCGGAGGAGGAGGAAGAGAAGCCGGCGGAGTGAAGGCGCTGGGAAGGCCGGGGGCGCGCAGGGAGAGGCCCGTGGGCAGCCGAGGGCACTGGAGCGCTGGAGAAGGCTCTGCGGGCTGGGGGGCCCGGGGACCCGCTCCCCAGCACGAGACGGGCGGGGCCCAGGTCTCTCCGGGTCGCCCCCGCCCGCAGAGCTCTGGCCGGTGCTGGCAGGCTGTGCAGCCTGAGCCCACCCGGCCCCCCTCGGGCCCCCTCCCTCCCCGTCGCACCCGCCTAGGCCTGACCAGGCTCCCTCCCCCCGCCCCGTGAGAACTGAGGACCGGACTCACTCGATGTTTCCTGGAAGCAGAGCAAAAACACTCTTGTCCGTGTCGCATCTCATTTCGTCCCTGTCCCTCCCGTGCACGGTTCAATGGTAGCTTCGCAGCCCCCCCTCAGCGGGGGCCTCGAAGACTCCCTGACCCCAGACCTCTGGCCCATTCCCTCCCCGAAGCCACTGGAAGGAGCACATACTACCTAGAAGCAAGAAGAGGAGCCTGAGAAGAAAAAGTTCTATTTTATTAATTTTCTATGTGTTGTGTTTGTAGTCTTGTCTTAGCTCTGGACGTGAAATACTTCCGTAATAATATTAATATTATTAATGATGATGATGATGATAATAATAATAAAAACATAAAAACTCGCCGCTTGGTCACCTCTGCTCTTGCCGGCCACGCCCCCACCCCCGCGGCTACCCCGCGGCCCCTGGGCCGGAAACTCGGGGCACCGGCTGCAGCGCCCGCCGCTGGCCCCCCGGGCCGGGCTTGACTCGGAAGTTACAGTTGAGATAAAGGCTGGAGCCTCCAGCGCTGCTCGCCTCGCCGGTGCTGGGGCTCCGAACGGCCTCTCTCGGTGCAGACTTGGGGGACCCAGAAGGGCCGGTTCCCTCGTATTCTGCAGCATCCCCGCGTTTGCCCGTGGCAGGAGGGACGCCACCCAGGCCCCCTCGCCCCAGCTCCTGTAGAGACTGAGCCAGGAGGGTCTGGCGCCTGAGCAGCGCTTTTGGGTCCTCCGAGGCCTGCCCACATGGCGCGATCCCGGCTGGCCTTGGACCTCAGGCTCTTGGCTTGTGGCTCCGGAGACCAGCCACATCAGGGTCGTGCGGTATCTCTTTCCCCGCAGCTGAACGCTCCAGGCGCCTTTTCCTGCCTTAAGTAGGAGTTCAGTGACAAGCAGGGGGATGCGAAGCCACGGGCAGGCGCGGCGCCGGCGGAAGGGCACGACTTTCTCCTCCTTGGGAAACCTGAGAGCAGGAGGCCAGGTTAGGGGGCAGGTTAGTCTGGTCTCATCCGATCTACCAAAAAACGACCCGTTCTCTCTTATCCCCACCCGCGCCCAGGCGGCAAGCTGTGAACGCTGTTTTTTTTTCCTTGCTTCCTCCTTCCTCTCTCTCCCTTTTTTATTTTTAAAGAAAATAGCCTATCGGCAGAAGGGGCCCAGCTGCGGCTTGTCTCTGGCCGCCCAGCGGGCTCAGCAAGGCGCTGCTGGCCCTTGGAACCCCTTCCCCGGGAAGGCATGGGCCGCGGGGCACATTCAGAAAGTACCCAGACGCTAGCGAGGGGCCTCCAAAGGCGATAGCAGGCATCTGGTGCGGAGGCGAAAGGCTCCTGCCTGGATCCCGAATCTGAAAACCCCCTTTCCACCCAGACCCCAGTAGCCCGATGCGGTCACCGCCTTCGTTTTTCCCCCGACAACTAGGCCATTTAACCTCAGCCAGGCTCCTCCTCTGGGTCCCTGTCTGGCTTTGCCATTCCCCAGACCAGACTAAGGGTGGGAAGGCGGTGGAGAAGAGGATTCCCAACTTCTAAGGGACACAGGAGAAGCGAAAGTTGTTCCTTCCAACACTCGGCCCAGCCCTGCCTGGTGGGCCTGAGGGCTGTGGATGGGCCACTGCAGCCCCTTAGGAAGCAGGCCAGGCCCGGCTGGTGTGCGAGGGTGTGGGTATTCCGTGTCAGTCATTGTTTTCCACACACACCTCCCAACCCTCTCTCCTACTTCCGCGCCCTACTCGGGGACTTGCAAAAACCAGAGTCAGGGAAAAGCAACTCAATGTTTGATCATCTCATCCAGAGTTAAAATAATAACGACAGAGCGAAGAACACAAATAGAGAGACATAACCACACTCCCAGGAAAATAAGTAAAGGCTCAAAAGGGTCCCTCCTCTCAAAGACTCGGCCCTGGGGGTGACCCTAGGCCGGGTTTCTTTCGCGCCTGAGGTTTTCGGGGAGCCAGCAGGGAGGCAGCCAGCCTACGCCGCCATGGCGGACTGCGGCCGGCGCTCCCGCCGATTGCCGGGAGGTGGCGCGCTCTGCTCAGAGGCCGCTGCCAACCTTCTCCCGGCGTCTCCCCCTTCTCCTTGTCTCCCCCTCTCTCGGAGGCTCGCATTGAATCGGCCCTAACGATTCTCGGATCGTCATTATTTGTAACCATAGAGCATGAATTACCTCTTGAGGTCATCAGTGAGAATTTACGACTGGTCAACAAAAGCACGTGATTCCCTAACGCCCCCCCATCCCCCTTCCACCCCCCCCCCCATATTTGGCCGCATACATAGCAAAACGAAGTACAGTGCATCGCTATAATTCATTAATACATCATAAATCGTGAAGCACAGGGTTATAACGACCACGATCCACAAATCAAGCCCTCCAAAATCACCCAAATGAGCTCGTACTTTGTAAACTCCTTCTCGGGGCGTTATCCAAATGGCCCGGACTATCAGTTGCTAAATTATGGCAGTGGCAGCTCTCTGAGCGGCTCTTACAGGGATCCCGCTGCCATGCACACCGGCTCTTACGGCTACAATTACAATGGGATGGACCTCAGCGTCAACCGCTCCTCGGCCTCCTCCAGCCACTTTGGGGCGGTGGGCGAGGGCTCGCGTGCCTTCCCCACGCCCGCCCAGGAGCCCCGCTTCAGGCCAGCGGCGGCGTCGAGCTGCTCCCTGTCCTCGCCTGAGTCCCTGCCCTGCACCAACGGCGACAGCCACGGCGCCAAGCCCTCTGCCTCGTCCCCCTCCGACCAGGCGACCCCGGCCAGCTCCAGCGCCAATTTCACCGAAATAGACGAGGCCAGCGCGTCCTCGGAGCCAGAGGAAGCGGCGAGCCAGCTCAACAGCCCGAGCCTAGCTCGGGCGCAGCCAGAGCCCATGGCCACCTCCACGGCCGCGCCCGAGGGGCAGACTCCGCAGATATTTCCCTGGATGAGGAAGCTGCACATCAGCCACGGTAATTCGGGTTCTCTCCTCTTTTTGTGTCTTCTCGGCGTTCCTTCTCTGCGTTTGGGGGGTGGGGGTGGGGGCGAGGAAAGCTTGGCTTTCCTCAAATATAGGTTTATTTTTTTCGGGGTGGGGGGCAGAAGTCTAAGAGAGTCTCACAGCTCCGGGGACAGAGCTAAGGAAGGTGTTTAGCTGGGGGTGGGGGGGCTGGGGAGGAGGATTTTAAATAATTTGTTCCCCGACTCGGCTTGGGTTTTATTCGCCCAGCTGTACTAGCTCTGGGATGAAGGATGGGGTTCCCGGAAGGTGGGGAAGCGTCCTGCTTGCTACCGAAATGTTGAGGCTGCCACTGGCAGAGGAGGGGCGAGGAGCCCGGGAGCTTTCCAGGGCCAAAGCGCGGCGGCTCTCCGCCCTCTGGGGGGCCCGCGCGCCGCCTGAGCCCAGCGCAGGGTGAGGCGCAGGGAGGGAGCCAGAGACAAAGCCGGGCGCTTCGCTGCCCGCAGGAGTGGGGGCTGCAGGAGAAGAGGGTGCAGAAAGCGAGCTCGCATTCGGGGCCTCTGGAGTGGGGAGGATGGGTGCTGCCGAGAGCTGGTGGCCGGGGACGCCTGGGTCCTGCTCCACGCCCCCTCCCACCCAGGGCCCCCCTCCCTGAACCCGAGTAACGTGGCCTCGCGGCTCTGCTCTGTCTGCTCCAGATATGACCGGGCCTGACGGCAAGAGGGCCCGGACCGCCTACACCCGCTACCAGACGCTGGAGCTGGAGAAGGAGTTCCACTTCAACCGCTACCTGACCCGGCGGCGGCGCATCGAGATCGCCCACGCGCTCTGCCTGTCCGAGCGCCAGATCAAGATCTGGTTCCAGAACCGGCGCATGAAGTGGAAGAAAGATAACAAACTGAAAAGTATGAGCCTGGCCACAGCCGGCAGCGCCTTCCAGCCCTGAGTCCTCTGGGAGGCGCCCTGGGCGGCCCAAGAGCCCCGGCCGCCCCCAGCCCCGGCCCCTCCGAGCCTCCCCGCGCTGCCGCCGCCGCCGCCGCCGCCGCCCGCCCGCTGGGGACTGGGTCCCATGCGCCTGCCTCGCCCCAGCCTTGTGTTACCATTTTTCGTTTCGTCTTAGATCTTCCTGTGGCTCCCTCTCTCCTGGACTGGTTGCTCTGGTTATTATTGTTAATAATGATGATAATTATTATTTCCCCTCCATGCTCCACGCTCCCCTCCGCGCCCCTCCAATCCACCAGTGTTTCTAAATGTTAGTGTCTGTGGTTGCACAGGGAAGAAAAGAAACTCGCATGTGTAATGTGAACTTTCCCCTCCCCATCTTGTTCTTCTAACTTATTTATAAAAGGATGATCGCTGTATGTTGAGTTTCAGCTGGAAACTTCTCTAAGGGGCAGCAGTGGAGGTGGGGTGGTTCGGCAGTGCCGGGCCCAGCTGAGCTGGCCGCGGAGATGGAGTCCATGACTGTGTTTCTTTCCGCCCTCCTCTCCCTCCTCCCTCTCCACTCCCCAGGCCCAAGTCTCTTGTGGCTGGGTCCCGGGGTGGGAAGGGGCCAGGGAGGACCAAAGCGGTGATGTTGAGAAGAGGGAAGGTATATAGTGAGATTTGAGTTCCTGCCGCTTGGGTAGGCCCCACAGGCCTGATTTGGGAGTATGCGGAAACAAAAAGAATCCTCCGTGTAAAATGTCTTGTGTATTCCTCTGTGAATCCATGGATCTGGTATAGAGAGGCCCAAAGCTTGTAAATATGGGGATACTCTGGGTAGACCCATCTCCTTCCCCCGCCCCTTATCCATTTTGCTTCCAAGACTATTTGTAGTGAGCAAGTGGATGCTGTACTACGTGTGAAATCTGTCTTTGCCGGGCCTGTCTCAGTGATTCGCTTTTGGTATTTGTTTGTAGCTTTCCTTAAAGTCAAATAAATGTTTCCCCTACGCCGCTGCCCTTCCACTTGTCTTTTCTCTGAGGGGCCTGCCTCTCCCATCACTGGGCACACCCTAGACCATTCTTGATGGGTCTGGGGAGCAGGGAACGGGAAGCAGGATGCTCACCAGCAGCCCCTCTCAACTACCTAAGCCCCTGGCTTGCTCAGCAGTGCTTGGGCCAGAGGACAGGCCTGCAGGCCTGGGGGACTGAGGCCCAGAAACCCCACATGGGGCTGGGGCAAGGAAAGGGTGAGCTGGACTTCCGCCCTGGCCCTCCACCAGCTCATCAGAAAAGCCCCTGGAAACCTCTTCAGGGAATGTAACTTGGGCCTAAGTTCTGAGCAGGAGGCTCCTGGCCAGTTGGGAGTGGTACTGGGGTACCCAGCTCCCTGTCCCCTGCTCCAAATCCCAATTCAGTTCTGCCACCCATTAAGGTAAAAAAAAAAAAAAATTCCGCTGAATTTCAAAGGTTTCCCTCACCCTCAATCTTCTCTGCACTTATCAAGGGCTCTCTCTCTCTCCAGGGGCCTAACTGACCTTCCCTCTTGATTAGGAGTTGGGGGGTCCCTCCAGGAAGGCCCCCTGGTTCCCCCTCCAGTCATACTGGCCTAGGGCCAGGGCCCAGTCCTCCTCCATCCAAGTCAGCCTCCACCCTGAGCGCAAGAGTCAAGTCTGAACACTTACCCGCACATCCCTTCCAGCTTGGCCCAACTTCTTACAGGACTTGTGGGGGAGGGGAAGCTGGTGAGGAGGCAGCAGAGGGTCTTGGAGGCTCTACTGGGCCCTCTTTCCCCCTCACCCCTTGACTTTGTCCCCCTTTGTCCATAGCAAACTATCCCAAAAGTCGCTATGACATTTAGATGTCAAATGGATAGGGGTTTTATCTCGAAGTTAGATCGTAAAAATCGCGGAGAAGTCAGACAGATACCCCTCACTGGCTCGGGAAAGTCACGTGAGGTCCATAAAGTTAGTTTTATGGTTTTGGGGAGTTGACACCGCGCGGTATATTTCACATTCTCCAGAATGTTAAGTGACACTTTAACTGCTCGCTGTGGTGGGGTAGGGGGCAGAGGTAGGTGAGGGCTCTCCCAGCCCAGAAGGCAGTGGCGGCGGCGGAGGCCCAGCACTCCCGCAGTAAGTGGCTTCCAGCTTTTGCTTTCTCCCCTTGCAATTTGGGGGCTTGGAACTGGGGAAGGAAATCTTGCCTCCGGCAGGGCTATAGGATAAGTGGGCGAAATTTGGTCTGTTTTTTTTTTTGCACCAAGATCTGACAAACTGGGTGTCTGAAGGGGGGGGGCACTCAGTTCAATTAAGGCCTCAGTGGTTGGGGCGCCTGGTTCTTATTTGCAATAGTGTCTGACTCTTCGTGGGGGGAAAAGGGTCTGTCTCTGTGGGTTCCTTGGAAAATTAGGTGGTAAGGAGGAGGGGTGTGTACTACTGAAAGAAGGGCCTCTTGTGGGGGCCAATTCACTGCTGGATCTTCAGACACACGTCTTCCACCCACAGGAAAGAAACTTTATGACATTCATTTGTTAGGGTGTGTTGGGGGGACGCCGCTGGGCACTTTTATCTGGATACATCTGAACTGAGAAAAACCACCCAGAAGGTGAATGCAGCTGCTTCGCACTGGAATATTCTTTGGCTTCCAGATCTTTGAACCCCATGAAGGGGTACCTCTGATTCTCTATAGCCTCATTAGGATTATCCAAGATGGGGAGCATGGCGCTTTTGCACCCCACTTCAGCCTCTTGGTCCCAAGCCTATCCTTCTGCTGGGCTCTGAGTTAGGGTCCTGAGATCAGAGAGGGGAGCGGACAGAGCAGCAGTGGGCTGAAGGGGAGAGCTTCTCCCCTTGCCTAGAGGGGTTGGGTGCTGAAGTAGGTCCCTGAAAATCCTTCCACAGATAAAACTTGCTCAAGAAAGTAGACCACCTGTCCGGAGGGATAAAAGGGACTCAGGAACTGGGAGAGAAAATCGGAAAGATGTTTTCCTTCCTTTTCTCCTCTCTGGCTACCAGATCCTTAAATGGCCTTTTGTCTTGTGGCACCACAAACCAAAGGGATTTCATTATTTGACGCTCAGGAGCCTTTATTTTCCAAAAATCAGAGGCCTCTTCTCCACCAAATTGATCCCCCACTTTTGAGACTTACTGGGTCAACCACCCTGTCACTCCAGCTTTTGCTTCTGCTTACCGAATTCCTGTGGATAGTGTCTGGAATTGGACATGTGGCACCTTAAGATGCTTCTGGTCTTTGGGACAAGGGGAGGGTCACAAGATTCCCTCCATTCCCCCTTAAAGGACCTTCTCACTCTCTCCCTCTGTCCCCAAAGCTACCCTCTGCTTCCTGAGCTCTTCAATCCCTGCACAGGCCTGACTTACAGGAGAGCCTTCACGGGCTCTGAGAGCTGAAAGGACACAGAGCTTGGGGTCCTCACCCTGATTTGAAGACACATCTCCCCAAGAATGAGGGGGCATTTGTACCCTTTGGAAAGGAGGCTCTTCTCCCAAAAGATTCCCAGCAGCATATCAAATACTAATAAATGCGGCCACAGCTTCCACTGGCTTCCGCTCTGGATAAGGCAGATGCGTTGAGTGAGGTGCACAGGAAGCTGCATCAGAGGCAGAATCCGACGCGGGGGCCTCCTGAGAAGCCCCATCCTATTGGGAGCCAGCCTCCTCTCTCTCAGAAACTCTAGAGCACCAGGCCTGTGTCCCTGAAGATTTTTTTGGCCCTCTCCCATGTCAGTTCTGCAAATTCTGATAAAGAGCATGGGACCTACGGTCCAGGGACACGTGCTGGGCATATCTAGACAGATTTTCCGGAGTGGTGAAGAGCAGCCCCGAGCAGGGGATTGCCCATTTCCGCTGCGGAGGCCAACGCGCTTGGAAGGTCTGCTCTAAGCGGGTCCCGGAAAAGACGCTCTCGGTGGGCTTTCCTCTTCTCCACTTGAGTAACAGTCTCTGGATAACAGTCTTCCTTGAACCCCAACAGGGACCTGTTTGGGGAGGAGATGAGAGGTGAGCAGGGGTCTCTGGTGCAAAGGAGCTCTGTCCTCTGCCCCAGACCCTCACCCTTCCCTCCCACCTTCCTCAAGACATTCTCCAGGTCTCTCTGGGACTTTTCACTCCCTCCTTTCCTACCAGCAACAAGCGGCTTCCTCTCCATTCAGGCCTCAACCTTCTGAGCTGCCGGCTGGTGCCATCTGGCTAGATCCTTGCGCCCAGCCTCCCAGCCAACAGTGCACCCTCACCTCCGGGCAGGGCCCAGGAGGCGGCAGCAGGACTTTGAGGCTGAAGTTTCCCTTTCCCCCTTGGAGGCCAGCCTGGCCATCACTCAGTAGACAATTTGATTGTTTTGTTTTATTTGGTTGTGTTTTTTGTTTGTTTGTTTTGTGTTGTTTCTCCTTGGCCACAGGGGTGGGAGGAAGTATAAAGAAGTGTAAACAGGAAAGCCAGCCGGCCTGGAGTTCCGAGGGCCCATATTTCATTGGCTTCCTTTCCATAACTGCAGCCGGGACACTTAACCCTTCCCTGGCTGTGAGAAGGAGTTTACTGGGGGCTGGTGAGGCAGGGTGTGGGGAGGAGAGCCGAGTTGGAAGTTCCTTTCTGGCCCTGATCCCTTTATCCCTGGGGTCTGGGTGCTGGGGTGGCAGGTCGAGGATTCAGAGCGAGGGAGAGGACAGGCAGTGGGCACTGTATAATCACCCAAACTCAGTCCCTGTGGGGACCGAGAGGAGAAGGCTCATGGACTTCACAGCCTGGGGCCAACCCGGGCCAACCAAGGAGGACAGGGCTGGCAAGAAATCCTCCTTTTGGATAGGGAAGAGCCCACTGGTCACTCTCTTCGTTTTGGGAGATTCTAGGAGTAATCAGATTTCAGGCTGGGCTCTGCCCACAGCGGGCCTTATCGATTACTGCAGCACTGTTACCCATCCATATTAATTAACCCAGACACCGCCTAGAAACCAAGGAGGGGGAGGGGTGAAATAGGGGCTCCTTAGGGAGTAGGGACAAATCTCTCTAAGTGCCCCTGGGGCCCAGATTGGAGAGTCATTCCCCACAGAATCATATGGCCTTCCTCAGCTCAGTCCCTGCCCTTCTCACAGGGATAAGTGAGACTTACTCTCTATAGTCCAACCTCACACCAAATCTCCTGGGGGGCGGGGAGAGAGGAGAGGAGAGGATTAAATACCTACCCCCAGGGCCAGCGGGCTTTTTCTAGTCAGAGTTAGGGTGCCCCAGCCCTCGGATGGAGGTATTTTTTTGATCCTTGTCTCCTGCTTGACCTTTATAGAGGGGCTAGTGCCCCATCCCACCTCTTTTTTCAACTTCCCCAAGGTAGAAGCTTTTTCTGGTCTGGAAGCTTGTTCTGTTTTCGTGTTTGGTGGTGGTGGTGGTGGTGGTGGTGGTGGTAGCGATGGCCTATCCCTTCCTCCTGCCCCTCCCTCCAAAAAAGTGATTAAAATCTGTTAAAGGATTTAATTAAGAGAGTTAAATGAAAATGAAGGAGGCACAAATGAGTTGGGGAAGAAAACCCACACCAAAGCTATTCTCAACGATTAAATCGCCATTTTAACAATATAATGGGGTTTGCATCCTGAAAGGGGAAATCAACGCTCATATCTCATCAATAATTCATAGAGTTCGGGATCACGCAGAGGTCAGCAGACAGGGCCGGAGCGCCGGCCTACGTGGGGCTGCCAGCCGCGGCCGCATATATTATATGCCGGGTGCCAACCGCTACCTCCACCGCTCAGCCCCGGGCAGGGGCACGCCGAGAGGTTTAGGCGGATTTTGTGTTCTTTCGTTTTGGAGAATTTACTGAGACCCACATTTCGGGCTCCAAGAGGAAACGGGATTTAGGAGACCGGAAAGGATTGACCTTCAGGCAGTTGGGGATCTGTCCGACTCCCAATATGACCACCTTCCCAAATTTTAATCTCTCTCCCCCTTATTTCTCCTCCCTTCCTCTGCTTTAGGTGTCCTCTTCTCTTCCTCTTCTCCCCTTAACTTTCCTCCTCGAGAGGAAAATGCGCTCTCTGCAGCACCTTCTAGCTTTTCCTGCTCGGAAACGCTCACTTCCAGGCCGCCGCCCGGCTGCGCTCCGGCCTTGCTCTCCGAGCGGATTGGGGCAGATCCCCCCAAGGCTGTGGCCTTGGCTGCCGCCTGGAGCTCGAGCTCGGAGGCCCCACCTTGGTGACAGGAATCCCTGAACCTCAGAACCCTGTGGGCTAGAGATGGCTGCATCGGGGGATGCCCAGGGATGATCCAGATTAGGTGGAAAGGAGGGAATTCAGCCTGGAAAGCAACATCTAGGGGAGAAGTGGAGGGAGAGTGGGGACATCTCATCCAGGGGACCTGGAGACAGCAGGGAGGAGAATCCCTATCTGGCAGGTTTTCTGCGGGCTCGTCCCATTTTTTTTCTTTCTCTCTGGGTGTGTTTCTCTAACTCGCTCTCTTTCTTTCTGTTTTCCGACTCGCCACGGCCCCTGGGGAAAGAGGAATGAAACCCCTTCCTTGGGAGAGATGAGGAGCCTGGGACGAAATATTTGCGCGCAGGGGAAACCCAAAGAGCACAGGTTGCTGGCGCGGCCGCTGCGCCGGCCGGGAGCTCAGGCTGTAACGTCCCCGAGCTGCCAGTAGAGTCCGCCTTAGACCAAGTTCACAGCCAGGCTGGGGCCGCGGAGGCGCCAGCGAGCGGCGGCCGCGCAAGGTGACCCGCAGCCCGCTGGGCCTCGCAGGGCCCGGATACTGAGCTCTCTCTTTCTCTCTAGCCCCGTGGGGACTGCCGCCTCCTCCGCTCGCAAGGAACTCTTGCTCCAGAAATACCCTGCCTTAGGCCAGACCATTCTACCGCTCCCCAAACGTCTCCTTGCCAGCAGTCGCCCCCCACTCTGGGGGGCAGGAGTGGGGAGAAGGGGGTCATCCAGAGCTCTTGCAAGTATCCTACCAAGAGGCCGGTGAAAATGCGGGAAGGGGGTTGGCGTCTTTCCCCTAGACGTTATTTAATAATCAAAAGACTCCTCTTCCCCAGGTCTAAGGCCCCTAGTGCGAGTGGTGTTGGTATGGTGGTGGTGTGTGTATGTGGTGGTGGGGGGGGAGGGTTAGGGGGAGGGGCAGGGAAGGCGGTTTGCGCTGGGGTTCCTGCAGCCAGCGCAGCAGAATGAGACCCTGGGCGGTGAGGCCAGTGTTATTGCCAGAGGGGTCGGAAAGTTGGAGGGTCAAAAGTTTACGGCTTGCGTGAGCAGGCGGCGGTGGCGTCTAGCGGCGGGGGCGGGGTGGGAGAGGGGAGGAGGCTGTGTGTGTGAAGAGAGAAGAAGGCCAGCCAGGGATGCTGGAGGTAAGGAAGGCTTGTGGGCTGTGGGGCGGGGGGAGTGGAAGAGCAGAGCTGGGGAGGGAGGAGAGGCAGATGTTTGGGGGAGGAGAAACCGAGGGAGGATGAAACAGTTCTCAAAACAAACACAAACAAACAAACAAACAAACAACAGCAACAAAACCCCAACACCAGGCGCAAGTGGAGTGGGGAGCTGTAGGAAAGAGAGCGCTCAGGATATGGCGAACCCTCGGCGCAATTTTCTCTCCCAAAGATAACCTTTGAGTCACCATATAAAATTTAATTATAACCTACTTAGAAGCACACATTTTAAAAATCCAATTATCCATTCGTCCTTGCAGGAGGTTTGGTGGGGCCAAGGAAGGCTTCCAAGGTGAAGGCCTGAGTTCCAACAAGATCAGCCCGACCCAGCTCACCCTAAAGGGGCCAGACAGCTGGCTCCCCCAAGCCCCTCTCTCTCCTGGCAGGCCTGTGCTTCAGGCAGGGTTCGACCTCAGGCTGCGTGCAAACAGCTGAAATCCATGACCAGGGGCCAAGACTGGAAGGTTTCCAAACGCCCATTCCTCTTTCAAATTGCTTGATTTTAAGAACCTGGATACTGAAGGCAGTTTGGCTCGTTAATGCTCTCACTCTCCCAAACCTCCACTTGTATGTTCATCCAGATCCACTCTTCCTTTTTGGAGGAGGGAGGGGAAATGAGAAGGAAAAATACTGAATGGTCTCATAGAGAGCTTTTTAAGTGGGGTTGAAACAGGCGACCTGAAATGAACCTTGAGTGGATGCATTAAGCTTATCTCCTAAGTAAAATGCTTAGAGACTTGGTAATTATAACACCAGGGCATATGTCTATTTTGGGTCTTTAAATGACTGTTTGTTGCTTTATGAGATGTCATCATATTCTCTTCTAAGCATTCAATACAGGAGGTGCACTGTGGGTGTTTGTCTTGCCAGAGTAGAGATAACCTAAGAGTTTTCATAAAGATGCCTTTTAAAAGATGGCCAGAGAGAAAATGGTTGAATGTCAAATTTCAAATAGATTTGACCCCAATTTATTTTTATTTTCTTTTACTAAGCCAGCTGGGTGTGGGTCCCTGTTTCTACTCAGTCTTTAGGCAAGTTTCTCTAGGGAGTCAAGCCAGAAAGGAATTCCTGGGGTCTAGAGGAGGTATAGGTTAAAGCCTGAACTGGAGGATTGGTCTCCTGTTCCCCCTAGTCTCCTCCTCCTGCATCCCAGGACATAATGTTAGCAAATTTATGGTCCTGTGGGATAGACTGGAGCAGCCCAAAGTTCTGAGGGGCCCTCAGGATGGGGAAGGCGAGTCCTGTGCCATCCCAGGCCAAACTGGGTGCCTAGGAACTCTCTCCCCCACCTCCCTGTACTAGGGGGATAGCAGTTCACTCCTGGGCTGGAACTGGATGGAAGGGGAGTCACCTGATCTGCCTTTATGGGTCCCCCAAAGGCTGCAGAGGGGGGAAATGTGTTGTTGGCAGTCCACCAGATCCTGATCCTACAGGGACAAACCAAAGACAATCTCTGAATATTTTTGACGCCTCTTGATTTGCCCCTGAACCTTCTTGTGGTGGGGATAGGGACAGGCAAAGGAGTTACTGTATAGATAAGTGGTTTTAAACAAAAATTGCAGGCTGGGAGAATATTGTTTTGTTTTCAAGGTAGAATTCTGTCTCTGAAAGCCAAGTCCTGAGCTCGGACCAGTGCATGTCTGTCTGTCGTCCCTAAATTTACTGACCTGTGGACCAAATCTCAACCCCCCACTTAGGTGGAGGGGTCATTCCTGGGCCTCTGGGGCCTCCAAAGTTTTGGCAGAAATGGGGGCTATTTGTGACATTGGGGGATAGAATAAAGTAGCTGGAGTGTGCAGTAGGGTTGAGACACAGGCCCGCCAAATTCAGCCATTTCTCGGGGAGACGGTAAGGAAGGGCGCTCTCTGGGACACAGATCCCCAAGGCCACATTTCCGCTTCTCCAGGCACCAGCCTCCTTCACAGGCCACACAGGGAACCCCCACAGAATCCTACCCTTTTCCTCTTTGCTGGGAACCAGAGCTGACAAAAACATAGGAATGACAGAATATTAAAGCTAGGCCGGGCAGGCTGAGTCCTATCCAAATGGGACGTTTGTGAGATGGGGGTTACATTGAAGTGAAGGGAAAGTTCTGGCAAAAAGTGAGCCAGAGAGGATGAACTGAACCAAAATTCTGCTCTGTCATTTTTTTCGCCCAAGTAATGACCTGCGCAAAATTCAGGATGACCTAGTGAACTGCGCGACTGTGTTATAGTAACTGGCTGTTCATGGGGGAGGCCTGCAGAGGGGTGAACTGCAGGTCACGGCGTCTAAAAATTATTAAAATGTTCAAGGGCCTCGTGATGCGCCTAGCTGTTTAACAAAGACTGCCAAAGTATGAGATTAATACGAAAACTTGCGCTTCAAAAACACACCAAAAGGAAAAAAAAGAGCCTTGTTCCGGCCTCCAAGGGGGCCTAGAGCTCTTCTGCCAGCGGCCGCGCTTCGGGTTTCTGGACACACCAGAGTGGACAAGAGCGAACTCGGCCGTGCCGCGCCGATCTCCGGGTCGGGTCTGTGGCCAGGAGGTTGGGGAGCCGCCCCGTGAGTACCCTGCCCGCTCCCGCGCGCTGGGCCTTCCACTCCTGGGGCTGCCAGTGCGATGAGCGGACCGGCTGGGGCTTGCCTCCTGGGCCCTTTGATTTCCTTCCCTCGCTCTGTCTGTGCCTCCCACCCCGCCGACAAAAGGTAGATGATTTCTCGCTGGCTGGGCACCGTTGGGATGGCGGAGGGGTGCTGGGCAGCGAAAGGTCACTTTGGCAACCTGTGGCTGCGGGAGAAGGCGGCACGCCAGCCCCTGGAGTTCAGGGGAGGTGGCTTGAACGCGCGCGGAGCTCTGTTTCTTTCTTACTTTTATTATTACGCGTATTGATGTTAGGCTTCTTCTGGGAATGGAGGACAGAGGCAGACTCCTGTTCTAGTGAAACCCATCATGGGAATCGCTGATGAACCCTATCCTCTACCCGTCGCGGCTGGAGTGGGGGAGTACACATCTCGGTGGGATGGGTGGCTTGGGCAGGTGGCGGCTCCCAGTGCGTAGAAGAGAACATTTCCGTGCTGTACACCTCGGATCAGCCATGCACAGCCCCTCGGTGGTCCTGCCTCCCATCCTTCTCTCCTGGGGTGTTCTGGGCACCTAGGTCACATCCCTTGAGAAGTGTGGAGCCGCAGAGATACCCGGTGAGCAGCTCAGCGGCCCTCCCATAATTTTGAAAAGCAGTTGAGGAGGAGGTAGGGGGTGGGGGAAGGGCCCAAGCAGTTGGAATGGGTTGTGCAGCTCCTAAGTGGCCTTTGACAAGATTTGGAAAGGTCCTTGCTTGATGCTGGGGGCCTGGTGGAGGTCCTACTGATACTTCAGTGTCCCTGGGTGCCCACATGGGGGTCTGAGATTAAGATAATAACTACAGTAGAACTGTGTGTGTGTGCGCGCGCGCGAGAGATTTTTCAAATGTATGTGAGCCCAGCCTGGCTGGGAGGGTGTTGGTGGTAGAGATCAGGCCAACATCTAGGTTTGGGACAGAAAAGAGGGTCTCTGGACCTTGTTGCAGACAAATGGGAGCACTCGCTCCTCTTAGCTACCTGCAAGGGTCCCAGCATTGGGATGGGCAGAGACTTCAGGAGTGTGTGTGTGTGTGTGTGGGGGGGGGGTTAGAGGGTCTTTGTGTGTGTGTGTGTTACTGCAGTATTTGTGAATGAAATTGATATTATTCTGACTTATTCACTAGGGATACAAACATTTTTCAGACCCTAGGGAGATGGGTAGGAAGCTGGGTGGGGAGGAAGTTGCTTCTGTGCACTCTTTGCCTTACAATGGGAAGGCTGTCAGCTTTCGCAGCCTGGGATTCAGTTCCCTCCAGCTCGGCCCCCTGTCTTGCCTTTTAGTACATTTACTGGTTGCTGGAAACCCCAGATACCCCAGGTTTCCCAGATCCCCTTTTGGGTCCCACTGCCAGCAACCCTAGCAGGTGGCAGAGTGAGCAAGTTGAGAGAGAGAGAGAGAGAGAGAGAGAGAGAGAGAGAGAGAGAGAGAGAACGCCTGCCTGGGGCTACGGGGGTGGGGAAACAGGGGTCCTCCTCACACTTCAGGGATTATCCTCTATTTCTGGCCCCAGGAGGTTTGGAAGGTTGGGAGGGACCGGAATATCCTCTGGCTGCATTTTTATGGTTCCTCATTGCCCTTCATTCGGAAATGAAACGCCTTTGATCTTTTTCTCAGGTTGTAAACGGAATTGCCCGTCATTAAATATCCAGGGCCCCATCTGCTTGGTCTCCCAGCATTTTTCTTTACAGCTGTTTCTCCCTCATTTTACCATTGAATTTTTCCAAAAGGACTTTATGACACCCGCTTCACACCCAGCCGCCTTTCCCCCCTCCCTTTGCTAAGAGGTGCCTTGAAAAATATATAGATATTCGTTTGATCGCAAACTAAAGGCTGTAAGGGTCACTGGAGGAGCCCATTGGGGTTTTGTTTTTCTTTTTAAAAAGTCCTGGGGGGATGGGAGGGGCGGGAGGGCACCCAGAAGGGCCCGATTCTGACTTGCCGCAGCCTCAGGATGACCCTTCCTTCTTTTGTGTTTAGCTAATGTTTACATCTCATAATTCATGCCCCACCTCGGAGCGTTGCGCAGCGCTGCTGCGAGTTTGCGTCTCGTTGCCAGACTCGCTGCTTCTAGTCCTTCTCCCTAAAAGAAGAGGAAGAGAATTGAAAACCTTGTAATCCCAAGGATGGACCCGCAGTACCTTTTCCTGTTCCCAGAACTCAAAATCAGAACCGAACGAAATAAATTCAAAGCGTTCAAACCACACCCCAAACGAAGAACACCCGGAAAGTAGGAGAACTGGAAAATTTCTGGGCCAAGAAGATCTCTCTGTCTTCTGTATATACCCTGTAGATCCGAATTTGTGTAAGAAATTTTGTGGTCACAAATTCGTATCTAGGGGAATATGTAGTTGACATAAACACTCCGTGCATTTTTCCCCCCTGAAGAATTTTTTTTTTTCCCCTAAATGAGGACCATGCGGTGACTGGCCATGCGAAGACTCCTTCCTTCTTTCTTCTTCCTTCTTTTCCTCCGGAAACTGGTTAGAGAAATCGTCTACCTGAAATCTGCCCATGTGTGTCCCTGGGAGCCTTAGTCCCTTTTCACTTCTCTCCATAGGTTTATGCTGGTGGCGTTTTTAATTTGATCCTCTCCCTCCAGTCCACCTAGTCTCTCTTCTGGGTAACGGGAGGTTTGACTGGTAATCCGGGGAAAATGACTGTTGTCTTCAGTGTGCGAAGGCAAAGGAAATTCGCTTTGCAAAGGGATGTTGATGTCGCCTTTCCGTTTGGGTTCAGGACAAGATGCCCTGGAAATACCTGATTGCCAAGGGGCATTAGTGTGTGTGTGTGTGTGTGTGTGTGTGTGTGTGTGACCTCCAGGGCACCTACCCCACCTACCCCCAGCATCACAGGGATGTGCGATTTGTGTGCACCGAGGAGGCTGTGGCATTAGTGGCAATTACCACGCCTTCACCCCGCGGTTAGTATTGTTCCGATGGTTCTGGAATTAGCAAATTGCTATTCAATGCGTTCTCAAAGTTGCAGGTTGTTGTTGTTTTTTTAATCCACTGCTCATGTTCAGTGTGGGAAACCAAGTTGTTTCTCCCGAGGCAGGGAAGGAGAGGAGTGGACAGGAGAAGGGAACAGACAGACGGACTGACAAAGGCAAACTAATAGCGCAGCTAAATGCGATTTGGAAGGCGAGGTCTCCCCGAATTAGTGCATGAATTTTCTATCGATCCGCCCGCGGTTCCATTCATCTCTGACAAGCCCCTCCGTGCACCCGCCCGCTGGCTCCCCACGCCTCCTCTCTCCTTCCCTCCCCCTCCCCGTGCGGCTGCTGGAGACAAGCTCCACGCTCAGCGCCTCTCGCCCCCGAGTGGGTTCCCCTCTCCGGGCAAACACCCCAGGCCTCCTCTCACTTCACTCCCCACGCAGACGCAGGGCGCACGGGAGGAAGGGAAGGGGCCCACGAAAGCAGAGAATGCGGGCTGAGGTGAGGCAGGACAGGGGGGGCTACACGGGGAGCCCCAACTTCCGAGGGTGCCTGGGGAGCGCGCTCTGCCCAGGGCCCCTCCAGGCCCTCGGGTGGCAGCCCGCTCGCTCTCTCCCGGGGTCTCGCGGGCGGCCCGGCCGGCCCGCAGGCGCCCTGCGTCCACCCCGGCGCTGGCTGGGTGTCTGCGGGTGGGTGGGGAGGGGGTGGGAGAAGGGGAAATAAACCCCTTTGGCTGGAGTAGGGTCCGGGCGAGCAGATTTCCTTATCCGGGGATCGCAGGCGGGGCGGCCATTGGCTCCCGGGATCACGTGGGGCCCTAACTTTGTTCACTTGACAGTAAGTAGGAGGGCTTTCGGAAACAGGAAAACGAGTCAGGGGTCGGAATAAATTTTAGTATATTTTGTGGGCAATTCCCAGAAATTAATGGCTATGAGTTCTTTTTTGATCAACTCAAACTATGTCGACCCCAAGTTCCCTCCGTGCGAGGAGTATTCACAGGGCGATTACCTCCCCAGCGACCACTCGCCGGGCTACTACGCCGGCGGCCAGAGGCGACCGAGCAGCTTCCAGCCGGAGGCGGGCTTCGGGCGGCGCGCGGCGTGCACGGTGCAGCGCTACGCGGCCTGCCGCGACCCCGGGCCCCCGCCGCCGCCGCCCCCGCCGCCGCCCGGGCTGTCCCCTCGGGCTCCCGCGCCGCCACCCTCCGGGGCCCTCCTCCCGGAGCCCAGCCAGCGCTGCGAGGCGGTCAGCAGCAGCCCCCCGCCGCCTCCCTGCGCGCAGAACCCCCTGCACCCCAGCCCGTCCCACTCCGCGTGCAAAGAGCCCGTCGTCTACCCCTGGATGCGCAAAGTTCACGTGAGCACGGGTGAGTGCGTGGGCGCCCCTTCCCCCTCCCGCCCCGGCGCTTTCCACCAAAGGGACCTCGGAGGCATGGGGGGGCGGGGGGGAGCTGGGGGAAGCCAATTGTCCCCGCTATAAACTCGCCACGGCCGAGATTTACGGTCGCCTGTTTTCAGAGCCACATCATTACATCCCCCATAAATTTTTATGGCCTGGTGGGCCCCGCGCCTTTGAAGTCGGCTCCCCATTCTCTTGGGCCGTTCTCACCAGCGACTTTCTCGCCAGGGACGCGTAGTCTCAGGGAAGTTGGAAGTCGGGGAGGGGGCGGGAGGTGGGAGCGGAGGAGGAGGAGGAGGAGGAGGAGGAGGAGGAGAAAATCTGTATTTAAACGGAGCGTGGAGTCGACTCCCACTACTTATTTTCCCTCCTCGCTTCCCCGCGGCCTGGCTCCTGGGCTCAAGAAGTGGGCAAAAGTTTTCATTGGGGGCAGGCACTGCTTGGAATCCGAGCAGAGAGGGTGGGGACTGACAGGAGAACGGTTTGGGGAAGCCCCCTCCCCTTTCACCCCTCATTCTCCCACCCCGGGCCTCGGGCCAAGGCGAGAGAGGACCGATGAAAACCTGGTGGAGATTTCCTCACTCTGAGCCTCCCCCCCCCCCCCCCCCACACATCCCCCCAAACAACATGGAGATAACCCCCCAAAACGCCTAGGTCTCCTTTTCTTCCAGCAGAGTCCTGCTTCTTCCCTCCCCCCCCCCCACCCCGCCCTCCGGAGTCAGCAGAGGCGGCGGGAGAGGGAGGGAGGGAGGAAGGGAGACGCAGTGTTCGCGGGAAGAAAGTGCTCCCCCTCCTCCCTTTTGGGGCCATAAAACTTTCTCTTTCTCCTTCTCTCCGTGTGTGTCCAGTAAACCCCAATTACGCGGGCGGGGAGCCCAAGCGCTCGCGCACCGCCTACACCCGCCAGCAGGTGCTGGAGCTGGAGAAGGAGTTCCACTACAACCGCTACCTGACGCGGCGCCGGCGCGTGGAGATCGCCCACGCGCTCTGCCTGTCCGAGCGCCAGATCAAGATCTGGTTCCAGAACCGGCGCATGAAGTGGAAGAAAGACCACAAGTTGCCCAACACCAAGATCCGCTCGGGGGGCGCGGCCGCGGGGCCCCCGGGCCGGCCCAGCGGAGGGCCCCCGGCGCCCTAGTGGCCTCGGCGCGCGCGCGGGAGCCGCGGACCTGGGGCGGGGGAGGGTGGCGAGCGCCGGGAACACGGTGGGGAGAGCGGCGGGAGGAGACCCTGGGGCCTGGGCCTGGAGAAGCCTTCCTGCCCCCCCACCCCACCCCCTCTCCATCTATTTACACGAATAAACGCAGAGAAGGGGTCGGGAAGCTTTATTTATAGAAACCACAATGGGGGGCCGGTCGAGGCCCACCCCCTACAGAAGCAAAGCTCAAGTCTCTTGCTTTCTTTCTTTAAAAAAAAAAAAAAAGAAGAAGAAGGAAGAAAGAAAAGACAGAAAGAGAAATAGGAGGAGGCCGCGCGCCCCGTCTTCAGCTGCGGCGAAGATGGATCCACGTTTCATCCTTAATCACGCCAGGCCGGGGCCCATCTGTCTTGTTTACTCTGCCGCGGAGAGGACGGGCCTCGGCGGCGACCATTACCTCGACACTCGGCTAACAAATGAGGCCGCCCGCCCGCCGCCGGCCTCTGCCGCTGCCGCTGCGGGAACGCGGCCCGGATCTTCTTTCTTTGTCCCCCACGCCTGACACCCGGCGAAAGCGCCCTCTGAGTGCCAGGGAGCGCGGTGTGTCGGCAACGGTAACACACACACACACACACACACACACGCAACACCTCCTCCCGGTGGTCCCTCCGCGCCCCTTCGCGGGGACACTGACTGCACTCCCTCCCCCGGCGGGGCTGGGAAGGGGAGACAGCAGGAAGGGGGCAATTGGAGGCTGGGGCGGCCTTGGCCACGCAGGGAAATTGAGTCCAAAAGATAGAGGCCCGCAGACCCGGAGGGCCTGCCTGGGGAAGGTCAAGCTGACCCTGCAGCGTGAGGGCGGCCGAGTTCTGAGCACCCTCCCGCCCCGGGGTGTCTGGAGTTGCACCGAGGTGATCTGCCCTCCTAGACTGAAACTGAATGTGAAACTAGGAAATAAAATGTTGTGCCCCTCCCGGTCTGGGAGATGATGTGCCAGAGACCTCTCCCGTAGTTGGTCATTGTTGCATCGATTATTATTAATTAATTAATTATTATAATTATTATTATTTTATGTTATATGTGTCCTTTCTCTTCTCTTCCTGACATTCCAAACTAGGCCCCCTTCCTAGTTCTGGGGCTGCCTGAGTCTAGAACCCTTCGTTGGAGTGAAAATGTATGTTCTGTACAGAGTGACAGTAGAAATAAATGTTTGGTTTCTTGTGACCAGCACAGCGTGTTTTTGTTTAAGCCTTGATCTAAAGATACGGACAAATGCCCCTGAGCTTCGTTCTGCAGCACCTCAGTCCATTCGGATCCACATTGTATGTGGCCCAGGATTTTTTCCCCCCAAGGGGTCCGATGGGAATTTCTATCTTCAAGGACTCCACACTGTGGTAGCTGGCTTGTTTTCTTTTGGGGGTGGGTGTATTCTTTAAATTTCCCCCCTCCAGTCCAAAAAAATGGATGGAAGGGACTAGGAGGGCTGACTCCAATCCCTAATGGGGTGGTGGCGGGGGGGAGAGAATGTTTCATTGTAGGACACAAGAGGCTTAAGTATGGCAAAGCCTCTCATATCATGATTTATTTGTCATAAGCAAATAAAATGCGGTTAAGCTGTCTCCTTCTAGACAGACGGCTCTTTGCTTATTAAAGTTCCGAGAGAGGATTCCGCGAGGCCGGCCTCTTTCCTCCTGCATAAGAAGGTATCGTTTTCCTCGGAGGTGTTTAAGGCTTTAATGAGTCTAATTTTTTGCACAGATGTTTCTGGGTGTTTGCAGGTTTTCAGAGTATTTTTATATTACAAAGGAGCTAGCCAGTGCCATAGCTCAAACTCTGACAAGCAAATAGATAATCAAGAAGACAAATGGCCTCCTTTGTGAAGCTCTGCTCCTGTATTAATTTTCATTTTCTTTCTCATAGAAAGTATCGAAAGTACGACTGGGGACCAAATCACTTTCTGTCTTGGAGGTCCCAGTCACCCCTAGAATGGAGTGGGGGAAGGGAATGCAGGTGACCCTCAGAAGTTCTATGAAGCTTGGGCCACTTTTGTGCAGTACCCAAGAGAAGTTGGGAGGTCTGGGGGCTCCAGCCTGAGCTCTCTGGTCCTCACCATATCCTGGGTGGTGGCCAGGGTATAGACTGCCTCCAGAGAGCCTACGAATTAAAAGTGGTTGGTTTCTTTGGTCTCATCTCCCTCTAGAAAATAAAAATAGCCAACTCCACCCACACGTTTTATTGTGATTTCTTTATTGTATTCCCCTGATTTGCAGCACCCGGGAGTTTGAGGCTGGATAGGGCCAAGGGACCGAAGGGGCTGGTGTCCCTTGCACTGAAAAAGGGTTGAACTGCCGGTTTAAATGCTGCCCAGACCTGGAGGATGAGAGCTGCCAGCTTTGTTCGGTCAATTTTGGTGTGATGTTTAGCTGCCAGGAGATGCGACTGCCCTTAGCAGAGGGAGAAAATAGTTCTTAAAAAGCATATGCCCCCCCAGGAATGCCTCTATAGAACCAAATCAAAGCTACTCCTTGGAAGGTATGAATAGAATAAAAAGAAGATTTCTATGGCGCTTAAAGTTCACAGCCATTCTGTGTAGACAAGAGCTAAGAAAAATGTGAGAATTATACAGAAAACCATTAATCACTTCTTTTCTTTAAATACGTATCCTCTCTCCTTTGTTATTATTCAACAGCAAATCTCCGCAGACCGGCTGTTGGGGGGAAAAAGTGTTAGCCGCCTCTCCCAGATCCGCGAGGGGGAAAAATTTTGGAACCGTAAAGTTGAAAACTTTTTTCTCTCAGTTTGGAAGAAGCCCTTTGCCATGAATGGGATTCGAGGAGTTCGGGGCAAGAGGAGGCGAGAGGCGCAAAGGTAACAAAGCCCCTGCCTGGGCTGGCATTTTTTTTTTTAAATCGTTTTATGAGCTTTTTTGCTTTTTTTAACAAGGGAAAGAAGAAGCTCCTATCTTGGTGGGGTTTTTATGGTGACTCTGGTCAGGTTTGGGGCCTTTTATGATGACTGATGCTTGGGTCAGATGGGAGAGAGAGGCCTGACACCTGGAGAATGTTTGAACTGCTGGGGACCGAGTGTGAGGGTCCCTGAAGAACCCCAGAGAAGCTTGTTTGTGAGGCGGCTCAGGGTGCTTTCCTTGTTTTGGAGAGTGCAGGTGGGCCTGTGGCCCCGAGCATCTGTGCGTGTGTATGTGTGTGGCGACGAGCACGTGTGGCTGGTCGTTCTGTGACTCTGTTTGTCTACATATGTGTCCCGCATACCTGTTTACAGTGAGATGTCATGCCGCCCCCTGGAAAAACGGAATGCGTTTCTTGGAGGGAATGCTCAGCCTTGGAACAGTGTATAAGTGGATGTCTTCCTTTTTCCCCTTTCTGTGGCAAGTGTGGGATTCTAGGAAAATATTCCCAATTTTATGGAGCAGGAAACTGCTCCGTTCACAGGCAGGGCTCCTGCCGCTGGAATCTTCCTCTTTAGTTCTGTCCCCTCCCTTTTTCTTGGAGGCTCAGTGTGCGGTTTGGTTTCCTTTTGCTCTCCTCGTTTGGGGGCTGTGTCCCTCGCTCCCCACCCCCACCTGGGGCCCTGCTTCTGAGGGTGAGTGAGCTAGTGGGCTCTGCCTCAGACCTGAATGTGTTGGCCCTTTTTCCCTGGGGCTCACTGCGAGTTTAGAGGCAGGAGGTTGGCAGGAGGAGAGTTCATGGAAAGGCCACGTTTTCTAGGCGATTAGCTCAGTATTAGAACCACAAAATGACCTCGGAAGCCCCTTGACCTCTCTGAGACTGGACATTGTGCTGGCTCCTGCGTCCTGCCCAGGAGGGAAACTCACACCTCTGCTGGGAGTGTTCCCTGGGCTGCTGTGGGCCCGTGTCCACCCCCTCTCGCCCCTAATCCCTTCTTTGCTATTTTGGAATTTCTGGTTGTTTTTCTGTTAGGCCTATTGGAGAGAAAGGAATAAAAGTGTTTGCTTGGGTACAGCCAGGGGAGGGAGGAGGGTGCTGGTCTGTCTCTCTGTGCAGAGTTCCCTCTTTCAGCCGGGCTACCACCGCTGTCCCTATATCCAGTTTATCCCTCCTGTCCTGTTTTGCTTGGAGGGAGCTGAGTGGGGACAGACAAAGGGAAGTGGCAGGAGAGGCCCACAAGGCTTCAGGGGGCTAGCGGGGCAGCCTTTGGGTCCGAAGGAGAGAGAGGGCTGCCACTTGAACAGTTCCTTGGGGATTACTGTGTCTCAAAGTTTGATATCCAAATCCACAACCCCTCAACCCATTTTCCCCCCTGAAGTTCTTTTGTTTGGGAAACTACTCCTAGAATCACTTTCACTCCCTTCCCCTGATCCCCAATTTCACCTCAGCTACTTCCAGAGCCCATGGAATACCTCTCCACCAAAGACGCAAGAGATCTGGGAGAAGGGCCAGCACAGATCCTTCCAACCATCCCCAGGGAGAGCTCTGCCGTGTTAACCAAAGTTTCCAGTAACTTTTAATTTTCAGAGATGGGTGGAGGTTTTCTAAGAGCCTTTCCGAATCTGTATTCTGCTTGCTGTACCTTAAAAATCCACATGAGCAGCTATCCTCTCCGGAGGCGATGTAGTGGGGGGATGGGACAGGGAGGGGGGACACTCCAGCTGGGAAGAGGAAATGCTCCTTTGGGGTTAAGACTAGGAGAGACGGAACCTTATTGGGATGTGTTTGGTGTTGGTTTGTGTGTTGTAAATTGTCTATTGGAACTTGGGGACTTGGTCTTAGGCGAGAAATAACTGGAGTTGGTTGGTACCCTCTTGGTCCCGGGATGGCATAAGAAATGCAGGGGGGCGGAGGCCTCCGGAAGGAAAGGGAATGAGCAGAAAGGGGAGCTGGGCTGCTCCTGAGCTGGGGCTTCAGGGAGATGCACCCACTATAGGGGCAGACAACCAATTGTGGGAGCTCTATAGGCCCAGGGACTTCATAAGCTTCTCCCTGGCAATGTGAGGATTAGGGGTTCACCAACGGGAAGGAGGAGGAAAACCATGGAAAGGAGGGTTAGGGTCCACTCAAGATTTCATCCTACAGGTGGGAACTTGGGAGATCTCACTTTCCCTCACTCCCAGACCCCAACCGGAGCGCTGCCTAGGGCTCCCGGCCCTTTGGGCTGCCCTTCTACAATTCTGGTGGCTGCCTCTAGTCCTCCCCATCTTTGACCCCTCTTCCCTCCAAGTCCCAGATCCTCCCCATCTTTCTCTTACTTCCACTGCCTGGGTAAACTGGGGCAGCCCCAGGCCCCGTGGTGGGTCTCCCTGGGAAGCGGCCAGGGAATGGGGTCTGGTTAGAAAGCGAGTGGGGAAGTTTCCCAGCGTGAGTTGAGCGCTGACGGATTTGTGATCAGCCATAAAACCGGCGCGTTCAGATTCGTAAATCAATCTCGCCTTTCTCACAGCATAAACGGTCGCTTTATCGGCAGCAAGAAAGCGCTGGGCGCTCGGCTCGCTCTCGGCGCTTGTTTATTTGAACACGGACATTCCCAGGATCCGAAGAGTGTGGGCATTTTCACAGAACCTGCCCCGCATGCCTTCTTGTCAGCTGGCTGTTCTTTCCCTTGTCCTTAAAAAGACGGCCTCCGGTTCAGAGATCGCCGCCCTCCCCTGCTCCAGCATGTTATCCCTTCTCTCTTGCTTGCTCATATTTTCCTTTTAGACTTTAGGAGAGAGTTTTCTTGCGGGGGGGGGGCTCTTTTAATGGATTTGTGGTCAGGACCTTGCAGAGAGTTGCACGGGCTCAGGACCCACGTCCGGAGCAGGCTGAATTCAATACCAGTCTGTGTTTTGTATCTAGACAATCAAAGCCGAACACCCCCCTACAGAGTCTGAGCCCGCCTGGGCCTACTGACGCCCCACCAGTGCGTCAGGAGCAAGATTCTGAGGAGGCCAGGCCGGCCCAGTGCCTTCTGCAGGGGCCTCGATGCCGCCTCAGCTGGACCCTACCGACACCCTCTGGGGAGGGGGGGTGGATGTTGCTTTGGGGGTTACTAAACCATCTAGGCTCTCGGCCTTCTCCCCATTGAGTTGCTTTTGGTTCAGACCCTCCAAACAAATCCAACGGGGAAGCCCCAGCCTCGCTACCCTAGAGCGCATTTGTTCTTCCCCTGCACGGCCTGCCCTCGGCGGCTGTGGCCTGGCTGCCCCCAGAGCTGCCGAAGATAAGGCTGGGAATGTGCAGCGAGGGCCTTCTTCAGGAATGTCTTTTCCAATCCCCTTCGCGCCCTCACCTCTCAGCCCATAGCCACGGACTCTGGTTCTGGTTGTAACTGGTCTGCTCATTCTGGGGTTGAGCTGTGTGGGAAGGTTTGGGGATGTTTTGTTTTATTGATCTCTGAGAGAAAGGTTTCTCTCTCTAGGCCCAGGGAATGGCTCTCTCCTATCATCCTGGGTGTTCAACCGTTTAATATGCAACCCCCCCCCCATCTTTTTCCTATTGACCAATCTCCATTGTCTGTAGGTTGGAAGCTCAGGGTACTAACACCTGGGAAACAGGGACCCGGGGCTGCCAGGCCGACTTGGACTTCAAAGCCTCTTTCTTCCTTTCTCCTCCCCACCCCCCTTCAGTTAGAATCTCCCGCTGTCCTCAGTGGAGTTGGGGGTAAGGGGTCTGAGACAGGGTGTGACAGAGGTAGAGAGAGGCGGACAGTCCACCTCTTTTGTTAGAAACTTTAGTCCGGTCTTTGTCTCTGGATGTGCTCTCCACCAGTGGGTAGGATTCGGTTCCCTATGATAGTAACACCACAAACGAACAAAGTCCCGCTTGAGGTTCTTCTCAACTTTGGAAGTCCCAGCGTCGCCTGTTCATCCAGTCCCTCTTCTGCCTCTTCAAAATGTACCACGAGATCAAAAAGAGAATGAAAGCCACAAGCCCCATTCTTTATACGTATATAATGTGGACTTATGCAGTGTATCTTTCAGAGATGGTCCCTTTAGAAATTTTGCTGATTATTTAGGAAGAGGGGGTGGGTCCCACTAAAATCAGTATCCTAAGAGTGAGGGAGACAAGGGTGTTGGGGGGAATCTTAACCTTAAAGGGTGCAGGGAGAAGAACTGGAAGCTGAGAAATCCAGGGGCTTGGAGAAGGGCTCTCGCCCACCCCACCCCCAACCCAGACGCCCCTGCAGACTATTTCTGCACCTCCACGAACTAAGCAGAAGCAGGAGGAGAAGAGAGAGAGGAGAGGTGGGCTGTAGGTAAGTGTGTCCTGGGGTGGAGGTGGTTAGGGAGCTAGCTGTAGCTACAGCAGGCATAGATGTGAATCTGGAAGAGAGAAGGAGAACTCGATACTATTCCATTGGTGGGTTGGGGGGAACCTATTTTGCAGGAAAAATTCTCCTCCTGAAGGGGAAGGTCATAGTGGTCCTTTGAGCCTGAAATCGAAAGACCCCCTTCCCCACCCTGGTCACGTGATTCATTAAATAATTAATGCCGAGGTTGCAGAATAGATATGTATTCCTCAGGAAAATCGCAGGCTTGGTCTCCCTGTTTCTGACGTGCAATTCAACTGTCCTTTGAAAAACAAGCCTGTACCCTGAGAAAAAAAAGAGGGGGGGGGGAGAGAGAGAGAGAGAGAGAAAGAGAGAGAGAGAAAGAGAGGGAGGCAGCAATAAAACAGCCCCGCAGCCGGAGCCACACCACGGGCTGGGGTATTGTAAGTAGAAGGGATTTCTCACTACCTACCGTGTCTTATATGTCCATGTAAATTTATTGTTTGTTATTAATGTTATTGTCGTAAACTGTGACAAATAGCCATCTTCATTTCCTGCCATTTCTCTTCACACGGTGCGCTGTGTGTTTATATCCATTGAGGCATTGCATAGAGATTTTAGGAATATTCCTCTCCCCTCTCTCTCTCTCTCTCTCTCTCTCTCTCCTCCAACCCTTTTCTTGATTTATAGCAATATGGGTGTCAGCTTCTGGGGCCGGCATGCCAGCCATTGTGTGTGTATGTGTGTGTGTGTGTGTGTGCTTGCGTCTGAGTGTGTTTGTGAGCGAGTTGTGTTGTTTATGGCCATGTCTTCGATAAATCATTTCTCACGGAAAATGATGTGGAAGCTGGGCTATTTCTGCGGCCGGGAGAGAGTCGCTCTCGGAGGCACTTCCTCCCTCTCTGCTCTGCTCCCAGGAGTTGGCTATTTCAGATGATTTACAGTAATATATCAGCAGTTAATATGAAAGCTCTGTAGCTGGAGGTCTTAAATTATAGCATCCGTGATTATCAATTAAGGCGAGATTTGTATAAATTTGGTAAACCAGAAATGCCTCATCGGCATATAAACCCAGTCAAAGACCATGACCTAATATAAAAATTATATTTGCGAGCCTGATAGAGCCAACATTCCTGCAGCAGCAGACAGAGCTTCATTTTTCAGCAGTTCCCCACCAGAGTTTGGCTGCTCCCATTCCAGCCACTGGGAAAGAACCCAACTCTGAAGGCAGAAGGAGGCTGGGGGCAAGAGAGGTGGAGGCAGAGGAAGAAATGACTGGAGTTGAAGGCAAAGATTCTTGTTGTTGATGGGGACAAAATCCAAGTCCCGTGCAATGGGGGGAGAGGGGGAAGTGGAGAGATTCAGCTATAGCATTAAAGCTTAACCTATAGGACTGATGTGTATGACAGGGTATTTAGGGTGGAGAATGAGCTGCCCAAATTGGGCGAAACAATGGAGGCAGAGGGTGAAGGGCATGGAGAAAAGCTGAAAGCCCAGGCTCCCCACCCTCCTGGCTAACAAAACAAGGAAATGAATTCACACCCCAGTAGCCTTCCTTCGACCTCCTGAAACAAAGAAAGTTTCCTCAGCAGCCAGGGACTGTGTGTGTTTGGGGCTAAAGCTGGGAGAAGTTCTCCAAGTTTTTCTAGAGAAGAGATGTTCCAGGAATCAGGTGGTCCCAGAAGTTGAAGCATGTTCTTCTCCCTAAGCCCCGTTTCAAAGAGGAAGCAAATAGGGTACAGATTGGGCAGGGGAGAGCTGGTAACTTTACCCTAGGGTTTCATATGGGGGGGAGTCTCAGTCCCTCCCCGTCAGGGAAGAGTCTGCTGGCCAAGAGAAAACTAGTGGTGTCTCCTGGGGACATGCTATGCTGTACCCCAAAGTTGTGATAGATGAGGGGCAGAGGGTACAGCCTTTGCCAAGTCTGGCCCAGGGCTACTGGCTGGAGCTGGGCCAACTGACTTTATAGCTACTATTATCTGTGATATTTAACTCTGCCTGCTAGTGTAAACCTTTGAGTGGGGAAATTAGAGGGACTCTGCACCCAGGTGTTAATTATGTATGGCACAAGCCTCTCGGAGCGGCCGCTTAGGCCCCAGTGGAGCATCTAGATTCTAGGAGTTCACTCCCACGCTCTACTCCAAGTGGGCGCTGAGCCCTGTGTCCTTGTGAACAGGCAGATTTGTGGGAGGGTGGTGGGTGAAGCCTCCCAGTTTGGGTGTCTGGGTGGACAAGGGTTTAGGGAGAAAGAGAAGGAGAGGAACAAGACCCTAGGTTAGCATGGGTAGGGCCACTACCTGGCCTGGATAAAAGGAAGGTGGAGTCTGGATTCAAGGGCTGGAGGGTTGAAGGGTTGGGGGGCAGCAGCAAAGAGATCTGAGGGGTAAGGGGCTCCAGGCCTTTCAGGCCTTCCATCCTTCAGTGTTGGAGAATTCCCAGTGTGGGAGGTGACAAGGTGGGTGTAAATGCGAGTTCACCCCGGAAACTGGTGCTCAGAAATGTAGGTCAAAGTCTTGGAATCCCAGAGAGAGCAAGGCAGGGTTACCTCTTCCTTGGAGAAGAAGGGGGACATAAAGGAGAAGGGAGAGAGTAGAGTTGTGTTTATTTGCTCCTAAATTTAGTCTATTTTGGAGGCTGGGGAACAAAAGGGTGGAGGCTGAAGGGTTTGCTCTTTGGGACAGGCCATAGCTACTGGGAAGAGGCGAGGCCAGTGCCACAGGCTCCTACCCGCGTTGCCAGCTCCACCCTATAGCTTGCCCCCTCAGCTGCCTTGGCTTGTGCTTATGACATAGAGGTCTGCTCCCCCCTCCTTTTCCTCTCCATTCTTTCAGCCCTCCCTTCAGGTCTTTGTCTCTCCTGGCCCTGGGGATACCCCCTCCCTTTCCCTTTCCCCAACTCTCACACAGACTCTTCCCCAGGAGACAAAAGCAGGGAGACCATCCCTTTCCACCAGTATCTTTTAGCCGCTGGCCCCTGGTTAAATCTCCATCTGTGAGGCCTGATGCCCTCCATCCAGGAACATAGGCCTACCTCCCCCCCCCCCAAATCATCAAGTTTGAAAATACTTTGTTGGTTAAAAGAAAAAAAAAAGATACATTTGGTTCATTTAACCATGAAGCACTCTGCCTCTTGCCAGGTCCATGGGCACACGCTCTCCGTTTGCTTTTGTGCTTGCTGTTTGGGGGGGACGGCGGTGTCTAATGCATTTGATGGAGGGGGGTTTTAGGAAAGCTGCTGATTCTGTTTTCTCCCCAGACTCTGCTGGTGTCCACTTTCTCTATATAATTATCATGTTTTTCCCTGTGCCTTTGAGAAGCTGGGCTGCCACTGCTTTAATGACCAGAGGAGTTGGATAGAAAGATGAGGAGAGAGGATGAAGGAAAAAGAGAGGGCCCCAGAGAGAGAACGGGCAGAGGGATCCCTTTCTGAGGTGGGAAGTCAAGGCAGACTGCGAGGAGAGGATGGCAGGGAGAGTGGAGACAAAGGCCAGGCTGAGAGGCAGGAGGTTGTCCTGGAAGAAGAACCCCACAACTTGGATGGAGAGAGAGAGAGAGAGAGAGAGAGAGAGAGAGACTCTCCTCTGAGCCAAGTGAGAAGAAGGGAAGTGAAAAGGAAAGCACTTCTGTTGCCCCCTTCTCTGTAGAAGAGAATGTCTCCCTACAAAAGGGTAGATTTTCACTGTAGATGAGAGGGCCCGGAGGCCAAGGGCTGCACAGGGCCCCCAGGAGAGGGGCGCCCCAATAAGGCAGCCCAGAAGTGGTTTCTGGAGATGCTGCTACATCCTTCCCGCGCTCAGTCCAAATTTACTTAAGACACACGGAGAGGGAGAGTATGAGAAGACAAAGGGTTGTGAGAGAGGGACAGAGGCGGCAGGGATGGTTAGAAGATGGGGGTGGAGGACAGAGGGAGAAAGAGAGGGCGCACCGGTGAGCCCAAACCCCTTACACTCCTGAGGGGGCAGGCAGACAGGGGAGAGGGCTGTGGGGCCGGAAGCTTTTCTTAGACTCCCTGCTTTCTTCACAGAAGGCTGCCCCAAGCTGAGACCGTCCCAGGAGCAACTGCTTCTAGAGTAGGCCCTCTGGGTGCTACCTCAGGTGGGAGGCAGCTGGGCCGCCACTGAGGTTTCAGGAAATGGCCAAGATGCGGTGGGCACTTCAGCCTCCACCTCGACCACCATCATGAGTAACTTAAGGGCTGGACGGGCCCCCAAACAGAATTCCCCGCGAGGAATTCTCTCACACCGGGCCCCTGGCATCTTCTTGGGCGTCTCTGTCCCCTCGTGGGCACGGCCTGGGTCTGGGTCTCTTCCTTTCCTCTTGAGGGAAGGGGCGAGGCTGATCTTCCAGCTGCCTCTGAGCTTTCCCTTCCACCTCCCGCCACATCCCTTCGCAGGAGTCTCCAGCCTGAACGAGCGGATGCTACCTTCACTGACCTCCCCCCCCCCCCATCTTTCAGGAAAGAAAAGGGAAAGAAAGCTCCTACCCGCCCAAGCAGCCTTTAAAGACTGGGCGAAACTGGGAAACGCGAACCTTTCCGCCTCTCCAGTCCCTCTGCCCCCCTCGCCGCTGCTCTGCTCCCTCCATGGAGCACCTCCAACCCGTCCCGTCCTGCCCAGAACTCTTTCCCTTCCCCTCCCTTCTCCGCCGCCGGACATATGGAACCCATTTCGCTGGTGACATTGAAGAGCCGCCCGTGCGCCCGCCTTCCCTTCCGCCATGGCGCCCCCGGCGCTCCCGCGCCTCGCCGTGGCCCCCGCCAGTCGCGGCTCCCCTTCCCGGCCGGCGGGCCGCTCTCACAGCCCCGAGCCCAGCGCGGCGCCCGGCCGGCCCGGCGGAGGGGACCCCCCGGCTGCTCCCGAGAGGGGCGCCCCGAGCGCAGCCCCGCGCGCCCCGCCGCCCCGCGGCCTCGAAGGCCGAACAAAGCCGGGGGCGGGGGCGGGGGCGGGGTGCGGGCCGCGCTTCCGGGCCTCTCCCCGCGGCCGCCCGCCCGCCCGCCCGCCCGGCCCAGGGCCGCCCGGGGCTGCACGACCGGGATGCGGCCGGCCGAGCCCCAGCCGGGGCGCAGGGACCCGAGCCCGGCCTGTGGCTCCCGCGCGCGCCCCGCACCCGGCGGCCTGGCGCGGCCTGCGCCCTAGAGGGAGCCGCACAGGTAAGTGCGGGGCGGGGAGCAGGGGGGCTGAGACCCCCGGCCCGGCCTCTCTCCGGGGTGGGCGCTGAGGCTGGGTCCACACTGTGGGAGACAAAGACCAGGGCAACTTCAGAGGCGCGTGGGGGCCGCGGGGGTCGGGGCACCCTGCGTGCAGGGCAGAGCGGAGGACCAGGGCTGCGCGCACGCGGTGCGTGGACGGGAACGGGGTCGGGGTTCGGGGTGGGGAGCTCGCCCTGGCAGGAAGGGTGTTGGAGGCTGTGGAGGGCTTTCCAGGGCGGCGAGGGGCATCTGCTGGGGAGGGGCAGCCCAGCTGCCACCAGGGCCAAGCCTTTAGCACCTTGCGGGCTATTTGAAGCTGAGACTACAAGGGGCTGCGCTGCGGCCGGGTGTTAGACCGAGAAGGTAGGAGGGGGGTGATTTATGGCGGAGGGAAGCTGTGTTGACTCCCCGCCTGCTTTGGAAACCAAAAACCAAACAGAGCAGAGGTGGAGCAGCCCCTCTCCTTGGGGCAGGAGGCAGTGCCAGGTGGATGCGCTGGGATTGATTTTCTCAGATGTGGGGAGATCGTGGGAACTCCCTCTGAGGCACCGACTGCGGTGGGTCTGTGTGAGGTGTGAGGAGAGTGTGCACGCATGCACACGTGTAGGTGCGTTAGCGTGTATGTTGGGCGCAGCAAGCAGCATGGCTTTGTGAGTGGCACCCAGGGAGCTGGGGGGGAGGGGGAGGCGGGTGTTCCCTGGATCTCTGGGACCCAGCCGCTCTGGACACACGTTGCTGCTCAGTTCCCTCGCCATGGGGCACTGCTTGGTGCCGCCTGGGTGTTCTTTCCTCCCACGGCCACATGCAGCAGAGTCCAGTTGGCCTGGCCCCTGGCCCCGCTGTGTCATCTGCCCACGCCACCTGATATTCACTTTGAACCTTTCACTTTGCAGTGGGAGACTAAGGAACTAGGGAGCGTGGCTGCGTGAGAAGGGGAGGGAGGAGGAAAAGGCCTGGGGTGGTAGGGGAGATCAGTGGTTGGAAGCTCGGCCTTGGCAGGCTAGGGTTCCACCATTAAGGCTCAAATTCCCCTGAAGTTGCTGCTTGGGGGAGGGGGGCAAGGGAGCACAAAGGGGAACAGAGCAGGATGGTGGGGGTGGGGAGAAATATATTTTTGACCCCCAGATCGTTATTTCCGCAGGCCAACGGGTGGCTCTTGCATTTCTGTCCAGACGCCCCAGCTTTGCCTGGAAATTGTTTTGCATTAAATTTTCTCAGCCGCAGAATTATCTTTCCTCGCCTCCAGCTAAACTTGCATTTTTCCACCAGACACTTGGATCCTGCACCAATGAAATCTGAGAGGAAGCGGCTGGGCCCTAAGTGGCCGTAATTTAATTGATTTTATCATAAATCATCAACTTGATGAAGAACCCGAGGTTTCAGTGAAGTAAATTGATATTAATGGGAGTTTCTTGAAATGCAAACTCGCTGTATTGCTGGATTGTTGGGGCATCTTGAGCTGGGAGGTGGATTACTTGCATCCCAAGAGCAGGGAGCCTGGACCTGGAGCCCAGCACAGCTAGGGGGTAGGGAAAGCAAGCTGCAGAGGGCAGCTGCAGGCAGCCTGATTTCTAGGGGGCTGCGGGGGGGCGGGGGGCAGGTAGGGAGCAGAACTTTGTGGGGAGGGAGCAGCGTCTGACTCCGTGATCCTGCTGGCCATCTTGGGAATGCTGGTGTCCAATTGGGGGGAGGCAGCTGGGAAGCTGGGCTGGTAGGTGTGTGGGCAGAGTTGGGGGTCGGGTGAGAAGGCCAGGCCGGTACAATGGGTGCATTGAATTTGGGTTAAAAATTGCCAGGTCCAAGCCTTCGTCCTCTAATTATACAAATTAATTATTTACTGCTGAGGTTCCTGTGTTCAAAGTCAGCGCTTTTGAGTTGGTGACGAAGGTGGAGAACAACCCCCCATAAACACACACACAAGCACAAGCGGGAAAGCAGTAAAAGCCAGTGCGTGAGCCTCTGTGGGGCAAGAAGGACCGAGATGGAGCTGGTGTTTGGTAGTAGAGGTGTAAGCTTTTAAGTCCCAAAAGGCAATATCCTGCCTTGTTGTCTGAACTTGTTGTTGTCTATTGTGACTGCTTAGCGTTGTTGTGCACTCTTACATCAGCACACAAAGAAGCACAAACTCTCAGTCCAAAAAGGACCTCAGGAGATCATTTAGCTCAACCCCCACCCCCCCACATATGCTCTGGCTTTACAGAAGGGGATACTGAGGCCCAAGGAATTCTCTGCGTCAGCTCATACAGCCAATCTGGAACACCTAGAATTTAAGCCTCCTGACCTCCAAGCCTAGCCCAAGGATGACTTAAGACAGTCAATCCCCTGGTCTCAGTTTCCGGATCTGTAACAATGACAGGAGTGGACAGGATGATCCCTGAGTTTTCCCAGTTCTGACCCGGGCGTAACTCTCCAGTGCTTGGGAATGTCTCCCTTACATATATATAGAAGTCACTGTTTGCTCATTTGCCATATACAGGGGTTTGTAACCCACCCAGAGCAGTGGGTGGGGACTCAGACGGGCTCTAGGAAATCTCCTGGAATCTGGACCATTCCTCCTCTGAAGATGAGCGGAGAAGCTCAGGTCTCTGAGAGCAATGGAAACAGAAGACAGTGGAGAGGGACTTGCTAGCTGGATTGGGCTGGGATTGGCATTTGGAGGGGGCGCTAAAGGAAGGAGGGCTCAACCTCACAGGGCAGGGCACGCTTCCCCTCGGTGCCCAGCTGGGGCCAGAGTTGCTCAGATTGCAGTTCTTAAAGTCCCTTCTACCCCAGCCAGGGACTGAATTGTGGTTTTAGAATGTAGATTCTATGATGGCAGGCTACCACCCTCCCACTGCCCAGCTTCACCCTGATCCCTTGGTCTTTGGACCCTCTTTTTCTAGGAGAGGGCACTACACCACTATACCAGATCTTCTGCCAGGGCAGCCAGGATAGGCCTGCAAGGTGGGTGACCCTCCCCCACCAACTCTTGCTGTCATTTTCCATCTCTTTCCCCAAACTGGAAGAAAATAAAATTCAAGAGAGATGGGAGTTTCTCAGAAGTTTAATGGTTATGAGAAGAGAGATTTCTTGTAGGAGCAGAGATATGAGGAGGCCAGAGGGGGAGGTGGGGAGCTCCCCAGACTGCCTTGGGAGGTGTGATCAGGGATATGAGTTGTGCTGGAGGAAGTGGGAAGAGATGGGAAACAACCTCATCTTAGTTCTGGAAATCAGAGTCGTCTCAGGCCAGATACGTGGAGAGAGGGAGAGAGGGAGAGAGGGAGAGGGAGAGGGAGAGGGAGAGAGAGAGAGAAACGAGAGCGCTGGCAGGTCCAGACTCTGGCCCTGTTCCATTCGACTTTGGAGTTTTATATTTGGAGGCAATTCGGAAGGCCTTCAGCTGATTGGTCATTAATCCGGTGAGTTATTGTCTGTTAAACAGAGGTCACTGGGAGAGAGACATCCAATCTGTCAGGAGAGACCTGCACAGTCACTCTCAGCGGCTGGGCCCCGTTCCTCCCCTGCCTGCTTCTCCCTCCCTTCCCCAGCACCCCCACCCCCTGCCCAGCTGTCCTAGATTCGACCCTCTCCCTGGTGTCTTCTCTACTTTGCCCACCTTTATCTGGGCATCTGCAGGTGTGGGTTAGCTTGGCCAGGACCGTGTTTCTAGATGAGGTGGAACCCCTGATTCGGAATTGGCTCATATGCCAGCAAGGCGCCCGCCTGTGGGTGACGCCCAACTTGGCCCGAGGCAGCCCCATCCGCTGGCCTCAGTGCGTTCAGGCAGCCTCCAGGGGCCGGGCCGAGGAGTCTTTGCAAATTCTCTTGGTTGCCCTGCTTTCTCCTGCCTCCCTTTTCACCCTGTCGCTTGGGGCTGGGGGAGAGAGAGTACAGCTTGGATTTTTCTTCAACTCTAGTGGCCTTTTTATCCTTTCTATCCCCGTTTCTGCTGAGCCAGGTCTATGCCCGGTCTACATGGGTCTCTGTGGAGGCGCCAAATCTGCGTGCGGCTGCCCCTTTGTTCCCTCCCGCTCCCGACATCTTGGGGTGGGGTGGGTAGAGGGGAAGGCAGGTTTGAGGATCCAGATACCAGGAGCGGTCTTCAGGAGCAATTTCCGTTCTACAACCCCAGCTTTAAAATGTTTATGAGTATTTCAATGGAGATTTGGGTGCGTGCGTGCGTGAACTTTGCAAGACTCTGCTGCTGCAACAAAGTTGGGCAATGAAGCTGGGAGAGTGTGGGTCTGCGAACCCAGATAGGACGAGAAAGAAACAGGTCCCCAGATGCTTCCTTGGGCTTGCAGGTCCCAGCGCCTCCACAGTCGGCCTGCCTGCGGGCGGGTGGAATTTGCGGCAGGCTGAACTTGGGGCAGAATCCTTGGTCGCCCCGAGGCTGAGAATCAGAAATCGATTTTAACAGGGCCAGCCAATTTGTGCTTTTTGAGAGGAGAATTTTCATTTGCTCTTTGATTTTTTTGTGGATGTGTGTGGATGTGTGTGGAGGGAGAAAAACTAACATGATCCCCCAAAGGCCTGGAAGGCTGGACCACCAGGGATTTCTCAAGGGTGTTTAAAGTGCTCCGTGACCCCCGGTACTGGGTACCCATTAGGAGTGGGGAAGGGGAGTGCCAGTGCCAGAGAGAGAGAGAGAGAGAGAGTTAGTTCTAGCTTTTCAGAAACTGAAGCAGAGAGAAAATAATGTCTTTGAAGGAGGACATTTTCTCTAATTTTTACCTTTATTGTTAATTTTTGCCTTTAATTATTAGATTACACTAAGGTCTCTGTGTCTTGATCTTTCTCTCCTTTTTTTTCTATTTCTCTCTCTCTCTCTCTCTCTCTCTCTCTCTCTCTCTCTCTCTCTCTCTCTCTCTCTCCACACACACACAGTTAGGTTTCCCTGCCTGAGTCCAGGAAGAAATGCTTCCTCTCCTCTCTGTAGTCTAACCCTGAATCAGGACTCCCTTGGCATCGCTGAAGCCCTCTCCCCTCCTCTTCTCAAGACCCCAAACTCTCCCCTCAGACCCCTCTGGTGTCTCCCACCCCAAGGTCCTTGCCCACACTCCTCACTATCCTGCCTTTGTCCCTTGAAGTTCGAAAGGCCCCAATCCTGCATCAACACCTCAGATGAAGTGGGAGCCCTCAGGGCTGCCTGTTTTACTGTCCGCAGCCCCCACCCTCCCAGTCCCCATCTTGGGGGCAGCTGGCCGGCCAGAAATCTCCAAGGAAGGAAGAAAAAAGGCAAGAAAGAAACCAAAATGGCATCTAATTGCCTCCTAAACATCTCAAATGAGCTCTGCTTTCCAGAATTAAGAAGTCCCACTTCATCTCCTACCGCATTTGGGGGTGCATGTCTTCTGAACTTTTTCTCCAGGTTAGTTTTCTTGCTCCCCAGTTCTTCTTTTTGCTTCCACCCCACTACACCCCATTTCTTTGTGTAGCCAGAAGGCACTGCGGTGAGTTGAGGCTCCAGGAGGGGAATCGTCCACTGCTGTCTCTGGAAAGTGCCTCCACCCCCAGCTCAGTGCCAGGCCCCATCAACCTGCAGCCGGGGCTTGCAGGCCGGCAGCTGGCGGGGGTACCCTCCAGGCTTTCTTTTTATTCCTTGATGCAGAGTTTTGGAGCCACAAACAACCAGGTTTTCTCTTCTCTCAATTTTATGACGATCTTCTCTAGCAACAACTCGGAGAGGTGGAGGGCCTGAGATACATTCTTGGCTTTTTAATTTGGGGGAGTGAGAGAAAAAAACCCAAGGTGCTGGTTCCCTTAAGCCTCCGGAAGCCTCCCTGGGCTGAGTCCCTGACCCACCAGATCCAAAGCTACATAGAGTCCCGCTCTGCAGGTCTCTAATCAGGGGCTAGAGATCTCAGGACAGATTCCTTGCGGCCTTGCAGCCACATCCTCATGCAGCCATAATCACTCTCTTCGAGGGTCATGGCTTGAGCCCCAGCATTGGGTTTGGCTTGGGCATTTTCTTTTCTTGATACTCTCGATGAACACAGAAAAAATGGCTCCCACCCTCTATCCTCATCTCTCCTTTCGCTCAGCCACCCTCTGTCTAGGAGGCCAGGCCGTAGGATCGGTGGGATCTCACAGTGAAAGCTCTACATGCGATTCTTGTTGCTAGAGGGTAGGGAGGCCATGGATACCCCATCCCCTAATTCAGCAGGGCCCCAGGAAACCCACTGCTTCAGCCCCGAAAGTCTGACTTAGGGGGCCTGGAACAAGCGGAGGGGATGGGGGGCTAGAGGAGCCCAGGAACCACTTCCTATGGGAATAGAATACTTTCTCAGCCCAAAGCAGAGCCTGTGAGTGAGGAATGATAGGATATGAGGGAAGCTTTGCCAGACACAACCACCCTCTCCTGGAAGGAAGACAATAGAATAGCTGGAAACAATCTCTCACCTTTGTTCTCCCAGTCCCATTTCTCCTTGGTGCATCCAGATGGGAGAAGGCAAAAGCCAAACATTCTAACCAGGACATCACAGGGTAGTGGCTGGTTCTATCCACGAAAAGTTAAGAGAACCAGTTTTCCAAGCTGCCTTTGTAGGGAAAAAAAGAGACCGTTCGCCTCCTATTTTACCCCCTAACCCTAGAGTCAGCAGTTAGGCAGAGTTGCCAACACTCCTGCTTTTGGGAATGTCCTGCTGCTCTTTTTGTCTTCTCCCTCCACCAACGGGACGCTTCCCCACCCCCGACCTAAATCTGCAGACACCTACATTCTTGTCTCCTGTCGTCTTCCTCCTACAGGCCTCCCCGCCCTTCTCAAACACACCCTCAGAAAAGTTTAGCTTTTATCATCTTCCTTACGTCTGTCAAGAATCATCATCTTGCAGAGCTGAGAGAGCAGGTTTGTTCTGGATGATAATAATAATAATAATAATAATAACAACAACAACAACAACTACAACAACTATCCTCTGTTTCTCCTGCCAGTTCTTTTAAAATTAAGCCATCTTGCTAGTTCTTCTCATCTTCTTAGAAGTACAAATATCCTTATCACCTCTTAGCCCCTTCTGCCCCTCCAGAGGTGAGAATCCTAACAGAAACTTCTCTGGGAGGTTCTTACAGGCTATGGCCAGCCGGTCTGGAGCTGAAACTAAACACAGCGTCCTCCTTTTGTCACCATCTCATCAGCCACCCTCGCCCTGCAAGATGGTCTGGGTTTTTAAAATAATCACTCACCGCTTGTTGTCTGTTCTCAAAAAAAAAAAAAAAAAAAAGGGCGGGGGCTGTTTAAAAGAAATCTGGCCTTCCCCCCTCCCAGTTGGAAACTGGGTCTGGAAATTTGTGGGGAGAGAGGAAGGATAGAGTGGGTGTGGGGAGAGAAGAAGCAGGCGGGGAGACTCAGATGGAGGGAGCCAGAGGCAGAGGGCGAGAAAGACCCAGCCACCAGTCCCAGAGGAGTGACACTACTTAAAAAAAAAAAAAAAAAGTCCTAGTGTTCCATAGCAAATGAATACGGAGGGGCGCCAAGCACCCCACCCCCAGGGAGGCCAGGGCCTGGGACTAGGCCTCCCAGCAGCTCCTTGGCAATTAGCATAATGGTTTACTACTGGGGTGGCGAGAGCTGGGAACACCAACTGGCTTCGCCTTGCCTTCGCTCCCCCTGCCTCTCCTGCCAAAATCTCCATTTAAACATGTACCTGTTCTTACAAAATGAAAACACACACACACACACACACACACAAAATCCCAAACCTCTACCTTCTTTCCTTACCCACCCTTTTTTGGGGGTGCGGGTGGGGTGGGGTGTAAAAATCCCCTCTCCCCCAATACCACCATCACCTTCCCTCCTTATCAGGCATCTAAGCTTGCTAAAGGGGGAGAGGTGGGGTGTGTGTGTGTGAGCGTGTGTGTGTGTGTGTGTGTGTGTCTGTGTGGTTTTTTTTCCCTGTGCAAAAGCAGAGGCCATTGTTACGAAGAGTAGGGCGTACCAGTCTTATAGGGCAACCACACTGTGGCGACTTGGCCGTGGCGGAGCCCGGAGCTGGATTCTCGGCGAGCCCAGCAGCCCGAGCACCTTTCGGTCTTGTATTCTCTCCCGCTCCCCCACCCCCTCCCTCCCGCGCACCCCCGCTCCCAAGCCGAGTGAATTGAAGCGGACGCCGCGCGGCACCTCTGGCCGGTCTGCCCCGCGGGCTCCCCAGCCGGGGTGGCTGCTGGGGAGGGGGGCGCCGCCGCCTTAAACAGTGGTCTTTTTTTTTCCCCCTTTGCCTTCAAGGAGGGGAGATTTCTCGCCTGCCGCTCGCGCTGGGGCTCGATGTGAATATATATTATGTCTGCCTGTTCTCCCCTCGTCGGTGGCTAAGGTAAGCTGGACTAAAATAGGCTATCAGTTTGTGAATGGCGGAGAGTATGTCTCAATGATTTATGGCCCATATGACTCCAATCTCGGTTCAAGAAGAGTTCACAAGCTTTAAGCTTCCTTCCACGCAGCGACTGCCTCTCTCTCTCTCTCTCCCTCCCTCCCTTCCTCCCTCCCTCTCTCTCTCTCCTTCTCTCCCTCCCTCTCTCTTCCTGTTTCTCTCCTTTTCTTTTCGTTGAGCAACCAGGTCCTGGGCAGAATGTTTTCCTCCCGCTGATAAGAAGAGGCTAACCTTTCTCTTCCTTCCCTCTTTTATTTTTCTTCCTTCCATTAATTTATTATTATTTATTATTATTTTTTGCTTGAAGTCCTGGAAGGTGGCCTCTCCCGGGGCTCCCCCGCTATTGGGACTCTCCCGCTCTCCCAGGGGCTGTGCCTGGCCAGGTGGGGTCTGGGGGTGGCTCACTCCAGCGAGACCCTGGGGGAAGCCAGGAGCCACGGGCTCCCTCCCGAGAAGCCATATGGAGCCTGGATTTTTCCAACATGGAGGCAAGGGGAATAGACGTGTTTGGCTGGGTAGAGCTGCTCCCCACCCCCACGTCTCCCGGGCCCCCCACCCCCGATCTCGGGTCCCCCAGGCACCTTTCCCTCTCCGCACCGTCCCGCCAGCCCGGCCTCGGCGCCCTGCAGCCCGGCCCGGCCCGGCCCGGTCCCGGCGCGGAGTTGCTCGCGCGCCCCTAACCCGGTCGGCTCCCTCCAGCGCCCAAACTTGCCGCCGCCGGGAGGGCTCGGCTCGCAGCCCGGAGCGCTCGGGGCCCGCCGCCGCCCACCGAGCCCGCGTCCCGAACGCGTTCTCGCGGCCGCCTCCATGGGCCCGCGTCGCTGCTCGCCGGCCACCGCGGCTGCAGCGGCGCAGACAGCCCGGCGGCTGAGCCCCTGCGCAAACCTGCCGGCCCGTCTCCCCGGCGGCGGCGGCGGCTCCATTCTCTCCTACCGCGCCCCTGGCTCCTCCGCTTCCCACACTCCCCTGGCCTCGGTCCTGCAACGGTGTGCGGGTTTATTGCAGGGGGAGCGACAGAAATTTCGGCCTCAGGCGTCTAGTCAAATTATTGTTTTATTATCCTCCTCCTCCTCATCAGCATCATCATTACTGCTGTAACCATCACTGAGACCAAATAAAGCCAGGGCCCAGCCAGCCAACCCCCTCCACCGTTTTTTATTTTATTCTTCTATCTATTAATAACAAACGCAACTGATGCCTGTTAATTAATTCCCCCTTCAGCCGGGGCTGCTCCGAAGCTCATTTTGGTTAAATCATCGGAGACTAATGGTAATAATAATAAAGGGGCTGGGTCAGCCTGGTCAATGGAACTCCAGTTTCTCTGAAAGGACCTGCTGCTTTGCAGACCCATGTGTATTTTCCAGGAACAAATTCTTCCCAGAAACCAATCGGAACTCAGGGCCACCCCGGCTTTCTTTGGAGTATAAATCTGTGCGATTAAGAAGGGGATTTATGTGGGAGGGACTTCCTTACCTACACGCCTTGTCTTTTCTTTTCCTATGTCTAGTTTTCTTTGGAGTTTGCCAGCAGGGCTGAATGAGATTTAAGTATTCCAAACTCACATGTCGGAAGAGAGGGTCAGTCTGGTGGTTTTAGGAAAAAGTGATGGTGAGGCCTTGGGGAGGACAGATGAAGGGAGAGAGATGAAGTCAGAAGTTTCAGAAGAAATATACAAAATCCTACGACAGCTGGAACCTTTATTTTTCCGGCACACTTTAAAAAGGCTGCATGAAAAAAAACAATGATTTTATTTAAAAAAATTTTGCCCCAGAGAACTTTAGTAAACAGGGGGTACCCTGTTTCCAGCCCAGAGAATAATATTGTTCAGATTGCTTTGTTGACTTTCTTTTTTCCCTGGGGAATTTTTTTTCTCTCTCTTAGAAAGTCTTTTCCCATCTCTTGGTAGAAAAGTCCAGCAGTTACCCCGTTTCTTTCTTCTTTTCTTCTGTTGAAAGAATCAAAGGAAAAAGGGTGGGAAAAATTAAGTCCCGTAAAAAAAAAAAAATCAAGGAGGGAGGAGATCTGTGCCAAATGGTCACAGCCCCAAGCAGCCCCGGCCCGGCCAGGGAGTTGAAACAACCCCTCTCCATTTGGGGGCCGCATGGGGGCAGCTGGCCCAGGTCCCAGACTTGGCTGGGTCAAGACTTAGACCCGAGGTGGTGATACCTGGAGCGGGGACAGGCCCAGGTCCTGTGGTTCAGGAGGTTAAAGGTCTTCAGGAAGTTTCTAGGACAGGCTGTTGTTATTGTCTTTGTGAGGTGAGAGGACCCCTTACACAGAAGGGCTCTCTGCTCAGCGTGCTTCTTCCTCTGTCCCTTTCCGAGCACTGGCTTTCCTTCAAATGAGCCTCTTGGTGGGCGAGAGAGGCCTGATGGGCACGGAGGGAGGCAGAGGCAGGAGGCCTCAGCTCAGAGAAGGGTACTGCTCATGCTTTCAGACTCCCCCAGTCTCCCCCCCCCTCTTGAAAAACCCTCTCCAGAGTTGGGGTGGAGGATAGGGGGGGAGGAAGGAGAAGAGGTTAGAGGCTAGTGTGCGGCACCGGAGAGAAAGCAATGACTTTTGCAGTAAGTGGTCAGATTCTATACCTAGCCAGACCCCAAAGGAGTACCGTCCTTATTTGTAAGTGGAAATGAAAACCGGTGGGCTTTTACTTTAAAATTGAAGCGTTGAAATTAAGAAAAATCCATTGCCGGCCAGGAAGCGGCCTCGGCATCTGCGGTGAAGATGCTGGGGTTGGGGGAGAAGGAAAATCCCTATTGATGTCAGTTCCCTTTTCAGTTCCGAAGATGGATTCGAGCCCCAGTCCTCTTCTCCCCCTTGTGTCTCTTCTCTCACCCCGCAGGTCAGCGGCTCCGAACAGACCCCGGGAGGAGGGGGGCAGAACGGGGAGGGGGGGTCCGGCGCCTCACGTGACCCCCAGGGGTGCCAATGTCCGGTCGTGAGGGTATCAGGCCCTTGCAAGTTGCCACCCACTGCCCGGGTTTCGCCCAGCGATGCAGAAAGCCACCTACTACGACAACGCCTCGGCTGCACTCTTCGGAGGCTACTCCTCGTACCCTGGCAGTAATGGCTTCGGCTACGATGGTGGCCCCCAACCCCCCTTCCAGGCCGCCACGCACCTGGAGGGTGACTACCAGCGCTCGGCGTGCTCGCTGCAATCCCTGGGCAACGCCGCCCCGCATGCTAAGAGCAAGGAGCTCAACGGCAGCTGCATGAGGCCGGGCCTGGCCCCCGAGCCCCTGCCCGCCCCGCCCGGCTCACCCCCGCCCAGCGCCGCACCTACCAGTACCACTAGCAACGGCAGCAATGGGGGCGGGGCCGGCAAAAGCGGCCCCCCCAAATGCGGTCCCGGCTCCAACTCCACCCTCACCAAACAGATATTCCCCTGGATGAAAGAGTCGAGGCAAACGTCCAAGCTGAAAAGCAGCTCCCCCGGCACAGGTACCGGCTCTCTGCCTTCCCCAGCGTGCGCTTTTGTCCGGGCCAGGAATGTGACTGTTATTCTAGCACCCAGCCCCCAGGCGCCCAGGCGGCTAGGCCGGGAGCAACATCAGGTGGAGGTGGCAGCCCCCCCCCCCCACCTCCCACCACCTGATGACCCCCTGACCCCACCGACACCCTCTCCCTCCGGCCACCCTCCACCAGAAGGCCCGGCGCGGGGCCTCGGCCCTTCCAAGGCCGCGGAGCCAGGAGACGCAGAGTCGCCCGCGATTGATTATTATTAAGTATGATTACTGTGGGTATTAATCACAATCTCTCGGGCGGCCCGGGGTCCCGGCCTCCAGGCACGGCCGCCTCTTCGCTGCCACGCTCCCGTGTCCTGCCCACGGATGTCCTGGTTCCTCAAGGGTCGTCCTCGGCCACCCATCCTGGTCACAGACAGGGGTTCGGAGAGGGGGGGAGTGTCTTCCCAGACCTGGAGTCGAGGGTGGGGGAGAAAGCGTGCGAGAGAAAACCCAGCCCTAAATAAATGGCCATGTGGCTGTGTCTGCGTGACATGATCAAATTTTCATAAGCTGGGGCAGGAGAGGAGAACAGGTCTCTTAATAAATGCCACTATTATAGAGTGTCCGCTAATGCGACGGGCGTTGGGGGGGGGGGCGCGGGAGGGAGGTAGCGAGGAGGAGGCGGGGACGGGAAGGGGAGGCGGCGGGGGATCCGAGTCCAGGCCTGGATTTATTAAGAAACGATGCATTCAATTTCGGCGTGTTCAGTAATTATCTTTTATTTCATTTTCTCCCCTTCCCACCCCTCCCCCTCGGATCCAGCGGAGGGCTGCGGTGGTGGCGGAGGTGGCGGCGGCGGCGGAGGCGGAGGCGGCAGTGGCGGCGGGGGCGGCGGCGGCGGCGGCGGGGGAGGGGACAAGAGCCCCCCGGGATCGGCGGCGTCCAAGCGGGCGCGGACGGCGTACACGAGCGCGCAGCTGGTGGAGCTGGAGAAGGAGTTCCACTTCAACCGCTACCTGTGCCGGCCGCGCCGCGTGGAGATGGCCAACCTGCTGAACCTCAGCGAGCGGCAGATCAAGATCTGGTTCCAGAACCGGCGCATGAAGTACAAGAAGGACCAGAAGGCCAAGGGCCTGGCCTCGTCCTCGGGGGGCCCCTCCCCCGCCGGCAGCCCCCCGCAGCCCATGCAGTCCACGGCCGGCTTCATGAACGCCTTACACGCCATGACCCCCAGCTACGAGAGCCCGTCCCCTCCCGCCTTCGGCAAGGCCCACCCCAATGCCTACGCGCTGTCCTCCGGCTACCAGCCCCCTCTCAAAGGCTGCGGCGCCCCGCAGAAATACCCCCCGACGCCGGCGCCCGACTACGAGCCCCACGTTCTCCAGGCCAACGGGGGCGCCTACGGGACGCCCACCATGCAGGGTAGCCCCGTGTACGTGGGCGGGGGCGGCTACGTGGATCCGCTGCCGCCCCCTGCCGGCCCCTCCCTCTACGGCCTCAACCACCTTTCCCACCACCCCTCGGGGAACCTGGACTACAACGGGGCGCCCCCGATGGCCCCCAGCCAGCACCACGGACCCTGCGACCCCCACCCCACCTACACAGACCTCTCCTCTCACCACGCGCCTCCTCCTCAGGGTAGAATCCAAGAAGCGCCCAAGTTAACACACCTGTGATGGGAGAGGGAGGGCGGAGGGGTGAGGTCAAGGGGTGGGGGAGAGCCGGAGCGGTCGCCTGGATGGAGGTCTGAAGGGAGAGGCAGGGACTTGGCAACCAGGCTTCCTGGGAAGGACAGGCCCGCAGTTCCTTCCCTCCTTGGCCTGAGAGGTTGCTTTAAAAAAAAAAAAAAAAATCCTCCAGCCCTTGTTCCATCTGTCTGCCTACCCACTGGAAAGGCATCCACGGCGGAATGGAGATGACCCCCGACAACCAGGCCTCTGGTGACATGCAGTTGGTATTCCAGGCTTGGGAGTGGGCTAGAAGGAGGAGACAGGGCAACAAGGGAGAGAAGCACATTTTAAAAACACAGACAAGATGGCTAGGCCATCACCAACCAACCAACCAACTTAACCTTCAGTCCCTGTGGGTAATTCCCCCAAATCTTGATTTCTGCCCCCACCCTTGCAATTCTCCTTTAAAAAAGAATCAGAAAACATTTCAAAACCAGGGACACCAAGGACGAACCCCTCCCACCTCCCTGAAGTCTCAAATGTCCTCCCATCTCTTCGAGGTTAATTGGGCACTCCTTCCAGCACCATATTTTTCTGCTCTAGGACATTAATATCTATACCCCGACCCCATCAATTACAGTGTTCAGAGGGCTCAGGGATGGCGAGAGATCTCGAAAGTCAGAGCTGTCTATATTATAAATATATATATTTTTTCTTTTATGGAAAAGCTGGGAGGTGAGGGCAGGCAAATTGTCAGGACTGAGGGTTTGCCCATTCTACTGCCTCCCACCCATCTCAGCTCCAGGTCCATCCCCCTCTTTCCACAAAAAGCAATCGGAGACACGAGGTTCTTCTACACTTTTTCTTCAGTTGCTCTCTTGACGTGAAAACAGGGTATATTTTAACAAACTGTCTGTCCCAGGCAGGGACTGCAGCTGGGCCCGTGTGCCTTGCTCAACCCCCTGACAGGACACTTTCGTTGCACTTAGAGTTTACATTTTAATGGATATAAAAACAACTGTGAGAGATGCCTGCAGGAGTCCAGCATCGCTCAAAAAGTGTGTGTTCTAGTGAACATTTTCATATATATTTATTGGTCATAGCCTGTTAAAATATTTTCTTTTTTGTATTATTTATCCCCTTACATTATGTATTTATACGAGGGAAAAAGGAAAAAAAAACTGTACTTTTTTTAGTATTTACTTGTTATAAAGGATGTGTTTCCTGTCATGTAAAACCAGCTATTTTAGTTATTATTGTACTCTAGAAAAGAGCTGTAGATTTATGTTAAACTCGTACTTATGAGCAATTGTAATTAGTTCTAAAAGGCATGAACTCAGCTCCTAATTGTCACTGTATAGTCCTGAATTTGTAGAATTAGAGTTAATTCCCACTTGGAACTTTCTTTGTTCTTCTGTAGTTACTTTTTTTCCTTCCTTAAAAGGGTTGTCTGTCAAACAATTCTTGAATAAACTTTCTGTTATCAATTTTATCTTGTCCTGGTGGTCCAGTTTAGATAGCAGAGGGAGGCTGCTGATTGCCAAATTTTCCCCAAGGGAATAAGGACCCTGGAGACCCTAGCTTGGCCTCTCCACTGCTCAGGCGCCGACCTCCCCTGGCTGTATCTCGTGTTTATATAGCTTTTCTCCTCGGAGCCTGGCACATCCTGCCAGCTCCTTGAGCTAAGATTTAAGAAACAAGTTGGCAGGAAGGAGGACTCTCGGGGGGGGGTCTCTCTCTAGGTCTTTCTGCTTGGCTTCTCGCCTCTCCATTTTTCTCATTCATTGACCTTTTGTCTTTTTGCTCCTTTGGCTACAACTTCCTTGCCCAGCCCCTGCTCTCCCCCCCCCCCCCCCAATAACAACAACAACAAAAATCGGCAGATTACTTGCTTCTTCCAAGCAAACTAAACTTCACCGTTCCCTTCCGGAGCGACAAAGAAGTCGTCACGTGACCCGAAGCCCAACCACCATTGGGTCTAAAATGAAAACAAAGGAAAATGATTAATCTAAAAAAAAAAAAAATCTGAGGCCTGGGCTTCTAAGGTCAAACCTTAAAACTAAAGTGAAATTAAATTACTAAATAAATCTGGGGGCGGAGGGAGCGGAGGCCCTTTGATTTCCCCAGCCAGGCAGCCGGGGAGCGCGGAGAGGAGGAGGGTGGGAGAAGCTGTTGGGTCTGAGCGCAAATAAAATAGTCCCCAGGCTAACGTGCGGCTGTGTTTCCAGGATCCCTGGGAAAACTTCATTTTCTTAGTCGTGGTTCCATAAAAGTTTTATCACATTGGGGCGAGGATAGAGAGGGTCTGTCAAAGATGAAATGTCACCGCTGCGTCCGTGGAGTCGATAAGAGCGAGGAGACAGGGCGGCTGAAATATGGAGCTAATTCGTTGAAAGGGAAGCGATGGCTGCTTGCTGAAGAGTTGCATAATTCTAATTGTAAGCGATGCGCAGGCATTGCTTAATTAGGAGCATATATTTGGTGGAAGTGATGGGGGGGTGTCGGTGAGAATCTTTGCAGGCCCTCAGCCTTAAAGAGACGGCTGATTTTCATTTTTATGTTGCATCCTGGCAGTCCAAGGTTAGTAATTACAGTCTTTATGCAACAATAAATAACAATAATAAAAAAAAGCAACCTGAGTTCTACACCCCCTTCTCCCCCCACCCCCCCAAGTAGGATTTTAACTGGACTCGGCTCATCCAAGCAGCAAGCAATTTAGCATTGGGTCAGGCTATAATTTAAAGGCATAAGAGCGTGCAAAGTTTGATTGGGATCAAATAATGCTCAAGGGTTTTTCTTTCCCTCTCTCTTTCCCTCTTCCCCGAATAACATTTTCTGAATGCTGTAACTAGATGAAGCGCCATGTTTGGCTCTGGGGGTGCAGTGGATTAATCATTTAGCAGGAGAGAGGTAGGCCAAGAGAGAGAATTTAGCTGGAGCTTGCAAACCAGCGCTCTGGCTTAAAAGCTGGTTGGCAAACAAGAAAAATAAGGGCGGACTTAGCTTGCTGTCCCCCACCCTTTTTTTTCTGCGAGATTCCAGCGCTGGCTCAGCAGCCAAAGCCATGGCAAAAATATCCGTGTGGAAGATTCACAGCACAACAGGGGGGCGGGGGAGCGTGTCTCCGGGAAGGAGGGCTCTCTTGGCCCCTTTTAACACCCAAGTTTTCTGCTGTTCTCTAATCTGGCAGTAAAACCTGTCAGCAGGGTTAGGGAGAGCCGTATTTCCTGCAGGGGCAGGCTTGGCCGGCTGGTGTCCGCAGAAGCCCTGGACCCTGCAGCCAGCTCCAGAGCCCGTGGAAAAACTGTCAGGGCTTCTCAAGGGGGTGGCTGAGAGAGAGCCCGCTCTCAGGCCTCACTGCACGATTTGCAGGCAACCACTGCTCGGATTCCTCTGTCCCAACCCCCCTCCCGCCCCCCACCCCCGTCCCCATCCACACCTCCAAATGGCAACTTGTGCTTTCTTTGGAGCTGAGCTGGACATAACGGTCTCTGGCCAGTATGTCCAGTTCATAGCAGTTCTCATCTGAGCCTTTCAGAGCTTGCCAAACCGGCCACCCCCTGTCCCTGCAGCCCCCACCTCCAACTGGCTCTCCTCCAGCCCCAACCTTCCGATGCAGACATCTCGGTCCTTTTTAAATACTCACCACAACCCACGCGGATGAATACTCACCACCACCCACGCGGCTGTTTGCCTTGACAGAAAGTTTCTCGTTCCAGCTCCCGGCTGAGTGGCCATTTCTCTGCTCACCAGCCTTCTCCTCCTCGCTGGGCAGCTGGGAGCCAGGAGGGGGAGGGGAGGCCAGAGCCGTGGGAGTTCTCCCGACAAACTTTCCACCCAACTCAGCGCCCTACCCTCTGTCCCCATTTCCCATCTGTTTCCCCATCTCCCAGAATCACCTTTCTCTTGTGCTAACACCACCCACCCCCAGGCCTTTTAAAGGGACGGGGAATTTCGGCTGTTCTCTCGGCTTTCCCAAAGAGCCAAATTCTTTGATGCCATCCGAGGGAGCTGTCAGGGGGCTAAGATTGATCGCCTCATCTCCTCTCCGTCCCTCTGACCCACTTACTTAAAAATCTTCCCCCAGATCGACTTTTCATTTTCTGCGTTGAGATTTGGTTTACCACCAATTGTCTTGTGCCTTCCCTGTAAATTACAGCACTCCCTGAAGTTCAGACCATCTGAATCCCTTTAAAATAAACAAAACAAAACAACAACACACAAATTCCCTCGGGAGCCAGGAAAGGAATATCATCTCAGTGGCCATTATGTCCACCTTCTCCATGTTCAGAGAATTCTTTCTTGACAGTGATTTTTTTTTTTAACTAGCACAATGATAAAAATGGGAGGGGGCATCTCTTTGTTCTAGGGGAGAAAATCCAACCCCTCCCCAACGTTGAGAATGCTCTAAGTTGAATAACTGAGTGGCCACCTTGGTTCTTGTTCATGTTCCTGGGTACAGAGACAGATCTAGGCTTGAGGCTTGAGTGGTGCTATGCATTTTAGACCCTGACCCTTGAGGGGGCGTGTCACTGAGGAGTGCACACGCCTCCAGGTGAGGAAGCTAGGTGGATGGACATAGGGGCAGGGGCAGGGCGGCAAACACTGGGCAGAAGGGGAACTGAGACCACACAGCTATAGAGGCCAGAGGCCCCCAAAAGCCTCTCACCATCTATCTCACTCCTCTGTGTCAGCCTGGGAGCGCCTGTCGATTTTCCAAGATTTATCTGTTGCTTTTGGAGGGTGGGATGGGGATCGTGGTGCTGAAGATTGTAAATCTCTTCTCGGCCTTATTGCACCTTAACACTGACTTTTCCCAAAGGCGGGTGGGGCAGCCTCTTTGTACTACCTCCTCCTGCCACACTGAGATCCTCACTGAACCTTCTCTTCTGGGTGGTGGGGGAAGATGCTGCCGGCCATGGGCAGAAAGCAATTTATTAAAATATTTCGAAAAGAGGAAAGTCTCTCCCTTAGATACTACTCTCATTTTCCAGGCTTCTGGAGGATCTTAATTCTCTGAAGGAGATGAGGGAAAGCTTCTGTAATGTTTGTTTGTTTGTTTGTTTTGAAGAAAGGGAGGCATTGGAAAGAGGGAGTGAAGGACTGGGGGGCTCATGATGTCCAGGTCGGGGGTCCTCTAGAGTTTTTGAATCAATTAAAGCAAATAATGCTCTCTGTTTTCCACCAGGCCCAGGCCAGCGATTGGCCGAGTCTGGTCCCGTGACCACGAATTCCCTGCAATTTCGCCAGAGTCCTGGGCTTAATAGAGAGAGTCCCCATACGCTTGTATTTATCAGCAATATACAATTATAAAGGCCCCAAATTTTTTTTTTTAAAAAAAGAGAGAGACAGCAAAATCCCTCCCTCCCAAAATCGCTCCATCACATAAACCTGGGGGGGGCAGGAGGGGGGGTCCCTTCCGATCCTCCCTCCTGACGCCCCCCCCCAGCAGGCCCCCTCCCCCACCATTGAAAGCCATGAATTTTGAATTTGAGAGGGAGATTGGGTTTATAAACAGCCAGCCATCGCTCGCCGAGTGTCTGACTTCCTTCCCCGCTGTCTTGGAGACATTTCAAACTTCATCAATCAAGGAGTCGACATTAATTCCTCCTCCTCCTCCTTTCGAGCAAACCTTCCCCAGCCTCCAGCTCGGCGCCTCCACCCTTCAGAGACCCGGGAGCCAAAAGCGAGCCGAAGATGGGCCCGCTCTGCCGCCGCCGCCGCTCCCCGCCGCCCCCCTGGCCCCCGAGTTCCCCTGGATGAAAGAGAAGAAATGTGCCAAGAAACCCAGCCCATCCGCCACGTCTCCTCCGGCCGCCTCCTCGGCCCCGGCCTCCGGGGTCGGCTCGCCCACAGGTCAGTAAAAGGGGTAGGGGTGGGGTGAAGGGCAGCTAGAAGACCGGGGGAAAGAGCGATGGGGGAGGAAGAAAGGGTGGCAAGCCTGTTGGGGTTCCTTGCCCCGTTGATTTTAGTGACGGGGAAGCAGAATAGACCGCGGGGTTCAGGCCTGGCCGCTGCCAGATTCCGTCTCCCTCCCTCCGCCCTCCAGCAGATTTTGGAAGCTGGTTGGGGAAGAGCTTGTTCTCTCCTCTGCGAGGAGGGATGCATGTGTGTTGTGGGGGCTGAATCTGAGCACAGGAAAAGGCTCGGTCCCATTTCCCCAGCTCTTACACAGGAGGGGGGATCTAGGCACCGGGGAGGAAAGGAGGTGAGGAACCATCTTTCTTTATACACGACCCCCTTCCTGGGTGGAGTCCGAATTAAGGGGTCCACTCTGAGGACCTGGGGGGGAGGCTGTGAGGTTCTGGGGGCGGGGGGGGGGCAGAGGGGAGCCGGATCTAACCCCTGCATGGCCCGTGGGCGGCTCTCTGAATGCTCTGCCCTGACCTGGGCCGGCTGTGCAGGGAGAGGGACGGCAGAGAAGGGAAAAGCTATGAGCGCGAGCCGCTGTGGTGGGCGGGCTGGAAGGGGTCCGGCTTCTCCCGTGTTGGGCGGACGGAATAGTCTTTTATTTCAGCTGAACTGAGGCTGGGAGGAGGATGCGGCCGCTCTGATGCTCCGTCCGCTTTCCCAGCAGATGGCCCGGGGCTGGCGGAGGCGGCGGGCGGCGGGGCGCGCAGGCTGCGCACGGCTTACACCAACACGCAGCTGCTGGAGCTGGAGAAGGAGTTCCACTTCAACAAGTACCTGTGCCGGCCGCGCCGCGTGGAGATCGCGGCCTTGCTGGACCTCACCGAGAGGCAGGTCAAGGTCTGGTTCCAGAACCGGCGCATGAAGCACAAGCGGCAGACGCAGCACCGAGAGCCGCCCGACGGGGAGCCAGCCGGCCCGGGCTCCCTAGAGGACACGGGCGAGCCCGCCCCGGAGCCTGCGGCGCGGGAAGCCTGCTCTCGCCCGTCCGAGGTCGCGCCGGGCCCTCTGGGCGCTCCGTGCGCCCCGCCGTTGACCTCTCGCCCCGACGGCTCGGGGACGCCGAGCCCCGGCTGCGCCCTGCGCGGGGCCCGCGGGCTGGAACCCGAGGACGCCTTCTCGGAGCGGCAGGATTCGCCTTTCCTGCCCGACCTCAACTTCTTCGCGGCCGACTCCTGTCTCCAGCTGTCCGGGGGCCTCTCCCCCAGCCTGCAGGGCTCGCTCGGCAGCCCCGTTCCCTTTTCCGAGGAAGACCTGGACTTCTTCACCAGCACCCTCTGTGCCATCGACCTGCAGTTCCCCTAACCTCTCCTCCCGGCCTCTCTGCCCCCCCCAACCCCCAGGGCCTCCCAGGACCCCCCAACCCCCCAGTGGTTTAGACTTCTTTATGTATTTTGCTAAAATTCAGGAATTATCGAATTAGCGTTTAATCCACGTCCTTTCTTCTCTCTCTAAAATACTGGATACTCGTGCGTCTTTGGAACCACAGAAAAATTCCGTTTGGTAGTCTCCTTCCCACGAAATCTCAGGAATCATGACACTGTAAGGGGCGGGGACGGGCTTTTCTTGAAAAAGAACTAGAGGAGCCTATTTTCCACCTTTTTTTTTTTAAAGTTTTAGGCCGTAGATTATTTATTAAAACTCTTTAATAATAGGAAAAGGGGAAAGTATTTATTGTACATTATTTTCATAGATTAAATAAATGTCTTTATTATACGAACACGAGTGCTTGTGTCGGGACGCAGCCCCTTCCCCCGAAGCCCTTGGGCCCGGCCAGACGCCCTCGGTTCTCCCCGGGCTGGGTCCGGTCCTGGGCGGGCGAGGTCCGCGTGGGACAAAAACGGCCCCGCGTGGCCACCGCGTCCCCTCCCGCAGCCCCGAGACTGGAGGGCGGTGTGCTGGAAGCCGGGTCACCTCGCCGCCGCCCCACCGATGGCCTCAGGCCCCGCGCGGGGAGAGGTGCGCTGCCCGCGGGAGAGGGTGCGGGGAGCGGAGGCCTCGGACGCGCGCGTGGGATCGGGAGGGTCCCGGGGCCTCCTGGCTCCGCGCTGCCGCGCTCCAAACGCGTGGAGTGGGCGCCGGGCTTTCCTCGGGAAGCAAGCCCCGTGCCCGGGAGGACACGGGCCGCCACGCGGGGAGGAAGGCGGCCGCGGGGCCGGCCCCGATGCTCTTGGCCCCACAGTCGCTCCGGGGCTGGGAGAGCGTCCAGGGGCGGCGGGCCAACCAGCCCAGGGGGCGCGGGCAGCGTGGGCCGGCGCCTGGCCTGCGGGGAGGGAAGGGAGAGCGAGGAGCGCGGGAGGGAGACGGGGGAGCAAGGATGATGCTCAAAATGGCGCTGGGGCGGGCGGCGGGGAGGCGAGGGCAGAGCCGCCATGACGGCCACTTGGGGACGCGCGGGGTCCCGCGGGGGGGGGGGGGCGGCCTCGCGCCCTCGCCTTTCTGGATCGTTCAGACCCCAATGCAGAAAGGGAGCCAGGGAGTCTCCTTCCGGTTTTTATTTTATTTTATTTATTTATTTTTAAAATGAGCCCAGTGGATGCCGAGGACGCGAGATGGACGGAGAGTCCGCCCGCGTGGGGAGGAGGAGGGGAGGGAGGGGCGCGCCCGGGCGACGCCGGCTTCTGATGCTTCGCTCTGGGATGCTAGCCTGCCCAGAGCTTTCTCCCATGGTGCAGACCTACCTGTCTTTGCCAACAACTTCATCTCCTACCCCCCACCTCCCCGGCCTGGCTACTTGCAAACCCCGTAAGCGGGAAGCTAGGATCCATCTTCCCCATCTGCCTTCTGCTTTCTTCCGGGGAACGTGGAGATTTAAAGGGCCCTGGAAAGCAATCCATCCTCTTTAGGTTTATTTAATATTTCTCGGGCCCAGAAATAGACACCGCAGGGCTACCTCCTAGCAGATGCTGCCAGTCTCTAAACTCAGTTTATTTCTTGGGTCTCCCAGACATCCCCCTGGACCAACAGGCCGAGTACTTGGGGTCCCGGGCACCAACAGGCAACTGGCAGGAAAAGCAAGAAGCCAGCACAGGTCATGACATATAGGACCAGACAGGCCTCGGAATTTTTTTTTTAACTGCACCCTCAGTGTGGAAAGTACACACATCTTATTCAGCTGAAATTTCATCCCTTAAACTGTCTTAATATAGAATTCACCTCCCGCATTAAATAATCTTATGTCATGTTAAATTGCACTTATTTCTTTTGTAAATAAATTAATATAGAACAATTAGACGTGTTACTATAATAATATCGTGGATCTTATTAGTTTATTTTTTTCCTCATAAAATATATAGGTATGAAATAAATTCAATATATTAAAGCAATAATACACAGCTTATTGGCTCGTGTGTTTATTTCCCTCATAAATAAGTGAGCATACAATATATTAAAATCACACTATATATTTTATTGGGCTATGTGTTTATTTCCCTTCAAAATACGCCCATAGACAGTGTTTAATATCTTAAAAACCACAATACATAGCCTTTTCCACACTAGCAAAACGAAACAGCCATTTCAGCTGGGGCCTTGATTTCTGCGCACAGCCAAACTGGATAATTTGGCCTAATTAAAAATGCTCTTTCAGCTGTAACAGGTTGTTACCAATATCAAGAACACCAGAAGGATCGTGCTAATTGTCCACCTTCCAGCTTTCTTTGGTCAAAAAAGAGAGCACCCTTCATCAATGCCAGGAAAGCAGGGTCCGCTCTGCTGGGGAGAATTCACATCCTGGAACCAGGGCTTGGTGTGCAATGGCCTCTGAGGCTCTGGTTCTGGAAGAACCTTGCTGCTCCGTGGCCCAACAGCATCAGCACTACCTGGGAGCTGGTTAGACATGCAGAACCTTAGGCCCCACTCCAAAGAGAATAAAAAACCCCATTTAGCAGATCCCCAAGGAATTTATATGCACATTGAAGTGTGAGAAGTGCAGCTAGATCATAGTGCTCCCTTGCTCCCTGCCTTCCTCCAATGCTTAAGAATTTTTCCCCCACTTTACATTACCTGGCTATTGCCTTCCAAGCCCCCTCAGCCCAAATCTCAGCTCCTGCCTGAGGCTGCATCAGACCTGATTCCTGCCTGCCAGCGTGAGTGTGGAGCCAGGAGGGTTCAGCCAAAGGCTCAACCTACCAGTCTCCTTCTAGGTACTGGGGATGAAAAGCAGTCAATCCAAGGAAATTGGGAGTTTTAGCATTTCCCTTTGTTGATTATTAGGGAGCAGCTGGAACTCTCTTTACAGGCAACACACAAACCTCTCTCCCTCTCTTTTCCCCCCTCCCCTCTCTCTTTCTTTCTCTCTCTCTCTCTTCTCCTTGTATTCACAAAACTCACCATTTCTGATGCCACCACAGCAGAACAAAGAGGCAATGCATTTTCAGAAGGAAATAAGTCCTGCTTTCAATCTCCCCACCCACTTTAAAATTCAAAGGAACGCCTGGCAATTTAAGATCCCTGTGTTCCAAATTAGCTCTTTTTCCTGGTCTCATCTCTGGGGGTCAGCCTCTTTAGTCTGAGTTTCCTGGTTGGCTATGGGGATGGAAGTCATCTTGCCAGTCTGCCCTGCTTTTGATGAGTCATTCTTTTAAGAAGAATGGCTCATTAATATTATAGTGAAAGCAAAGGGCCATTAGATTGAGGAATTATTTGCAATCACGATAACCCTGAGTCATTTTTAAAAAATGTAACTTATGCCTGGACAAGTCTCTTCTCCTTTCTAGACCTCAGTTTCTCTATCTGTAAAATACATGGAAGAACTAAATCCCTCTAATGTCCTGCACATTATGTGCCCAAAGTATATTCATTAGTCTTCACAAACAACGCATTAAGTATGTATGGTAGCTGGTGCTGTGTGCGTTTCAATGGAGGTGGTGACAATTGTCCACCTCCCAAGGATCTGGTAGAGCCATTTTAACAAATTTTAATTTGTATCTTTACACCCAAATTGTGCCCTTAGTCATTTAAATGCGTAAGGAGAGAACTCTTTTCAACAAGCATGTAATTGGGTGCAGTGCTGTGCACCAGATGCCAGGTAGTCGATAAGTATGAATATTAAGAAGTGTCCTAGCCATGTTTTCCGCCGGCGTTCATCTGCCGCCACCTTCCCCAGCATTCGGTTATGTTTGCCAAAAAGACTAGGATGTTTTATACAACAAGAGGCAGGCACCACACTTCTTCCTTGACATGGTGTACTTGACTTTAAAAGCCCCCCTCAGATTTTATCTGCTTGCTGGAGATCAGAGCATTGGTACAAATTCGGGATCTCCCTAAATAGCCCTGCTGAACTGTCCTGCCCACCTCACCCCAAGTCTCCCACAAGCACTCCGTGGCCCCAGGGTGCCTCTTCTTGAAATGTGCTCTAGTCAAATACATTTCCTCCGTTTGCAGGAAGCAGGGCCCCAGGTTCTCATCCTCTTTACCTGCTGAGGTTGGTATGGCCCCAGTCCCCTAATGACCCCTTCAGCTCTCTCTGCTCTTCTGCCCCCCATCCAGCATCCTCTCGCCAGACTCCACGATGAGGCAGATATTTAGTGCCTGAAGGACATCTAACCTCCTCTAAGGAAGAGTCAGCAGTGAAAGAATTCTCCTAAAACCTTCTCTGACCACCACAGAAAAATCACAGTCTGGACAGTTCTTCATATACAGATTCAGCGGGATCAGAACTCGGGGAGGTTTCCAGAGTGGATATGTTGGCCACAACTACCACACTTGGGTAAACCCAAACCAGTAGGAAATGATGTCGGTTCTTCTTCCTGTCACTCTCATCTTTCCCTTTAGAAAGATCCCAACGCTCTGACTTACATTTTGACTCACATGAAGGTTTCCATCCTGCTGATCTATCTGGATTCTGGAAGTGAGGTCTAACCTCCGGGGAAGGACAGTTTCTAATGAATCCCTCAAGGAAGGGAGAGAATGTCCTCCCTAGAAAACTTTTCCCAAATATTTGTAAGATCAGGAACCTCTTGTTAATATCCAACTTCAGACCTTCGGCTGCAAATTTAATGCTTTGGGTTCTTTATAGATGATAGAATATTGGGTTTCAATTATCAGAAAGCTCTTCAGCTTAGAAAAAAAAAAAATCCCTTTGTCTAAACAAAGCCAACCGTCACAATCCTCAGTGAAATTTGCATATGATAAAGTACATATTGTATAATGCATGATGATACGTTACATGAAAATATAGCACATATGCTATTTTCCCATCACACATTTCCATATTTTAATATGCTAGTTTTATTAAAAAGCAGAAGACTGACTCATACTATTTCAGAATGTGCATGTAATGTTAATATCATACCTGTATAGTGTTCTCTACGGCCTATATTTTCTTGTTTACTTTAATATTACTAACAATGCAGTGAAATAAGTGGTATTAAACCCATTCTTCTCCTCTGAGGCTGAGACTCAGAAACCGGAAAACTTGTTCAGGGTCATAATGCTAAGAACTGGTCAAGCAAGCATTTGAACCCAAGTATTCTGACCCCCAAACTAGTAGTGTTTGAATTACAATATGCACCACCTATATAGTCTCTGGTTCTTAACCAGATTTGTGACAATTTCATTAGCTTGCATTCAAAGAAATACCACTAAGTGTAAACCCATCCTGCCCACAAACAGGAGAAATAATTATAGAGAAAAAGTTATAACCCTGAATATCTTTTTAATTCTTAACTTCCAAGCTTTGATCTTGGGCTTGGCCTTCAAGATCTGGGCGCTGAGGAGAGCAGGCAGGGAGAGACACTTAAATACCTAAGGAAAGAACTGTTCAAATTGCTCCTGCCAATCCCCAGCTAAAGCAGCTTCCTCCACAGAAAAGGTCAGAATCAAGTGTAAACTTCTAACACCTCCTTCTGATTAGAATTGTTTCCATGTCTGCACACTCACTGTGATAAGGACTAGCACCTCTCAAACATAATTTCAGCTCTAAGCATTCCTACGTTCTCCTTGCTCTCTTATAGGTCAGATCTAAGTGGATTATATAAATGAGGAAATCAACTCTATTTCACTTGGGTGTTGGGACCATCACACGTTCTCTGGTGAAGTTCATTTGGTCACCCAGAAACTCCTGTTGCCCATAGGTTACTGCAGGCGTGGGTTACTTGTCCTTGTTCGTTTTGTTTTGCGCTCAGCTGTGGGATTAGTAGGGCATCAAGGCTCCATAGACCTTCTCCTCAGGTCAGATGGTGAACCTTCTTTCTAGGAGGAAGAGACTTGGGGACCCAGGGAGCCAAGCTGGTTTTGCTGCCAGTTCTTTCTGCTGGGGCTGGGAGAGCCAGCAGGAGTTTTGGGAAAGTTTAAATCTTTCTGCTACCCAAGAGAGGGAAGCAAGACTCAGGGATGAAGTGGAGATTAGGGTGATTTTGGAGGGCTGAGGGTAAAGCAGTCACTGACAGTATAACCTGAGGCACTTTTGCCCCACCCCCTTTTCTTTTTGTCATTAATAATGGACTGCCAGGGACTTCGGCTGTTCCTCGGGAGACTACATTTCCCTAGCTCCCACACAGATTTCTGCTGTTTTATTAAACTGATTTGGAATTTACTTCCTCCTCAAGACCTCAGATTGCTCCCACAGTCAAGAGGGCAAGGGATGAGGTGAGTAGGTTTTCTCTGGTGGAGTGAAAGGTGCAAAGAGAAGGCTCAGATCTCTCAGAGGCAGGGCGGGCAGGCCTAGCTCGAATATAGGCCTAACTCAAATATAGGCCTAGCTCAGAGTTGGGGTGAAAAGAGAAACACTAGTTCTCTATAACCTTCTTCTCCAAAGGCCCCTGTGGAGAACATCTTAAAGTCAGAGGAAAAAGCTGGGAACATCTACAAACCCACGAAGTTTCTGGGAAATAGAAATATGCTTGCCCTTACCTCAGCACCCTTTTCTCTTCAGTCTCTTGGCAGGCCACCCCTGCCTCCCAATTCAGTTCTCCTTCCCTTTGTTTGCCTTCATCCCTTTGGCAGTGAACATTATCTCACCCTCCCCTATTGTATCTCTCTTAAAGAAGTAACCAGCTGTCCCCCCTCCCCCAACTTACTTGTCCTGGTCGTAAGCAGGGGTCCGAAGTAACATGTGTGGAGGGAAAGGGGCAGGGTCCTGTGAAATGCTTTGAGGTCTTTCTTGGTTGGGGGCTAAGCAAGGCTCACAGCTATTAAGAGCAGGGAAAGGCAGTGTTATTCTGGGGATAAAAATAGAAAGCAGGAGTGGCGGACTGTAGAGGAAAGGCAAAAGGAGGAGGAATGGGAAACAGAAAAATGGAGAGACACAGAGACGGAGAGATCGCGTTGGCGTTTGTTGCATCGTGAGGAGGACTCACCCTGCCCTTTTTGTGGGTGGGGAAACCTGAGTAGTTTGAGGTTTCCCTCTGGAGCTGTCCCACCTGCTTCTCTTCCTTTCCTGAGTTCGATTGTTTACAAAGATCCCTCCCTGAACTCTTGCCCTCCTGGACTTGCCCTAGCCCCGGCCTCAGGCCTCCAGCCAGGCAGACACCCTGACAGGTTACAAATGAGTGTGGGTGTTGGATTGCACCAAGCGCTTGTCCTCAGAGTCTGGAGGAGGAGAATCAATGGACTCTACCTAAGAGCTTCTCTTCCAGCCCCAGCCCCATCTGAAGAGTGAGGGAGGCACTCACTTCCTTATCTCCTCTCCTGTCCCATCCCTGACCCAACAGACAGACAAGAGCAGAAAGGGGCGAGAGTCCACTCCTGAGCCTCAGGACCTCCACACCGAATCTCCCATTTTCTGAGCAAACTCCCTTGATCCAGTCTAGAAAATTCATTGAAAATTGGAGTCATCTTTAAGATGTAGTTGGTATTGAGCTTATGGATTTGAGGCTTGGGCTTCTTTTGGGAGGTGGGGACAAGAGATGGAGGGTGGTGAAGGAGACCAGGGTAGGAGGGAACTAATTCAGGATCCACACTAGTTTTAAACGCTTCCGAAAAAAAAGAATAAAATTTCCCTCCTCTTCACCTGTAAACATCACCCCGCTCGGAGCTCATTATGGCTCTCTGGAGAGATGCAGGGAGTTATCTGAGTTTGAGTGAGCGAGTCAGCTACAGCTATGGATGGCTAGAGAGAGGATAAACACATCTAGGGAGATGAGTTGATGGATAGGTAGGAACAAATATAAATATGGAGAGAGACGGACGAACAGAGAGATGGATTGAGACAGAGGGAATATAAAGAGAGGCTGAGGGAGAAAAATGGATGCGTGAATGAGGAGAGAGCGTTTATGTGGCGAGATGGAGAGAGAAATGGGGGCATTTCTCATCTTCCTTCCGTATTTCTGCCCAGTTTTTCTCCCTGAAATGCCAGTTTCCCACCCTTCGTATAATGAATTCAACCTCTAGATTCCAGACCCTGCCTCACACCCTTAGGAGCTTTTGCACCCTCTTCTTTCACAGTCTCACAGGCATCCATTTGGCCCAAGATAACATACCTCACCCGGCTGTCCTAGCCCATCGCCCCTACGCAAACTGGGAGAAAGAAACTGGGAGTGGGAGCTGCGGGCGACGTAGGGAGGCTGGATTCCCTACCTCCCCATCTACAGCCTTGGGGGGGAAGGCTCCTTTGGGGTGTGGGAAGAGTGAGGGGCAGCTGGGTTGAATTTTTCCAAATCTAATAACCCAGGAGCCTATTGAAGGTCTTGGGGGTTGGGAGGGGAGGAAAGTCTTCAATATTCCTCTAACTTTCCCCCCCTCTCCCTCTGGTCCCTTCTTTCCAAAAGTCTTTGAAGAAAGATGTTTTTGACGCTTCCACGTCGCTCTCAGATGGATGGGCTGCGGGTGATTGAAGTGTCTTTGTCATGCTAATGATTGGGGGGTGATGGATGGGCGCTGGGGCTGCCAAACTCTGGCCCACTGCGCCCATTGGCCTGGGAGAGATCACATGCGCCCCTCCACCCCCACTCTCTACCCCCTTCCTGGGGGAGCGCTGGCCCAGGAGAGCTGGCCCAGGCCATGGATGCAAGCTTCAGCTCTGTGACATACTGCCGAAAGGTTGTAGGGCAGGAGGGTGTCTACCCAAAACGGGCCGACCCTCCTGCGACCTCCACGCATGGACTATAATAGGATGAACTCCTTCTTAGAGTACCCACTCTGTAACCGGGGACCCAGCGCCTACAGCGCCCACCACAGCGCCCCTACTTCCTTTCCCCCCAGCTCGGCTCCCGATGTTGACAGCTACGCAAGCGAGACCCGCTATGGTGGGGGGCTGCCCAGCCCCGAGCTTCAGCAGAACTCAGGCTATCCCGTCCAGCAGCCGCCTTCGGCCCTGGGGGTGCCCTTCCCCAGCTCCACGACCTCGGGGTACCCCCCGGCAACTTGCAGCCCCAGCTATGGGCCTTCTCAGTATTACCCTCTGGGCCAACCGGAAGGAGATGGAGGTTATTTTCATCCTTCAAGCTATGGGGCCCAGCTAGGGGGCCTGTCCGACGGCTATGGAACCGGAGGAGCTGGCCCCGGGCCATTCCCTCCGCCACCGACCCCTTACGGGACCGAGCAGAGAGGGAGCTTTGCACCGGCCTATGCTGATCTCCTCTCCGAGGACAAGGAATCGCCCTGCACGTCAGAACCCAGCGCCCCCACTGCCCGGACGTTCGACTGGATGAAGGTTAAGAGGAACCCACCCAAGACAGGTAGGGCTCAGGCGCCGCCACTCTCTCTCCGGGGTCCCAAAGCCGCTCTGCTGCTCCTGCACTGAGGTGTCCTGAGCCCAGGCTGGGTTCCTTGCTCTGAGATGCTCTGGTAGAGGTAGGTAAGAGCACCCCGCCTGTCTCAGGCCCGGTGGGGGCCCCTCTACCCTTCAGAGTAAGTCTCCATCCTCACCCCCAACTTCCTGATGGGTGTGCCCAGCACAGCCCAGGACCTGGCGCGCCCACCGGGCTGGGAGGTGGGGAGTGGAAGTGTGGGGCGGGCTGCTCCAGATTTGGAGAACACCTTGAGGGTGGGGCGTGCCTGGTGACCCACGAGAACTTTGAGAGCAGAAGTCGGACAGAATGGTGAAGGGGGTGCAGAGGGGCCCCGGGGAGGGGGCGAGGAGAAAGGTGAGATCACTGACGTGCCTTGTCCGCCCCGCCCCTAGCAAAGGTGTCGGAGCTGGGCCTGGGCGCCTCCGGCGGCCTCCGCACCAACTTCACGACGCGGCAGCTGACCGAGCTGGAGAAGGAGTTCCATTTCAACAAGTACCTGAGCCGGGCCCGGAGGGTGGAGATCGCCGCCACCCTGGAGCTCAACGAGACGCAGGTCAAGATTTGGTTCCAGAACCGGCGCATGAAGCAGAAGAAGCGCGAGCGGGAGGGAGGCCGGCTGCCCCCGGCCCCTCCGGGCTGTTCCAAGGAGGCAGCTGGAGACGCCTCGGACCAGTCCACGTGCACCTCTCCGGAGGCCTCGCCCAGCTCCGTCACCTCCTGAACTCAACCTCCCAACCGATTGGGCTCCCCAGCGCCGCCATCCAGCCCTCGCCTCCACCTCCTCCTCCGCTATCCCTAACCCGGGCCTGGGCTCAGTTACTGATGGGGCGGGGTGGGGGGGACGCCAGTTTGGAGCTGCCTTAGGGGGCAGTCGGGAAACGCGTTCCTCCGGTCTGGGTGGGATGCTGATGGCTAGGGACCCTATGGGACCAGAGGCGGTGGGAGACCTGTCACCTGCCAGATGCGGAGGGAAGGGCTTCCTGCCGCCTTTGATCTGGGGATCAGCCCGGGTGGGGTGGGAGCCAGCGGGGTCTCCTGAATTCTGCGTGCCCTTGCAATTTCGGTTTGCTCAGTTCAGTGCCTTGGAGCTGCGAGGACTGTCCTCATGCACTCACCCCTGTCCTAACGCCCCCTTCTAGGCCTGGGATGGAGAGAAGGCCTTGGAGTTTCTTGTGTGGGACGTGTTTGGGTGCGGGCCTATCACAAACGCTTACTCTCTCCAATCACCACAGACCTTACAATAGCACGAGCTGCCTTGTGACAGACCAAAAAGCACCCCCCCCCCGCCCCATCTAACCCTATTACCACCCCCCCATTTGTATTGCACTAATGCAGCCTCCAGAGGTTGTTTCCTGAGACCTGACTCCTCCCCCCAGCGATGGCATCTCTAAGCCACCAAAGTGTTTTGGAACTTGATTCTGCTGAGACTTACGGAATGTTGTGCGAGGCCTGCCCCCAGCAAGTCTCCACCAGGAAGGCGCGCCCCCACTAGTTCCTCCCCTATTTATTGCCTTCTGGAAACCCAGGACCCTCACCCCCATCCCCACCTCCGCCCCCCACTCTCTGGGGAGAACAGGGAAGCCCAGGTGCCGTCACAGCTCCTAACAGCTGCAAGCATTTCTCTGAACCTTGGGGATGGTGGAGGCACCACCCGAGTTTCTGGAAACCTGAGCCGCAAGCAAGCTGGGTTCTCTCTGTACCACCAACTACCTCATTGCAATAAAGTCTGTGTTTTCCCTTCCTCCCGGCTGCTTCTGCTCCTCCCCCTCAGGGTAGAGATGGCTTTTGGCTCCAAGAATCCCGAGGCGAGGGAAAGACAGAGTTGGCCAAGGCTGGCTGGGTTGGAAAGAACTGGGTGGATCTAAAGCAGAACCCAGCCCCAGGCCTCCAGGTCTGACAGATGTCGGTCCCCGGGTCATTGGAAGACGCAAGACAGAGATGGAGGAAAAAGGCATGGGGAGGAAATAGTCGGGAGAAAGTCCTGAGAGGAAGGCAGGAAAGGAGAGTTCTTTGGAGAAAACAGAAAAGGCTATAAAAAGAGTAGGATGTGTGGGGGGGAGGCAAAGGCACCTCCCTCCTCCCCCAGCCCTCCCCCCAAGGCAAGGCCTGGCATAGAGAGAGGGAGTCAGAGGATGGGTCGCCCCAACCCAGCTCTCTTCCACCCAGCCAGGACATCCGTCCAGACACTGGAAGCCAGAGAGTCTAGGACACTGGGCCACAGCTGGCCCACCTCTAAAGTCCAACCACCCAGCTCAGGGCCATCCGCCCAAGGGTGAAGGTGAACTCCCCAGGTCTTTGGTGCTGGGCCACAGGAAGAAGGCGGCCTCGAAAAGGGCGAGTGGGTGTGGGAGAAGGGGAAGGGGGCCCCCAGGGGGCAAGTTGGAGGACTAGGGGCCTGGGGGGTGGGCGGAGGAGGCCGAGGTAGGTCCGGGTCTGGAGCTGACCTTTTTACCTCCCAGCGCCTTCGGGCTTTCCAAACAAGCCAACAGAGCACCCGCGGGGACAGCTATTGTCTCCAGGGCCGTCCCACCAACAAACCCTTGGTCTGCTGTGGGGAGGGGGGCAGGGGGAAGCCGGGACTCAGGAAGCTTCCTGATGGTCAACAAACGTCCATCGCTCACTGGCCCCTCAGTGCCACTGAGATGACCCGGGCCTGAGGGCTCTGGGGCGCCAGAGACCCGCTGTATTGATTCCGGTTACCCAGGGAGCCCAAATGCCCCCGAGCCAGGACAGCTGGTGGGGGCGGCGGTGAAACCAAGTGGGGGGCGGCACTTATCCACCCCATCTATTTAATTTTTGACTATTCAAAGGAAGTCAGGCAGCGAAGTGAACTAACAGCTAAGAGGACTAAGAACATATATGTGAAACGCCCAGCATTTGCTTCCTAATGAAGTTGGTGCCATTATAGAGAGGCAATGTTAGCGAGAAGGGCACAGCCCAGCTGCAGAGGAAGAGAAGTGTGCTGCGAGGGGAAGCCTAGCTTCCCCAGAGGCTCCTGTCTTGTCCTCCATCTTAAGAAATAAAATAAAAAGAAGTCTATTAATGGCTTTTCTGTGTTTAATTGAAATTGCCATCAAGATTGGTTTCCCCATGCCCTAACTGGTTTGGCTCAGTGGATAGAGCGTCGGCCTGCGGACTGAAAGGTCCCACGCTCGATTCCGGTCAAGGGCATGTACCTTGGTTGCAGGCACATCCCCAGTGGGTGTGCAGGACGCAGCTGATTGATGTTTCTAACTCTCTATCTCTCTCCCTTCCTCTCTGTAAGGAATCGATAAAATGTATATGTTTTTAAAAAAGATCGGTTTCCCCAAAGGGGTCACCTTGACAGAGGGGACAGAGCACGTAAGTGTCTGTGGAAACAGAACTCCCCTTGCTTGGAGCCGGCCAGTGTGAGCCAGGAGAGCCTTCTGGTTGGGGTAATTGTGGATCCTACAACCTTGGATCAGTGGGCAGGAAAGCAAGGAGGAGCACTGGTTAGAGCAGGGCCACAAGGATGGTGGATCTGGGCCTCAAGCTGGTCCTAGGGGAGGGTGACATGATGGAAGGGGCAGGAGGAAAGGGAAGGCTGCCCATCTGATTTTGGGTCATAGCACCACCAGATTCCCCCAGGGAAGGGTGAGGGGGCAAATCAATTCTCTGTTAACAGAGGCACAGGCTCAAAATAATCCATGGTAAATATGAGCCTCCTGCCTCCTTAGATGCAAAGCTACTGACCCCATCCCACTTTGCTCTCTCCTAAAATCCCACTTTGAATTTAAGGCCACAGATTGGTTTACACCGGAGGCATTTATCTGGAGAAAGAAAAGATCTCCGTGTATTTCCTCAGCATGAAGCACAAAGGAGAAAATGGTCAACCAAATAAACAAAAACACATTTTGCTGCAGTTGAATTATGTCGATGGTTTTTGTTAAACTTTCCAGAGACTCCTCCCTGCCTTTCAGGCTGGTGGGTTTTTCACAGCCCTTGAAGGGATGGAGGGAATCGTATTCACCGGGGCATCTGAAAGTGCATTTCTGCAAAAATTGAAAGCCCTCTCTCCACTCTTACGACTTCATTTTCTAGATTTCAAAAAAAATCTGGTTTGAAAGTAAAAATCTTGAGAGAGATGTTTTTTCTTTCTTGAGTCTTCAGAAACCTTGACAAGGTTTCTGAGGAGCATCTCCTGGCCCCTCCCCTACGGTCTGAGTGTGGGGGGGGGACAGTCAAGCCCCCATTCCACCCAACCCTCTGCACCATCTGTTTCTCAGCCTCAAGTGTGAACTTTTCCTCTTTCATTTGCCTTTTTCTTTAGCGTTTGTTCTCCCAATGCGAGGTCCTTTGATCTTCTGGACCAGAGACAAGAAAAAGAGAATGAAAAACCCCTGAAGTTCTCCTCACTTTTAATGTGGGTTACTTTGTTATGAACATTCTTTGCACCAATACCACTGGGCTGCGGGAAGGGATTGGGTGGGATGGGGAGGGTGCAGATGGGAAGGCTGGGGACGCCTCCAGGTGATGGCCTAGGAGTTGGGGAGATGTCCAGGATGCCTGCGTTCAAATCCTTCCAGCGCTGCCTCTCAAACCTTGAGCCCTTGAGCAGGTTGCCTAATTCCCTGCACCCACTTTTACTGTCTACAAAATGAAGATCATAATAGTACACATTTCATAAAGTTGATGCTACGATTAAATAACTTAATATGTGTAAGATGCTTGGAGCCGTCTCTAATAAATACATGTAAGCTATCATAAGAATAATAGTAATTATTATTATTATTCAAAGGGACGCGTCCTCTCCCTTTTCCGTAATCCTTAATCTATCCCAGAGCACTTCTTGATCCTTTGAGATGTGCACACACTCTCACGTCTTGTTTGACCCCAAGTTAGGTGGATGGAACTAGAGACAGGTTCTAAGGCGAAGGACAGGTAAAAGGGATTCCGTCTTAGCAGCTGAGAGCATCTCGACCGGGTTGAGACCCCTTCCTTTCCTTCAGCTCCCAGCCTACTCAGTGAGGAAGAGGAGTGTTATCCTGAGCCTCCCACACTCTCTCCCACCCTTCTCCATGGAGAGGACGGATAAGAACTCTTGAAGGCAGACACTTGAGGTCCTGATTTAGAGTGGTGGGCGCAAGGGTTCTGAGGTATAACTTCGTTATCAATGTGGTTCCCCTCTGATTAGCTGGGTGAGCTTTCGCCACTTATGCAATTCCCTGTGCTTCCATTTCTTCAGATGTAAAATGGAAGACATTGAAGAATAAATGAGATGTATCAGAAACGCTTAGAGTGCTGTCTGGCAGTGTTCGGTAGAAATGTTCTGTTTTATGTATTCCCACAAGACATTTTTCCTACTGCCTTTTCATACGGAGTTGTTTTTGGCATGATGGAAGCAGATACCCTTCAGCCTTGGCCCGCTTGCTCTGCACCCACAGACCCACCTGGTGTCATAACCGTGAAACTTGCTGCCAGGGAATAAATTATGACTGAAAGGGTTCCAGGTATTCCCACAGAACACTGGTTTACAGTAAGTAGTGTGTCATAATGAGACATGCTCTTGGCAGGACGGCCTCCTTGCATAACTCTGGGAGCACATCCTCGTGTAGGGCATGAGATTGGCACCCCCTGCAGTTGTGCCAGATTTTTTTCTGATGGTTGAGTCCTGGCTCTGAGGACTTCCTTGCATGACTTCTTTGCATGACTCAACCACAGATGCTTCAGCTTTTGCTTTATATAATCAAAGTGAGTCTTGGGCAGGACAGGAGTTGGAGATGCAAAACATTTAATGCCCATTTCTGGGAAAACAGAGAGGCTTAAGCAGCTGTAGACTTCGGCTCAAAGATAGACCTCTTGGTCCTTGTCCACTATTGTTCGCTTCATCTAAATATAAATGGATCAGATACTCCAGAAAAGAAAGAGCTTTAGAGGAGGTTCCGAGAATTTTCTCTACCAGGGGCCTCTTGTGTGTCCTCTCTGGGCCTGCTTTCCCAGTTTTTAATACAAATTGAATTGTACCACTGCGGCTCGACTCATTCTTTCCTCTGAGGATAGAAGAAGACATAGGGAAGAAGGAATGTTACACTTGGTCTCGCATGGAGGTGCAGGTGGGGGGATCCATCCTGTTGTATATAGTCTATGGCCTAGTTAGAGCTAATTAAATTCAGTCTCACCCTAACCCCCACCCCACCCCTAGTCCATTTCCTTCAAGCTCTCAAGCTCACTGGCCTGGGTCCAGATAATTCTGAGCCCTGCACTTCTTTCTGCCTAAAGGGGAACCTAGGAGGGGAGGAGTCCTACAAAACATGTACCCTCTGCTCCTCTGAGGCCTACAGCTCCCTTCAGTTTACTCTGGCTTGACAGCCCCATTTCAATGCCCACCCTGGAGATGAGGTGGCTCAATATTTATCCAGCCAGAGAGGTTTGCCCAGAAGCCTTGCTTCCTCCTCAGCCTGTTCCTGCCGGCTCTGCTCTGCCTCCCCCACCCCCTTCCTTTCCTGGTTCATGGAGAGTTCAGCCCTTCAATGACTTGCCAGCTCCCACCCCCAAGCCCTGGCTAGCAGTCTGTCCAGAGGATTGCTCAGGCCAGTGGGGCGGGGGATGAGGGTGGGGGGGAAGGGTCTTGGTCATGGGGTCATGCCCTGGTCTCTCCAGTCTTATTAGACCAGTAAGTAGCCTGGGCCTCCCAGAGGAGAGAAGATTCTGAAAATGATTGTCTTTTTGGGGAAGGGTATATGGAGATTGGCTAAAATGGTTATTGTTGGTTTGGGGAGAAGACCCAGGACTGTAAAGAGCCACATATCTATCTGTATATCATTAGTATTATAGATTATGTTGGTAAACTTGTAATAGTTTGGACTCTTTCCAAAGACACCAGAAGGAGTTAATACAGTAAAGAAGTGATATGCGTGTTTCCAGCAACCATACATGAACAGTTTCTCACCTCCTAACATTCTAGAATGGAAGGTCCATGAAGGCTGAGATTTTTGCCTGTTTTGTGCATTGCTTCATTTCCAATGCCTTGAACAATGCCTGGCGCATAGTAGATGCTTAGTAAATATGTGTTGGAAAAATGGACGTTGGAGCAAAATTCTCCCGTCCAGACATCCCAAAAATGGTGCTCCTGAAATGCTGAGGGCTTCAGATGTTCAATTAGTCCAAGAGTACTACCAGAGGCAACGTATTACTATTAATATAAAGGTAATGGAAGTAGGGTTAGAGATGGGAGGGAGTTTGGGAGGCATTTTCTTCTTCTCCTCCCTCCCCTTTGTTAAATGTATCTATCTTAGGCAGTGATGGCTTCAGGGCCAGTGTGCTCCCAGGGTTGCCTACAGTTCTTGTTTGTTTGTTTTGTTCGGGTTTCCTCTAACAAGTGTAAACTCAAGAAAAGACTCAGCTTTGGGACTGTAAAGGATTTGAAGGCCCAGCTGGATGCTGATTGGTAGGAAGGTTGGCAGAAAAGGGACAGAGAAACCATCCTTCTGCAGGGAGACCCAGGTGAGGTACTCCGGTCACAGGCAAGCCTTCTTCATCCCCCAGCTCACCCCCCGCAGAGTCAAGTGTCCTTTATATGCGAATGGACCAAGGTTTCCTTTCATCTTAAAAAAAAAAATGTTTGGGATGTCTTCCCCTTCTAGGACCAATAAAGTGAATTCACCAGGGTAGTGCAGTGCGCGGGTTTGTTTGGGTCTGAAGTGGGGGCGGGGGGGCAGTAAGAAGCATTACTTTCAATGCTAATGGAAGGCAAGGAAGGCCGTCCCTTGAAAGTTTCAGAGCCCCGACAAAGATCACCCAGTCTGGCCTGGCCAGTTACCATCAGTGAAGATTGTTGGGAATTGATGTCAATCCTCTTGCTTATTCCTGCTACCATAGATCTACGCACATGGATCCTCATCCCAGAAACAGAAACCAAACTTAAAGCAGGAAAAGGAAAAGGGAATGTTACCCGCCTGGTCTCCCCTGCACTTCATCCTGGGGTTAAAGCTCTAGAGCACCCCACCCGAAGAACCAAGTTGGGGGAGGGAATTCTTCAGCAGCAATCTGAAGGAAAGCAAAGGTTGGAGGGTCCTGGGCGGGCTCTAACCATTTGGCCAGAGTTCTTTGATTCCCCTTTTTCGTCCAGCCCGCAGCCTCTGCTGGGCACTGTTGTTTTTCTGGATGGGGAGTCTGAACAGGTGAAATCTGGACAACCAGCTGTTTAGGGGGAAAAGCCTTGGGGTGTAGGTAAGGAAACATGGGCTGGCAGCTTGCAGGAAGAGCTATTCCACATTCTTTTCCAGCCCCGAACTTCCTCCTCCTCCCATTCCTTCTTCCAGTTCCTCCAGTGTCTGTCCTGTTCAGACTCAGTCATTTTCTGGAACTCAATTTTTAATTCCAACCTTTGGGGCTCAGCAGGAGAGACCCTGCCCAGGGAGCTGAAGCTAGAAAGAGTCAGAGGAAGCCAGGAAACCAATGTCTTCCCTGGAGGATGGGTGGGATGGGGTGGGGCAAGTCCCGAATCCAGCATGGGGTCTCCATTCAGCAATTCAAATTCAGTAATTTGGGTGCATGGAAATGGGGAATTGCAGAGATGCCTTTCAAAAGGGTCAGCGGGCCTGCAGGCTCCCACCTACAGTGCAAACATTTCAAACCCATTGAAAGCCACACCTTGACACATTCCCGCAGACATGCTGGCCTCCCTTACAACACTTCCAGACCTATCCAAAAGCAAGCATTGTTACTTGTGACCCCGACCAAAAACAGCTTTGCAGACGTGGCTGCAACCGCTCCAAAAAGCAGGCCAGGTTACCCACGTGGAAAGTTTCTCTTTCTCTTCCACTCTTCCGAGTTTCTTCTGGCTGTAAGTACTGCAAAACAAAACTTCCGAGCAGTGTGAGTGGAACATAGAAGCGTTCTCCACATAGACATAAAAATTGAAGGATTTTGCTAAAAATCCTTCAATCTAATCTATTTCTACAGAATTCCCAGAATAAAAATGAAAGGAGTTGAGAAAGGAGTCAACTCTCCACGTTCGGTGGTATGTGGCTAAGCACTCGTGCGGAAAGCAAAAATTAAGACAAAGCAAACTAAACAAACAAAAAATTCCCAACATAACTAATCTGTATTTTCTTCGCAGAATTACCAAAGATCTGGAAAGCCAACTTTCCTGGTTTTCATTGGGTATTTGGATCCAGAGTTTGGTGTGCTTTACTGGAATCGTTCTACCTTGAGCAGGAAAAAGAAAAAGAGCTTGTATCCATCCTTAGAATTTAATAATGAAGAACCATGGGACAGATACAAACATTAAAAAAAAAATCTTCCAGTTAATGTCTAATACCAATCCCAACTTAGGCTTCTTTAACATCCTCACCTAATTTTGAAAGACATTAAGCTTTCAAATGTGCATTAAATAAATCTACCAAAAATAGTTTGTCTTCCCTTTTTAAAAGACTCTATTTTGCTAGAAAAAGAAATCTGTTTTTGAAAATTCCTCTTTTTGAATAAGAAGAGAGTTTATCAGCAATAGCTATAGGTCTTTTTTTGTCTCTTTATTCTTTTTAAGTGCAAGGGATATGGAAGACTAAAAAATATTCAAAGCAAATTTAAAAAAATATTTTTATTGATTTCAGAGAGGAAGGGAGAGGGAGAGAGAGATAGACAGAAACATCAATGATGAGAGAGAGTCATCTATGGACCACCTCCTGCAAGTCCCCTACTGGGGATGGAGCCTGCAACCCTGACACATGCCCTTGATCAGAATCGAACCTGGGACCCTTCAGTCTGCAGGCCCACGCTCTATCCAGGGAGCTAGGGCTCAAAGCAAATTTGGCTCTGCTCTCCCTTTCTCTTCTTCTAGCTCTTGCACACAAATCTCTGTGGGGAGTGGGGAAGCCAGACCCTCGGACTGAAGTGAACTGAATCAGTACATAAACCTCTTGCTCTTTTAAAAAATATATATATTTTATTGATATTTTAGAGAGAGTGAGAGGGATAGAGAGTCAGAAACATCGATGAACTGCCTCCTGCACACTCCCCACTGGGTATGTGCCCGCAACCAAGGTACATGCCCTTGACCAGAATCGAACCTGGGACCCTTGAGTCCGCAGGCTGACGCTCTATCTATTGAGCCAAACCCGTTAGAGCTAAACCTCTTGCTCTTACTTAGTCTGCATTGGCCAGGTGCTGAGATGCTTCCAATGTCAGATTCCTCCCTCGGAAAACAAGCAAGGGCCCGATTTCCTCTCCTTCCCCACCCCCACAGATATTTTAAGTTTAGTTTTCAATTTTATTTTTGCGGACAAGTGTAAATGTTTGCTCTGTTGCTGAGACATAGTTCAGATTCTTCTCCTGAGTCAGGGAAAGCCTGGAGGAGCACGCTTCCATCCCCTTCTTTCCACTGAGTTAGGGACCAAGATGCAGACAGTTTTCCTGAAGTCACGTAGGGTCTCACTCAGCCCTTTCCTGCTTCAGCCTTGAACTGGGAGTGGTTTCCTGAGCCACAGGGTAGACACTCCAGTGGGTTCTGAAAACCTTGATCAGGAGAGAAGAGAGAAAAGCTCACAAATCGTTGACAGGTCTGACTAGTAGGTCTTTCTATATCTATACCTGAAGAGAAAGGACTCTTCCTGACTGCCCACCCCTGCTCCCATACACAACATCACCCAGCAACAGGGAGAGGTGTTTTTCTCCTGGGCTTCGGTAGATGTGGAAAACAACACCTGCCCAGTAATGAGATACCAATGCAGCTTTCAGATCAACATTGCCTTTGGGTATTTTGATGACCACCTAGCTGCTTCTTAGCACATAGAGCTGAGGAATCTGCATTGCTGAACTCTATTCTGTTCCTTTCTTCCTTTCCCCATGCAACCCCTGAAAATAGCCCCAAAGCATTTTATTTCTCCTTCAGGTAAGTGAATTTCCCTAGACATATCAGTGCTGAAGCTGACTACTGCTGGGAATTTCTTGCTTTTCTCAACCTCACTAAGTGCTAACCTGAGATGGACTTAGAGGATGAGGGTGGGGCAAACCAAAGCAACATAACGATTAAAAGCTTGGAGATGGAAAGAATGTAAAGACCTTGTCCTTTCTACCCTCACCCAATCTTTACTACAACATCCTGGACTCAGACACCTCCAGCAACAGGAGATCATTATTAGGAAGTTTCTTCCAATGTTGGACTTCTCTAAATGATAAAAAATACTCCTTCAAATATTTGAAGACAATTGTCTATGTGGCCCTTCTCTAGGGTAATACACATTCAAATCCCTCAATTTGTTTTCTTAAAACCCAACTTCCAGATCTTTCCTTATTCTTCCTTAGTTAATATTTTCCATAATATTAAGTGTCTAGAACTAAACAGAAAACATAAAGTGTAATTGGATCAGTTCAAAGTCGAGTGGAAGTGACCTTGAGGAAGCAGCTACATTTCTGTTGCTACAGGCAGGATAGCTTGGGCAGGGAAGAATAGAGGGCAGCCCTGACCAGTTTGGCTCAGTGGATAGAGCATCGGCCTGCGGGCTGAAAGGTCCCAGGTTCGATTCCGGTCAAGGGCATGTACCCTGGTTGCGGGCACATCCTCAGTAGGAGGTGTGCAGGAGGCAGCTGATCGATGTTTCTAACTCTCTATCCCTCTCCCTTCCTCTCTGTGAAAAATCAATAAAATATATTAAAAAAAAAAAGACTAGAGGGCAGGCTAGTGTTTGGTGATAAGGGAAGGAATCCCTTTTCTCTTGCAAATTGTGTCCATCCGTTTGACCTCTAGTGTTGCCTCAGTCCCTGATACCATAAGCCAGGCAAATCTCCAAACTCAGGGAGAAAGCTGCCAGATTGGCCGTTATTTGTGGGAAGTAAATATTTGCTGAGCAGTTTGTGTAATCTGTGCGAAGGGGAAGGGGCATTCGAGTAGAGAAACAATGTGGACAGGTGAGAAGGAGAGGCCTGTTATCTCAAGGGAAGGAAGTCCAGATGATCTTGACTTACTTAGGCAGCGACTCCAGTTCTGCTCCTCATCGTCGCTGTCCAAGTAACTGCTTCTTTCATTGCGCTTTACCCTGACCTTCCGGCTCAGTGGGAGCTGTTCTCATTTTTGTTACCACTGTTGTTGTTGACATTTATATAGCACTTTGCTATTAGTTCTTACTTTTCATCATATCTCTGGAAGGTTAGTATGATCATTATTCCTTATATGAGGAGCCCGAGGCTCAGAGAAAATAACTAATGCATCCAAGATCACATATCTGAAAAGCGACATATCATTTCCTTTTTCTGCCTCTGGCCCTCAAGAATTTATACGTAAGTCAACATATTTGAAATATGCAATGCATTTTAGATGATGGCCTCTCTCCCACCTCATCCTACCCCCAATTCCACCCTTGCTATCAGATCACCAGTCATTGTTCAGGGTCTTAGATCACTGTCTTTTTCCTTTTGGAGGAGAAAATCAGGCAGACTACCCAAATATTTAAGGTAACCAGGTTCAACTAAGGTGCAACACTTAAAGATTGATATTTCTTGAAAATAGAGTCTAAATCAGACATTGGTTGACTTGTAGATTCTGTGAAGAACTCTAATGGTCCAGGGTTTGGTCATGATGAAAGGTTTTGCTTTAGGGATCTTCCATGTGGGGGTGGTCTTCTCCAAGTTTGGAAAGATGTAAACACTTTGAACATGACTGATCTTGAAGTTGAAGGGTTCAGACTTGATATACTACAGCAAGCCTGGGGAAATGGGAAGGAGGATATTAAAATGAATTTGGGAAGGGCTCTCATGGAGGACACATCTTTCCAAATTCTTCTGATGGGTATGCGGATGCTACAACTCCCCAGGTACTGGGAGTCATAAAACAGGGATAGATAAAAAGTAAAAGCTTTCCACATAGTTCGGGTGTCTGGCTCTGATATGAATCAGCTTCCCTCCATATTCTTCCCATCACTTTGTTGAAGATCCTGGTCATGGAAGATGTATAGGTCAAAGCTTAAAGACTTTGAGGAACAAGCAGATCAAAGTCCAAATCTCCAATCTCTTCCACCTGTGAGCCTCCCAGCATTGGTCTGCAGAGCCAGGCTCAAGGCAGATGGAAGGCAGGAACCTGGAGGCCAGGAGCAGCTTCCCCTTCCATAACTCAGCTGGTTCCTGGAGACCTATGGTGTGGTCCTGACAGTATAATTAACATGATAGGAGACAGGAAGAGGAAAGAGGAGGGGCACAGAGCCAGATTAGGGGCAGTAGATCACCTGGGTCTGGCATCTACTCTCCTGCTTCAAGCAAATGTTGCTTTAGCCCAAGGAAGCCACATTCTGGGACTGGCTTGCTTGTTGTTTACTTAAAAATGCAAGGACTTTGCAACCCATCTGGAAAGCTCTGAAGGGGCTCCTGATAAGGGCATCTCATCATATTCCAGCAGCAGGGCAGTAAATCGAGAACATGCAGAAACATCAAAAACAAGCCCTTCCTTGATCAGATGTAAAGAATTTGCCAAGTCTGCAGATAAGGAGATCACTAGAGAGAGTGCGGGTGTGAGTCCCTCAGAGAAAGCTTATTTATTTTCTTCTTTCCCTTCCCTTCTGCTCTCTAGATGAGCAAGGCCTGCGCGGCAAGGGGGAGGTGGGTGAGCCCTGGTTGTGAGGCCATGCAGCCCAGGTCACCAGGTGCTCCAAACAAGCAGTGTAAGGAGAAGCTCGCCTTCCTTATCGGTTCTGGAATACGAGGCACCGAGACACAGCGGCTGCCAAGGTAAAAGGCTATCACAGAGCAAATACCCAAATGGGAGAGACCTATTTGAGAAAGAACAGATAACATTTTCAACATATTTAGAGATGATCCTAGCCCTCATCCAACTTCAGTATCCCTTCATCTGAGCTTTTACCAGTAAGAAGTGTCAAACAAATTAAATAGTTTATGGGAAGGCAGGAACCATGCATCTTACTAGTCCTTTTTTCGTGTGTTGGAGCCGGCATGCTGACATCATGGGTCTTGGCAATTTTACAAGCTAAGGGTCTTCAAGCACGCCATATTTCACTTACTCTGCACATAGCCAGTCAGTACCTCCCTCTTCACCCTCCGCAAAAGGAATTTCATTTTTTTTTTTTTTTTTTTACTGAGAATCAGTTAAAATTATTAAATAGTAGTGAGAATGTGTGGGGGTATCAAGTTTCTTTGGATAAAGTTGAGTTAAAGCTATGAGTCTCTTCCACTCTCACTTTCATCCCTCCCATCATCAGCCTCGCTTGTCAGCTAAGGAAATGGAGGACGAAGGAATTTCAATTAATTGGAGGCAATATTGGAGGAACCAAGAGTGCTCCTCACAAGACATGCTTGCAGAGAGCGTCCTGGTGGGAGACCCAAGACCAGCTCATCAAAAGGCAGAATGAGTAGATGAAGTGTATTTTGAGGCATCAAATCTCTGAAATGTCCAACCAAAAAGAGACCAATTCCAGGTTGCTATACCTGTAAATCCTCTTAAATATAAGCATACCCGGAAGGAGAGAAAACACTAAAAACTAATTTACTAAAAACCTACAGTGAGGTCACTAGCTTAAAGAAGGAAAAGATATTGGGTCTTAAGAAGGGGCTGTAAAAGTGGGAAGAAGAGAAAAAAGAGGCTGCGTGCTTCAGTCTCTCCTTCTCTCTTCCTCCCTCTCCCTCCTCTTAGAATTGTGACACGTTGTTGGCTTTTCATATTTCCTTGAGATCCAGCCTCACCTGGTTACTCGTCCCTCCAAAACATGGCACTCTTTCTATCTTGACTTCTAAATAAGCTCTTTCATTTCTCTGAATGATTTTCTTCCCACTCTATGTTTGGAAAAATCGTTTTTTACCTTCCATGATGCAGCTCAAATTCACTTCTTCAAGGAATCCTTTTTGCCATCCCTGGCGACACAGTGAATCTCTGTCCTTGATTGCTTTGCCCTTGCCTCATTAATATCCCACTGCTGGGCACTTATCTCACCGATGTTATCATTTGTTTATATGTCTATTCATTTTTGTATCCTTAGTACCTAGGAAAAATATATCTTGTAAATACACATATGTATAGGAAAGATAAATGAATGAATATAAGAGTAAAGATGAGACAGATCCAACAGTATATGAAGATGGTGTAATAGTAACAGCTGACAGATATAGCAAATTTACTTAGTTTTTTGTTTTCTCTCTTCTCATATCACATAACGATATTTAAGGTTTAAATAAGATAACTATATTAAGGAGGGTATTTGTCTTGCTAACTCAATCTATTTCATTGCATTCACTTCCAGATGCCATATATATATTTTTTAAATATATTTTATTGGTTGTTACAGAGAGGAAGGGAGAAGGATAGTTAGAAACATCGATGAGAGAGAAACATATATCAGCTGTCTCCCGCACACCCCACACTGGGGATGTGCCCACAACCAAGGTACATGCCCTTGAGCGGAATCGAACCTGGGGCCCTGCAGTCAGCAGGCCGACACTCCATCCACTGAGCCAAACCGGTCAGGGCCCAGGTGCCATATTTTAAGAGCATCTTAGACTCTCTGCATTGGAAGGGACCACGAAGATTAACTGGCCCCATCTCCTTTTCGTGACAGTGTTTTCACCAAGTGGTTGTCTAGCCTTTGATCGATACCCACCCATCATCAGAGACAGGGAACTCACATTGGAGATGGTCATTGTTTTCTTCAGATCACTTTGACTGCTTTTCTTTATTTAAGACGAGATTTGTTTTACTGAAGCTTTTACTCTTTGCTCCCATTCTTTCAGAAGACAGTCACAATGCTTTCCCACCCCCATTCTTTTCCATTCCAGGTAAAACAGCCCCTTATCCTTCGGCTGCTCATTATATGATATGACAATATCATGAGGAAACCAGAGGAATATCCTCTGAGAACACCCAGATTAACTCCTACACGGTGTTACCACAGTAGAGAGTCGATTAGGACTATAATATTTTCTTCTTTCTTCTAGCCCTGAACCTTTCATTAAGTTGCCCAAGGCCTGGCACTCGCAGCAGCCAGCCTTGGTTCCCAGGTTGACCTTGCCTGGCCACCTCCAAGCCCAACAGAAGTAGCAGCTATCTGCAGATCACTCTGTATCTTATGCTGGCTTGCCCCAGGCAGAACAGGTGGTGGCTGATCTTGGCCTGTGCCTCCTGGGAGGCCCCAAAGCCAGCACACCAGGTGGACAACTTCAGACCATATTGAAGTACCACCCAACCACCATCACAAGCAACATACTCAAGGGGTTTACTCAGCAGGCGCCAGAACCCCACTGTAGTAAATCCTGCTCTCTCGAGTGGGCCCCCCCACCCAGCAGACCCTCCATGGTGGTCAGTGGTCACAGCCAGTCCTTGCAGCTAATCAGCTTGGGGGTAAATCCCTCCCATTGATGTGCCATCAGCAATCAAGGCTCAACTACAGCAGGAGGGTGTGCACAGCCCACATGGAAGGCCATACCTGGAATGCCCAGCTTGAGTGAACAGAGAAGCTTTCTTATTTGGGAAATTTTTAATTACTGAGTCAATCCCTCTCCTTCTTAATCATCTGTTTAGATTTTTTGTTTCTTCATGAATAGTCTTGGTAGGTTGTATGTTTCTAGTAATTTATACATTTCTTCTATGTTATTCAATTTGTTGGCATATAATTGTTAATAATATTCTCATATGATCCTTTGTATTTCAGTAGTATTATATTATCTCACTTAATCCTCTCAACAGTAGGTAAGGTATATATATTTAATCTCCATTTTACAGAACAAAGAAAGTGAACCTCACAGTGGTTAAATGACTTTCCTAAGGTTATACAGCTGGTCATTGGTGGAGCCAGGACTTGAACCCAAGTCTTTTCACTTCCAGTTCATTCTTCTTTCCCTGTATAGGGCAATGAGAAAGTAACTGGAAGTGCTGAGCATGGAGAAGAAAAGATGAAGGGCAGACATTATAGATATTTTCAAAGATCGCAAAGAATGTCACATGGGGTTTTTGCAAAGGCTTCCGTTCATACTATTTCCCTTCTGTAAGAGAAATTAGGAAAGGAATAAGAGGAAGTTTTTAATAATAAAGGCTGTTCAAAATTGAGCTGGGCTTCCTAACCAGCTCCCTATTATTCAAAGTGTTAAAGCATCAGTACATGCTCATCAGTATATTGCTTGGCTGGCTTAACCACAACCACCACCAAAGACGGGCATCCCCACTTTGTAGAGAAGTGGATTACGTCTTGCTGTTAGAAGCAAGTAAAGGAAACAACTCTGAAGTAGAAGAAATAAAGACTGCTCCCATCAGGAAGTTTGTTCCTTCCAACATACTTCAGCTTGCAATGTTAGAAAGTC